>OLKM01000264.1:222633-400087 GCA_900291075.1 Melanogrammus aeglefinus | reverse complement strand
CACCACAGCCCCTCACACACACACACACACACACACACACGCGCAGCTTAGAATGTGGACATATATTTTTTAAGAAGCGGATGTCAATATATAAATAGTAAATAATCAGAGAAAAAGTAAATTTGGCTACCATAAATATTAAATAGATGATGATGAGTTCGAATTTAATTAATTAAAAGTTAAACACACACACACACACACCACTCACTCACACACTCTCACTTATTCCCCTAAGTCTCTTTAATAAAATCCACTGCAGTGTGATCTTCCTCATGGTTATCGGCGTGCTGCTGCAGGACAGTCTGGTGGCGGTTCCCGCTTCTCCTGGCTCCTTTCAGCCCGTTGTTCTGGGGAGCCAAAGGAATGGGAGGCAGCTCCTTAGGAATGGCTTGACAGTTGACTGATGACCGTCCGCGACGTCACAAAGCCGGGCTGTGTGGCGGCCAGTGCGCCCCACTACCTCCCCATGGGAAACTAATTGCTCCCGATTGTTAAAGGCAACATTATTTTTCTGCCAATCATTGCCCCTCAATGGCCACGAAAATAAGCATGAAATGGCCCTTTCAGGGTCCCCATGGGAAACTAATTGCTCCCGATTGTTAAAGGCAACATTATTTTTCTGCCAATCATTGCCCCTCAATGGCCACGAAAATAAGCATGAAATGGCCCTTTCAGGGGACAAAACGGTTAAAATGTCCCCAATGTTGATCAAATTAACTTCAGCGGCGTGACAATGGACTATATTTGTGTGAAAATAATGGCGGCGCACAAAGGCGTCCTTTATGCGCGGATTTCACAGTTGTAATGTAAAACTGTTCCCCCTGAACCCGACCAGCCACTTTGAATTGGGGGGGTGGGGGGAGTGGAAAAAGAAACAAACTTCCACACACAATAGTGGACTTGGAAAAAAGAAGAAGAAAGGAAACGAAGGGGGAGACGCAGTTGATCACTCGCTATCATTTCGCAGGATTGGCCGGCAATTAAAGATTCTGGATTCAATCATGTGTTGCTCTAACGTTCTCAGCACAGTTTGGTGAGCGATTGGACGTTTTGGTGATCCGTCGTATGAGCCTGATGCATGACTCGGGGAAAGCGTCATGTTGCAGATACTTTGTAAAAATAACAACTTTAACTCTTCTTAATAATTCATCACACACACCACCATGTTATCAACCCTCAAGCAAAAACAGCAGAAATTAAATGAATCACTACCACGCTCTCTAAATGCCCAACCAAACGCTTAACTAATTACAAAAACAATGAGCCCCCCCCCCACCCCCCCCCCCCAGCCCATCGAAGGATAATAGAAAAAAAACAGAAATAGAAAAAAAAAACAAGAGTTAACAGGACTCAATACTGGCCAGCTCAATGCAGCCCTGAGGGAACTTCTAAAGAAGAGCGCTGTTATGGAGGGAGAGAGGGAGGGGGTAAGGACAGAGGAAAGGAGAGAGTGAATTAAGGAAGGAAGGAGAGAGTGAGGGAGGGAGGGAGAGGGAAGGAGGGAGGGAATGAGAGAGGGAGGGAGGGAGGGAAGGAGAGGGATGGAAGGAGGGAAGGGAAAAGGGAGGGAGTTTTTCTTCCTTTGCTCTCGTGGAATGGAGGAGCAGAGCTCAGCACCAGCACGGACCGCTGATCCTGTTCAAGCCCGATTTCGGTGGCTTCTCAGCATTGTTCCTTCTGAAGCCACCCTCAACCACTGCCCCCTCCACCACCACCTCCACCACCTCCTCCTCCAGCAGCACTGCGGCGCTTTGGAGATAAAGACCGTGTCCATTTAGCCGTTTATTATATTTTGTAAAGGGCCGCAGAGGAAAAGGCTTATCAGATGTGTTCTCAATGGGCCCTAAGCTGGCGTATTAAGCCGGGCCGCCGGCAGATAAGGAGCCAGGGCTGAACCAGTCATCTGAGGTCTGGTGGTCATAACCCCCCCCCCGTCCCCCTCACACACACACCTCGGCCCCTCACTTTTTCTCCGTGTAGCGAGGCAGGGCTGTTCGCCACTTCCTCAAAACTCTCTGAAAGGAGACTAGAGCTAAAGACTTAAAGGGAGAGAGACAGACAGACAGACAGACAGACAGACAGACAGACAGACAGACAGACAGACAGACAGACAGACAGACAGACAGACAGACAGACAGACAGACAGGACAGACAGACAGACAGGACAGACAGACAGACAGACAGAGAGAGGACGAGAGTGGGAGAGAAGAGAGAGAGAGAGAGACGAGGGAGACACATTTTGGCCAACAGATACTTCCCCACGACCCCGCCACCCCCCACCACCCCTCAGCCCTCCCTTCTCTGCTTTTTTTCCTGCCTCGGCCTTTTCTGGGGGTCTAGGAGTCAAGAGTGGGGACAATGGGCAGAAAGATGGTTCCCAACCAGCCGCTGAATGGAAACACTGTTGGTGGCAACACCGCATTCAAAGCCCCGACCGGCCACATTGTCCTCCCCGATTGGCCCAGGAGAATGGAGTTTGCTGGTGGCTGCCAAAAGGTTAGCAGCACCGCTGAAAGAAGAGCCTCATTATTCACTGCCCCTTACAGAGCCCGCAGACCCAAAATGCCCCCCCCCCGCCCCCATCCCTTTCCCTCCTCGACACCCCGCAGTCTTTTCTTACTTGTGGTCCGGATTTGCACTGCAACTCTGAACACGACAGAGACACCCCCCCCGCACCCCATTTACATTTCTGCTTCCTTAAGATAGAATTACAGCCTGTGTTGGTACAGCATGGACCTCCTACCCCCACAGAGTGTGTATCACTTACACCTCAGCATCCCCTCCCATCGCAACACACCCTCAGTCACCCACCCTCCCGGCCCAACAGGAAAGCAGATGGGGGGGGGGCTAAAAGACCCTTTTGCCATCCTCACCTTCTCGATGATATGGGCAAATGATAAGAACACGGATAGCATCGCTGACCTGGAGGGCTGCAGGGCGAGGGAGTGTAGAAACTGCCACTCAGTCCCGGGCCCACGCTGCCAGCCCCCCCACCACTAACCCAAAATAAAGGAAGCACTCCGCATCGGGGCCACAGTTTATACTTATTATATGAAGAAGGCAGTTTCTTCATATAAAGCAACTCAAGGAAGAAACTAAAGGGAGACAGGAGAGAGGGAGAGAGGGAGAGAGGGAGAGAGGCAGAGAGGCAGAGAGGGAAAAGGCTAATCAAAAAGGACAACGAGAGTAACCGGAAAGGGCTCGCTTTTGGAAACGTATACATGGAAACGCGTGTAAATCCAAGTAAAGCTAGGCCGTCGTAAAGGCCACCATATTCCTCAGAACACTCCCGCTTCGCAGGCAATTAAAGGGCTGCATTTCCGCCAATCAGACGGAGAAGGCGAGGAACCCAGCGCACACGGTCAAAAACAAAGATCAGTAGGAGAACAGTTTTAAAAAGGCCTCGCTCATAACTCAGAGGGGTCTTTGGGGCGCCGGTGATGATGTATGCCGGTCGTATATACATGCATGTAGTTAGTCAAAGTGGCGGCTGTGGGGCAGGAGGTGTGTACGTGTGCATGGGTGCGCGTGTGTGTGTGTGTGCGAGCGCCATGCATTCAGGCGCCATTAGAGCCCGCTCCCGCCCCCCCTGGCTAACCAGCAGTGCTTTAATTCCCCTGTCTGCAAGGCTAGGTGAGGAGGGTGGAGGTTTGTGGGGCCGGGTGGTGGTGGTGGTGGGGTGGCGGTGGTGTTTTAAGGGCACTTCATCATTCTGCTCCACTGCTGTAAATGGATATGCCGTAAATCACATTAGCAGCACGGCGACCAGGGACTGTGTTCCTTGGAGTCGCCTGGCCTCGCGCGCGTTTGGGCAGCACCCGGTGCCTGACAAGGTGGGTGGGTGGGTGGTTGGTTGGTGTTCGGGGGCGTGCAGCAGGGATTGGAAGTGGATGAAATTGGCGCCGAGTGGTGTCAATTACAGCATCATTCTAGGGTTCATTTGAGCTAATCAGGCAACACCAGTAGCATGACATGGGCTTTTTGTGCAGCTGATTCATCTTTAAAGAAATAACGATGTGGGTCAGAGAGGTCCCACAAGAATTAAGACCCTCTATCGACTCCATTTATATTGGAATATATTACCATACGCTTAAAGTAAACGTTTTAACCTTTGATATGGAAGGCGGACTGAGGACGAGCTAGCCAAACGAAAAGGCATGTTACTATTGCACCTTATGGGGAAGAAATCAGATAATACTGGGCAGATGCAGAGAGGAGGAGAAGTTGTGTGTGTGTGTGTCTGTCTGTCTCCTTCTCTGTGTGTGTCCGTCTCTGTGTGTGTGTGTGTGTGTGTGTGTGTGTGTGTGTGTGTGTGTGTGTGTGTGTGTGTGTGTGTGTGTGTGTGTGTGTGTGTGTGTGTGTGTGTGTGTGTGTGTGTGTGTGTGTGTGTGTGTGTGTGTGTGTGTGCGCGGGTGCGTGCAGTACCAGTCTAGGACGTAGCCAAGGGCCTTCTGTCTGGTCCCAGAGTAGACAGAGGGGCTCTTCTCCAGGGCGACCAGGTTGGAGGCGTCGTGGAACAGGTGGATGTTAACCAGGTCGAAGGCACTGAGGAGAGGGGAGGAAGAGGACTCACTTCACCGGGCAGTGGGACAACAGGGGACCCTACAGTGTGTTGACTTTCTAAGACTGTTTTGCCGTACATTGCGTCCGTTAAAATCACGTTATAAAGTAACAAACAGAAAAGACAGGTAACTGATAACATTCAAAGACTATCTTAATAACAACGCTGCATTGATACCAACCAATAAGAGATAAAACGGAGGTGGCTTTCATTCAGCTTTGTAGCAATTAAGAGCCAGATAAGCGTCCAACAAAGAACATCCCAAGGTGATACGACTGCTGAAGATACAGATCTCAGTAGGGATCATGCCTGCCCCTTGAGGTAGTTTATTCCGACCCGGGAGAATGTGTGCGTGTGTACCCCGACCTCCCTTGTGACGGCCCCACCCCCCACAACTCCATCCCACTGTCCTGTTCCTCATCAGGCCCTCTGCCGTCAACCGGCACGGCCCTACTGAACACTCACTGTGGTAGCTCTTTAGTCCCCGTGTCGTCCCTGTATTAGATTACACGCCCCCCCTCCTCCTCCTCCACCTCCTTACCCAGCTCCCCCCTACTCATTGTTATTTTCTATCCATTTCTACCTCTCCCCTCCCATTCTTCCGTCTCGGCGTTCGTATTCAGCCCCCGGCACACGTTTCTATGCCATGTAATGTTTTCTGTCATCTGTCATGTGCGAGTTGCACAGCTAACATGATTACACCTAATCCAATACTCGCCCCCCCCCCCCCACCCATACGTCCCGACCCCCAATACATCCCCCCACCGTGGCATGCCGTACAGTGGAGGACTCAACTATCTCTCATAACCCGCCTCACTCCTCCTGTCTATATGATTGTGGTCGTGACCGCCCACACCCGTCTCTCCTCACTCTCTCTCTCTCTCCCTCCCTCTCTCTCTCCCTCCCTCTCTCCGCCTCCTCTCCCTCCTCTCCTCTCTCTCCCTCTCCCCCTCCCCTCTCCCCCTCTCTCTCTCTCCCTCCCTCTCTCCCTCTCTCTCCTCTCTCCCCTCTCCCCCCCTCTCCTCTCTCTCTCCCTCCCTCCCCCTCTCTCTCTCCCCTCCCCCTCTCTCTCTCCCTCTCCCTCCTCTCTCTCTCTCTCTCCCTCTCCTCCTCCCTCTCCCTCTCCCTCTCCCTCCCTCCTCTCCTCTCTCTCCCCTCTCCTCTTCTCTCTCTCTCCCCCCCTCTCTCTCTCTCTCTCCCCCTCTCCCTCCCTCTCTGCCTCCCCTCTCTCTCCCTGCCCCTGCCCAGCAGGGATACACATTGGAATTCAGTGTCGAAAGGAAACTTTCAATTTTTATTTTGCATTGTGATCACGTCTGCGAGACTTGTGCAAAACACAACAGACACACAGAAGATAGCGTTAGCAACAACAGAGGAAGAAAGGACGCTCACCAGTCCGCCAGGGCCCACCGGGTTCTGATGAAGCCCTTTCTGGACCACTTGCACTGCGGAGAAGACAAGGGAACAAGAAGCAGATACTGAAGATTAGAATACATGTACTTCAGTGACATCGCACTTCAACCATTGCGATCGATCTGATCGGAGCACTGTTCTCAAATGAATAATGATGCAGGAATAAATACTAATGTCCCGGGGACACAAATCTGCAGGGGCATCGCAGCTGCTCAACACAACTTGTCGCACCTTCGTCATCCTTGCAGACCCAGATAGCGTCTCTTTTGATTAGGACGTTTCTTATGAATACATAGAACCCTATGGCATTTAACTTGTATTACATTATCATACTTTCCATAACATGTCGAAAGTAATTGATTCCCAAAGCCAGGATCACATTATTCCTGAGCAGTCGACCCCTCTGAACATGGTTTATACAGGTAACACGTGAAGAAACCGTGAAGAAACGAGGATCTCAGCGCACAGGATGGAAGTCCTCCAGCCTTGAGTGAATTATCCAATCACAAGTCAAAAGATCCTCTTAAAACGGCACATGATGTGCCATGAAGCTAGTTATTACTTGACAAGACAAACTGAGGTTTTGAGTTTTCATCTTGAATCTATACACACACCAGTAACACACCTTTTCTTCTCCGTCCTTCTCCTCTTCCACTTCGTTAATTTTTCTCCCTCTCTTTCCCTTTCTCGCTCTCTTTTTCTCCCTCTCTCTTTCTCTCTCTCTCTGTGTTGCACGTTTTCCCCATCGTTCTCATAGTCCTTAATGGTGAGTTAACTGCGCTGATGAATAAACTAATTACGGGGCAGGGTCACATAATTACAAATTGACTAATTCTATTTGAAAATCTCAGATGCAAATTGCGCGGCTGAGAGCAATTTGATTGCGCCGCACATCCTTCAGAGGGCATTACTCTGAGATTAACTGTATTCAATTGAATTACATTAGCATACTCAAATTAAGCCATACTGCATGGGATGTATGGTCCCAATTACACCACGCTCTCCAAAAGATGGTGACTCTGAAGTCCCGGCCGGCTAATGCGCAAGGGCGGTGGACTGCAAGGTGTACAAAGAGGTCCCGCCTGCGTGGGAAAGCGGAGTCTCTTTAATAGTCAAGGCATCTCTTCCTCTGCCACAGCAAAAAAAAAACTAAAAGGGGGCCGAAATTTAACTCAAAGAGAAATTATTAGAGTACAATCATGGGGCTTGATAAATCGCTCATGGGACAAGGTAATTGTATTATACCCTCCAACTCCGTTTGATGAATAGGTAAAGGAAGGGATCCTCTGTTTAGGTGTGGGGGGGGAGAGAGGGGGCGACGTGGATGTGGTTTGGGATGATGCACTTATGTGTGTGTTGTTGTTGGGGTTTCAAAGCAACACCAATACAAAGTTGTGAGAGAAAAATGGCACACACAAATCTACAGAGAGAGAAGAGAGAGAGGGTAGCGAGTAAGCCGGATGGACAGATAGAGTGAGGATGAGGAGGAGGAATGAAGAGTAGTGAGCGGTGACAGAGTGAGGCAAAGGGGGGGGAAAGAAGTGGATGAAAAGAGGGAGAGGTGGAGGAAGAGAAGGAGGGAGGAAGAGAGGACGAGAAGCCCATCCCTGTTCCTCCGTAACAGCATCTTCGACTCCCACCAGAGACGTTTAATCTGGATTTAATTTAAAGAGCCATTAACTACAATCACAGCATTAAGATCCATCACTTCCCTGACACCCAGCCTCAGATTGCACCATTTCCTCCACGTTTGACTGATTGACCTCCCCCCCTCCTCACTTGCTTACACACACACACACACACACACACACACACACACACACACACACACACACACACACACACACACACACACACACACACACACACACACACACACACACACACACACACACACACACACAAAAACAACCACCATAAAATATGACATCATCTACAATCATCGGACACAACCATAAAAGAAAAGTCCCCAAAGAAACACAAATAAATATCAAAGCCAACTTGAAATGAAAAAATAAATCTTTCAATTCTCCTCTCTGTTTCCTGATTATGTGGAAGTGTGAAAAGTAATAATAATCCTGACCACAATAAAAAAAAATTAACCAAAGTACATAATAAATAAAAAAGAGTCTCCATTTGGCTCAAAGAGTCCGTACTTAAATCTCCAATTATGTTTTTTTTAAAACAGCCACCCAACTCCGGATATCAACCCTTATAGACACTAACAGCCCACAGAAGCCATTGTCTGATCAGGGCCGCGGACGCACGCTTCGTCTCCATCGGTTGACATGGCGACATCATGATTGCCTAGCTCCAGCTGTCAGTGGAGCGGAGAAGATGACACAGATGCTGTCTGCCAGCGCGTAATCTCTCCCCCAAACACCATTATCATCACCGCCGGGGTCTGTACCTCCGCCACGGTCTGTCTCCTGATCCACCTCCGAGACACACACAGACACACACGCACACACACACACACACACACACACACACACACACACACACACACACACACACACACACACACACACACACACACACACACACACCTTCAGAGCAAACAGCAGAGCAGAGTCTCTTCTGCCAACAGACAACAGGTCTTTGCATTCTAAAAAACATAATGTTACACCGTTCGTTCCCATATTAAAACCAATTGCGACATCTACACGGTGATGGGAACTTCTGAGAAATAAAAATCATCGATATCAACGCATCAAATTCATCGAATAATTGTCGTTCAAGGAGTCATCCTTTTTTTGTGTGTGCAGGGAGAAGGAGGTAGGGGTTGGCGTGGGGGCGTCAGGTAGTCAGGAAGGTGTAGGAGAGCGGTAAAGGTCACCGAGCTGGGTGTCCCACCGGCTGACATTCTGACGGGAAAGGGGTAGCCACTGCCCACTACTTGGGCTTGAGACTGTGATGCACGCCATCAAACAGCCTGGGTTGTAGCTCGGCCTGCTGGGTCCGATCGCCGCGGAGACATTATGGGATGTCTAGCGGTGGCAACGAGGATGACCTCACAATCGCACACACAGATACCGGACAATTTCAAGAGAGAACAACTCCATTTCACAAACAGATAAAAATACACCTTTTTGCGTCCTTTCCAAACATTAAAACAATCCCATCTACAGCCCTCCATCTGCGCCCATCTCCCCTCTACATTGTTTCCCCCCCCCCCCCCAACAGCACTTGTGCGTTGCTCAGTCCATTTCTATGACCTTTTCCATCTATCAGCACACAGGAGCTGGTCTGCCATAAATAACACCAGAGGTGTGTTCTGGGGAGGGGGACGAATGGGTTTATTGGTGGGTGTGGTGGGTGGAGGTGGTGGTGGTGTAAAGTCAGAAGAGGGGGGTGGGATGGGCTTTATTCAAAAGCAGTGTGACGGAATCG
Organism: Melanogrammus aeglefinus; assembly: GCA_900291075.1. Classification (NCBI taxonomy): domain Eukaryota; kingdom Metazoa; phylum Chordata; class Actinopteri; order Gadiformes; family Gadidae; genus Melanogrammus; species Melanogrammus aeglefinus. Next base: position 390,720 of record OLKM01000264.1, on the reverse strand, counting down.
CAACATGAGTAATAAGTGATGCACACAGCCCCCAGATGGATCTGCTCCTTCCGGTCGACATTTATCTCTATTCAATCTGCTGGTGTTGGGGGGGTAGTGCTGGAGACGGAGGCGGGGGTTAGTGGCAGTGATGAGGGTGATGGTGGGGTGTGGGTGGAGTGTTGATGGAAGATGGGGCTATTAAATAAGAAGTCCTTGGCATTAAGGGTCGAAGGCCTGCATGTTCGTCAGCATACACACACACACACTCACCTACACAGTAGACCATTTAGGCCTCAAGGAAAATACATTGCTCCTTAAGCCTTGGGCCACTTCCAGCCACCAATTTACACTCAAACACTGTAGTCCAGTATTTCCGTACTACAAGAGAATGGTTTCTACTTCATTCTCCCGCTTAGCTCGAGGAACAGCCCCTGCCTGCCGCAGGTGTCCTGCATTAGCCCTGTGAAACACAGCCTAACCTTTCCCACAAATTGAGTTTAACTTAACTGGAGTCACTTCCACAACTTACCGGGCTCTTCACATTCATCCACTTCTCCGTGAGCTGTCAAGCCTCTCTCGGTACCGTTTGTGTGTGTGTGTGTGTGTGTGTGTGTGGTGTGTGTGTGTCGGGGTGGGTGGGGGGGGGGGGGTTTACAGAAGCATGCTTCTCTGCGCCGAGGGCCAGAGCTGGGGAGTAATTACAGCCACGCTGGCGTAGCTTTACAACGGAGGCCACTAAAAGGGTATGAGAAGTCAATGCTTTTATGGGCACGCCACCGCTGCCAAACAGCAAATACAAACTTATATGGATGTTGATCTACTGCCTGTCAGCCATTTTCTCGCCCCTGTCCTCTCCTATGGCTGGGCGTAGAACAATCAATAGCAAGGGCACATTACGGTCTGGGTCGTATACTTTATTTATATAAGGCAATGACAAATCCTTATGATGCAGTATGTGTGTGTGTGTGTGTATATGTGTATGTGTGTGTGTGTGTGTGTGTGTGTGTGTGTGTGTGTGTGTGTGTGTGTGTGTGTGTGTGTTGTGTGTGTGTGTGTGTTGTTGTGTGTGTGTGGGGGGGGGGGTCGTTGCTGTCGCTCAGTCCCCACCTCCGCTGCGTATCACGGCGGCAAAACAAATAAATAAATGAACGTGCTGGCAGGTGAGGAAAGCCTAGGATAGACTTGACGGAAAACAACGGGAAATGGCAGCCCGGCGAATCCATCAGGCCGACCTTTCAGGAGAAATGGAACGAGCCGTATCCCCCCCTCATATCCCCCCCATCTGGTTCTTTCTGGTACAGCTCGTAGAATTTACGTTCCCTGCGCCCTAATTCCCGGGGCTTAGACCTGTCACTCATCCGGGAGATGTAGAAGGAGCGGCTTTTGAGTACATTCCTATAATTGAGGCAATCAGGTTGCAAGTAGGCACACTAAAACACACACATACACACACACACAATATTGATCTTCAAGAATACTGAATTTCCAGTCTTAAATCAGGTCTCCTATTTATTTATATATTATTATGGTTGATATGGACTCCCCATGACGTGTTTGTGTGTAGTGTGTAACGAGGTCAGGTATATTGTCAGTACAGGAGGTAGTAATAAGGTTCTATTAACACAGACAATATAACGGCACCGAAGCGCTAAAACGCGGTTTACTTGTTTATGGGGGGGCAATTGTGCTCATATTTACAACCGGGTCACTAGTTTGATACGGCGCGATGCAGGACGTACGAGTAGCTGTAAATGTGCGGATTTGTGTATGATAGCTTGTAAGTCAGGGTCAAGCACATAATGCACACACTCAAGACACACACACACACACACACACGATATGTACGTAAAAGCAGACAAGACCTCAAGTACATAAAACCACACCCACTCAAGTGCACTCAAAGGGGATAAGTGGCATTTTCTCTCAAAGCAGCGTGGAAAATCATTCACAGACACACACACACATGCACCACAAATAGCTCTAAGCACCATGATGTCATCAGGATCCCTCTTGTTGACATGCTATTAACAGTGTTGGGGAGGGGGGCGGGGGGGACCGTAAAGGTAACACACAGACTGAAAAACACACTTTTGTCTCGACTCTCGCCTTCCCGGTTGAGTCTTCGTAGCCCCTCGCCGACCCCTTGTTGGTTCAAACTCAACGATACAAATCTCATTCACATTTCAGGACCACCACCAACCCCCCCCCCCACGCAGCGCCAGGAGAGCCACGGCGGCCCGCTGCGGGTGCAACCGCCGCGTCTTACCACTCTGATACCGCGGCAACCGCTGCACACGTTCAGCCTCCACGACCAGGGAGGGGTGGGACAAAAAATAAAAAAAGGCGGAACCAGCCGTCTGGGTCCCAAGTCCCGTCAAGTCCCGTCCCCAAACCCCCCCCCCCCCCAACCCCACACCCCCCACACCCCCCTCCAGCCTCCGCCCTGGTAATAGGATTCTTTAAGGCATCAGATGGATGGTGAATCCAGGCGGTTTCATCTACTAAAAGAGGGCATAAATCAGCGTGGCAAGGGAGGCGGCGGGACGCGGCCCGGGGTTATCGCCTGCCTGCCTCCCTCGTGAGAGCTTTGCATTAAAGCATTAGTGAAATTAATTCATCTTTCATAAGAGGTCCGAGCAGTATCTGTGATCTATGATAACAACCAATTTCTCACTACGGAAGGGGAAGGGGGTAGGGGGGGAGCAGAGCAAACCGGGGAGTGGGGGAGGGAGGGAGGGAGGGGGAGGGAGGGAGAGAGAGAGGGAGACCGAGAGAGAGGGTAAAAAAAACACTCGTGCCCACTCGGTCCTGATAGACTACACAAATCGGTTATTTTTTTCTTTACAAGAAGCGCTAACATTATGTGAGGAGCTGCTCTGCGGAGCGTCCGCTAGGATTCATATCCAGCGGGCCGGGGACGAGGCATCCATCAGGACAGCGCCGGCAAAACTTGAGCTCGTTTTTTATCAACGCAAAGCCACACACACACACGCGCGCGCGCTTTCTTTGCCATCACTCGCGTCCTCCCGGTGGAGGTGTGTGGGTGTGTGTGTTTGTGTGCGTTAGCCGAGTGTCCTGGTGAATGTGGAAGCGTTGAGGCTCTGTGAGGAGGCTCTGAGGCTGCTCTAGCAGAGGTACTGCCTTTAGATCGTCTCTGAAAGAGGCAACGAGGGGGCAGGATAGAAACACACATGGCCATCTGTAGTGGTGAGTGGGTGGTTACTGTGTATATCCTATAAACACATTTGTATATGTATATGCAGATATATACACGTTTGTCTTTTTGTGGATCTTTCTTTTTGTGGATCTATTTCTTTTGTGTGCGCGTATGTGCGCGTATGTGTGTGTATGCATGTGTGTGAGCGTGTGCGCGCCTGTTCCATCTTCCTCTACATATATTTGTAAAGGTGGTCTGTTGGACCATGGCTGACGGATGATTCGGGGGTTGGAGGATGACATGCAGGCGTGCACACTCTTTATTACTACATCAGCATGGACACACACACCAACCCTCCCCCACACACACACAAACACACACACACCCCCCCCACCAAACCACTAGACCCCCCCGGCCTGGTGGAAAAGGGTGAGCACCAAGGAGTAGAGCTGTGAACTGTGTTTTCATGTGTTTCTACAGGGTCCGACAGTGTGTGTTCTTATCAAAAGGGAAGGCAGGGAAACCCGTGGCATTGAAGACGAGAGGGCTTATGGGAAATCAATATAAAATGAGACAGGGCAGCAGAAGGGCATTCCATTGCACTCCGATTCATTATGTACATTTCAGCATGGTGGACGCTAAGAGGATTTAAACAAGACACCGATATGCGTAATATGGGCATCAAGTGACCTTTTTCCCCTTTTTATCTATTAAGGTATTTTCCTTTTAAGAGCTTTTAATATTAAAATATTGATTTCGCCAAATTAATTACTGCCACGATGACAAAAAACATATTGTGAAATATTGCTTACTTTCTTTTAAATTATAGCTTCCTTTTTATTCCTTGATTGTATGGACATGCGTTAGCATTTGTCATTCGAGCCCCACATTCCATCAGGTAAATCATGGTCCACATTGACAGTGCTGCACGCCGATCCGCGAGCAGGTATTGTTGGCCCAGTCAGCCAATGAGCTTGTCGGAGTGTCAATCATTGAGCCAACGATGTCAATGTCAAATCTATTACCCACCTCTGGGAAGTAATCCTGTGGGAACTTCTGCTTCTCCAGCATGGGTATGCTTTCTAGTGTATCAGAGCAGGTCTCCTTGCCAACCACCTTCTTGAATTTCTTTGCTAATTAGAGAAGGAGAATGGAGACAGAAAAGAGAGAGAAAGAGATAGAAGAAGTAGACGAAGACAATTGTCAAAAGAGTTACACTTTGATGATGATATCCTCGTTTGAGGCCCAGATCTCTGTACACCAGTGGTAGTAACCTGGGAAGTGGCAGCCCAGGTCTCTTTCAGACAACTGCTCCCCCTGCTGCTCAGACCAACACTCTGCCGTGAGAGATAGGCCCAGTCACGCTACAGCAGGCGGACAGAGACGCGTGTGGTTTCAATGTGGTGCATAGGGAGTCAAATAATAATACATCAATAAGAATGAATTATAATTCATAAATAATGAATAATCTGTCAGGGACTATTTCACTGAGGTTTATTGTGGTCTCTTTGCCACAGAAGTTGATTTATCACAATGTACAGGAAACGGTAAAAGATTGAGATATTTTCAGGGTAACAGGTTGCACACCTTTTCATTGTGGATATTTGATTTACTTTTACTTGTTCCCTGTAACCATTTAAAAATAGATATTCAAAATCAAAATTAAAGTGCTGCAACAAAATGAAAATGTTATATTCCAAGCATCTTAAATATCATGTAAATTATGGCATTTGTAACACTTAACATGATGAGCCATCTGACAGCTTTTGCATTAGAAATATCTACTTAGACGTGCATGTTGGACAGCATATGAAGTAATAAAGGTGCATCTTTTAAGTGCCTGTGTAATCTTCACATATTTGGCACACATTTTGAAATGATTCATAATGTAGGATGGAGCAGGCCATAGCCCTGAATGGTATTTCCCTGATCATGTGTGAACCCCATGAATAAATGAAGTGAGGCATAGCCTCATGTGTCTTAATAATAACCCAAATTTGTAGTTTGGCTGCTTCAATTCAAAGCCAGATCATAATCCAGAACACTGTGGTTTCTCTTGTTGTGGGACAAAGTACAGTCAAAACCCTTTAAATGCAATCAATTTCACACAAAATACTTTAAATCCCTTGATTTGAAAAATACAGATATTTTTACATACACATATGTGTCCTTTTTAAACACATATTAACTTAACAGTGGTATGTAGGCCTGAATCAATTTTTTAAACTCAAGTCTCTTTCTCAGAACGAGCGTCAACGAAAAATGTCAAGTAGATGGTCCCTGATGCCTGTCCCAGTAGCGAAGTTCACAGTGGATCATGTGTGTATACATTGGAATAGGGGGGTGTGTGTGGATGTGGGTGTGTTCCTGTGTGTTGGATCGAGGGGCACAGGCTGGGGCAGGTCCAAGCCCAAGCCCATCTCCCCCCCCCCCCCCTCCATGCCCTGTCCTTCACTCTGGGGTGACTGTCGCTAATGCCGACTGGGATGTAATGGGGAGGTGCCGCACCTCCACACCTATAGTCCCGGCCCCCCCGCTCTCCCTCTCTTTAATTAGCCCGGGCACCGGGCCTCGACCCCCCCAGCCTCCCCCACCCCCTCCTCCCCCCGCTCCGGAGGCCCTCTTGACACCGCTGGCTGATGAGACCGCCGTAACGGGCCAATAACCTCTCGCGGGCGCCGCCATTACCATCGCGCCGTCACAAACCGAAAATCGGGATGAATTAAATCCCGATATTAATAAGCATAATAACCATTTCCTCTCCCCGGCTCGCGTTACATTATCCCCGGAGCCAATCACATGTGAGCCCCCACGCCGCTCGGTGATGGAGAGCAGCGAGCGGCTGCAAAGGGTGGAGGTAGGGGGGGGTTGAGGAGGTGTGGAGGTGGTGGAGGTGGTGTTGAGGAGGTGTGGAGGTGGTGTTGAGGAGGTGGAGGGGGTGTTGAGGAGGTGGACGGTGGGTGTTAAGGTGGGGGGGTGGTGTTAAGGAGGTGGGGGGTGGTGTTGAGGAGGTGGAGGTGGTGTGGGAGGAGGTGGGGGTGTGTGTTTGAGGAGGTGCGGTTGGTGTTGAGGAGGTGGGGGTGGTGTTGAGGAGGTGGGGGTGGTGTTGAGGAGGTGGGGGTGGTGTTGAGGAGGTGGGGGGTGGTGTTGAGGAGGTGGTGTTGAGGAGGTGGGGTGGGGGGTGCATGCGTGTGCCATTTCTAGGGTTGTGGTTTGAGTATTTTACAATGGTTGTATGACATGAAATAAAATAATTGAGGGTGAGTGAGTGAGTGAGTGAGTGAGTGAGTGAGTGAGTGAGTGAGTGAGTGAGTGAGTGAGTGAGTGAGTGAGTGAGTGAGTGAGTGAGTGAGTGAGTGAGTCTGAACACACAACATTGCACAAGGGCTCAAGATTTTTCTGCGTTTTCGGTCTACCTTTGAAATCAAACTGTTGGATGTTTTTCAAGGAGTCGTGGATAAAGTAGCAACTCCCCAGGGCCTGCAAGGGAAAGAGAGAGAGAGTGCATTAGCTTTCTCATATGCGTGTAAATCAATACATATAATTTCTCTGCCATTAGAAATTCATCCCATTATTTCATCCTCTTCAGCGATGACGGTTGATGGGTTTGGGCCGTCTTCCCACAGTCTATTGCTATGTATGAGGAGTGGCAAGCTCTTTTGACACAAAAAACTGCCTGCACAACAGGTGCAGCAGCCTGGTACACACACATACACATACACACTTGAATCTCAAGCTAATGTGCAACATTGAAAATTTGAGGCTATTTGTAAAGACACATTCAGATGGACTTTCCTGTTTTCAAGGGACCGGGGGGAGAGGGTGTCAAACGAGAGCAGATCAACTTCAATAGGATTAAAATCTTAATTTTCTCAGTGAACCATCATGGAAACCTTCCCAGTCGGGGGGGGTACAAGCCAATCCGTGCGTCTGGGAAGAGGTGAGAAGTGGTGCACATTGGGTGGGAGGGGGCTGGTTCTTATAGTGGTGGCGGCGGTGGGGTGGTTTTCTGGGGGGGGTGGGGGGAGAGGGGGGATTCGATGCGGTTCACAGTCCACTACACTGCTTTCTGTCGCCCGCTTAACATTTAGGGCAAATCTCCGGGCGCTCAATCCCCTGTGTCTCTGAGATTGCTTAGACCTTTTCTTTCGGTGTTTTTGTCGTCGTTCTGCGAAGATTATTCTGCCATTCTGGCACTAAAACTTGCTCCCTTTTTCTCAGAGCTCTTACATTACGGCACAAAGAGAACGGCGAGCATTGGAAGTGGTCGGCAGAGAGAGGCACTGAAAGAGGCGAAAAGAGAAAGATAGAGAGAGAGTGAGAAAGGCAGACTAAAAGAGAGAATATTATTACAAGGAAAGACGTTGGAATCGAGTGTTGCCGAGTTGCTCTGCGTGACGGTGAAGGGCTGGCGATGAATGAGAGGGCACTGTGCCATGGTGTCACCTGTGACTGTACCTGGTGACGGTCTGAGGACAGAAGGGAGACCCTTCAGTAGGACCTATTCTCCACAAGATTGGCCCTATTGAGACAAGCTGCCAAAAACAACTGCTCTTGTAAGTTGCCAACACTGGCAGGGTGTGTTGGTTGCTCTTGCTTTCAGTTTTCGTGTGTGTGTGTGTGTGTGTGTGTGTGTGTGTGTGTGTGTGTGTGTGTGTGTGTGTGTGTGTGTGTGTGTGTGTGTGTGTGTGTGTGTGTGTGTGTGTGTGTGTGTGTGTGTGTGTGTCCCAGGCCACGCTCCCACACCAGGGACCCCTACATTATTTATGAGCAGCGACACCATCTTGAGATTAAACATTTGCTGATTTGTCAAACGCACCAACACGAGGTCCTGCCCATCTACTTGACACTTCAGCCAAGTTCAGCCGAGAGAGTAGAAAAAGAAATGAGAAAAATGAGATGGATAAAAAAATAACAAATTGTTACATTTAATTGATGATAACAGGAGCTGACAACACAGACAGAGACAGACCGACGGAGACAAACAGACGGAGACAGACAGAGACAGACAGACAGAAGGACTAGGCAAGAGGGGAGGGGATCTCAAGGTCAGCAAGCCCAGCTGGGACAGGATAGCAGCCGGGAAACTGTCCCCCCCCCCCGACCACCCCCCATGTCCTCTTCATCGTCCCCCTCTTTATCACCACCACATCCCACTTATTTGTTTTTACTTGTCTTGGCTTTATGTTCTTTTTCACCTTAATCTGTCAAATACAGATAGTGACAGTCTCTCTCTCACACACACACACACGCACACACACAGGTTAAGGGTGAAGATCTGTTCGATTTGTCTCTCTCCGTTGATATTAAAATTAGCCCTATGCATTTGATTTACTGAGTACACGCAGAGGATGGGATACGTTTAAATTACAGCAAATGACAGCAAGTTAAATAGAAGAAATTATGCCCCATTTATCTCCCTGCATTTGACGGCACACTCACACACCTCAATTATTTCCCTGAACATTTAAAAAGGATGCTGGCTCTTATGGGATTTTGACTCAAACCTCTTACCTCGTACTTTGAGCTCCACCACATTGACGTGAGCTTTCTGAATAAGCTCCAACACACAAATGTGATCTTAAAAAAGCTCCAACACATATGTTGGCAATCATCTTTTAAAATAACAAATCAACTCAAATTAACTCTGCATTGGCCTTTCAAGCATCAAGATCATCTGCAACTTCCAAATAATGGCTCTAAATTACCTCTGGCACTACAGATGTTGATTTATCCAAAAGGCCAAAGGCACTGTTGCAGAGACTGCCAAAAGAAAAACTAATATGACTTCTAACAAATGATCATTAATCAGCTTTCAAATAAATGATAAACAGCCACGCCTAAGTGGCCATTTGTGTAATCGCAAGAAATCTACTTAACCCCTCCACCCTAATAAATATTTATCTGGAGCCAGGGTTCAAAACCCAGCAGTGACCGGCCGTGTTCCCTCCTCCTGTTCTACCGGGCCGCGCCCATCCTCCACCACCCCCCCCCCCCCCACACACACCTCTTACCCCGGGCCCAACCGCCCCCCCCCACACACACCTCTACCCCGGGCCCAACCCCCCCCCCCCCACACACACCTCTACCCCTGGGCCCAACCCCCCCCCCCTCCCTTCCAGCTCCCCGGCCCACCCCCCAATCCCCCGGCACACTCTTCATGAAGAATCTATTATATTAGCGGGCGCAATTAATCCATTTGTCTCGGCGCATGACAGCCAGAAAAATATTCATTAGGTTGGCGCTGCGCTGACAGCCCGCGCTTATCTTCCCGCCGGTGGCTTTACAATGGCCCATGTCAGGCGTATGTTTGTCACGTCCCGCTTTATTGATTAGCTGCCCAATTCACTTGAAATAATTAAAAGTATACTTTACATATTTATAAAGCCCCCTGCCACGGCCCCTACTTAATTTTCCATTAGTAAAAAGTCAGTCTATTAAGCGGGGCCGAGCGGGCCCCCGCCGAAGCCCCGTCGGGGCCCGGGTCCCGGGACGCGAGAGGGGAAGTGAGTGATCGCCATAATTGTAGACAGAAAGACAATAACCGCCCCATAAAAGCTACGCCTTTACGGCTTGTTCCGCCGGTGCCGTCTCCGATCGCAGGTCCTGTTGGGCCGAGCCGCTCTTGGAAAAGGGCACACCACACCAGCACCAGGAGAGCTCCTCCATGCGTCCTGTGTGCGCGTGTCCTTTGTGCGTGCGTGTTTGTGTGTGTCTTAGTATTTGTGTGCGTTTTAGTGTGTGCGTGTGCGTTTTAGTGTGTGTGTGTTTTTAGTGTGTGTGTGTGTGTGTGTCTTAGTGTGTGTGTGTGTGTTTTAGTGTGTGTGTGTGTGTGTGTCTTAGTGTGTGTGTGTGTGTCGTAGTGTGTGTGTGTGCGTCTTAGTGTGTGTGTGTGTGTGTGTGCGTCTTAGTGTGTGTGCGTGTGTGTGTGTGTCTTAGTGTGTGTGTGTGTGTGTGTGTGTCTTAGTGTGTGTGTGTGTGTGTGTGTGTGTGTGTATACGCGCGTATCCTCCACCCAAGCGGTGCACGTGCACAATTGACATTTCCGAAAGCCCCAGCAGACGGGGGGGCTGAACAAGTCCCAATAGACTGTGTCTGCCGGCAGATAGAGCAGAGTGCAGTATGGCGGCAGTGCATCGCCCACGAGCCGCGCTCCCGCTGAGCACCGTGTCGATACAGGGGGGGGGGGGGGGCTGCCACCGCCAGGCACCGCCAGGCACCGCCGCGGGACGCGGAGCGAGGAACCGCTGACCTTTGAATGGATTTCCTACGTTTAGTGTATGAAAAATGAGCCATAGAGCAAACATAAAAGTAATAATTTTTGCCGCAAGGTCTCACCTCCAATCAGTGCGGGAGATGAGAGGAGGGGGGGGGGTGGTGGTGGAGGGGGGCCGAGGGTCCAATCCCGGGAGGGCTGACATGTCCGCACCCTGCAGCCATCAGCGTGTCACGTAACAACTTAGGAGGGCAAGGCTTAACGCCGTCCGCAAAGTGCATCGGGACAGTTTGTAGTACTGCGCCGTACTCCTGTTCTACTGAATGTGTGGTCAACACAACGTTATCCACCCAAGGCACTGATCCTGTAGCCATGTTGCTCCGCAGCATGTATTTATGGGCTTAGCCTTTTTGTGTGTTTTGTGTGGTTCCTTTCTTTTAATTTATTTCAAGTTATCCGGGTTATCCCGATATAGAGAGAAGGGTGGCTAGAGATATTTTTGTCTTCAATGGCATTTTGTCCTTAAAACACACCCCCACCTCCACACCAACAGACACACCGTTCCCTGGGCTGCCTCTTCTACCCGTCTAGAACTCATTGCATCGCCGAAATCCCTAGGGTGTCCTCATCTGTTAAATCACATGTGAGCCAACACAAAGAACGTGTGCATGTGTGTGTGAGGGCGAAACACCAACACCGAGACACACACACACACACACACACACACACACACACACACACACACACACACACACACACACACACACACACACACACACACACACACACACACACACACACACACACACACACACACACCAAAAGTATTCACATACACAGGCACACACATCAGCATATACGCATGTCATGGAAGCACGAGTCTTTTCTAAAAGGTCAATCAGATATGCTGTCATGGAAGCACGGTGTCTCCATACATCAGGAACACATGGGGTGTCACTACGGCTTAGGGAGTGCCGATCGGGACAAGGCTCTGACTAATGGCCACAATAATATGTCCATTAGCCACCACATAAGGCTGTGTATTCATATCTCCAGCCTCTAAACACACTCTAAACCCCAAATGTTAATTCAGATGGTTCAAAAGCGGATCAATCACGGCGCGGGGAAAAGAAGCATCAACCGTGGACACCAGACAGGAGGCAAGAAAAAAAAATAAAAGTAGCGAGCCATTCAATTTCTAATTCGCCGTCTGGCCCGTTGTCGTCTGCTACCTCGCCCTTCGTGAGGACTAGGCGCCCTCGATATTCAGAAACGGACGGGGACTTCCTTACAGAAGTCCCATACTGCACACAAACAGCCTGTTTGTAACCCTGCGCTCCCCCACCCACCCGGCACCCCACTTCCCAGCAACCCCGAGGGAAAACACTGTCGCCAAAAGACAAGAAACTCCTGTCAATAGAGACGGACCTTCTGTTTTTACCGCTTCAGCCCGGAGATAGAGGGACCGCAGCGCCTCCGCCTTCTCCCTCACCCCCCCCCCCCCCCCCCGCCTGGCCCACCATACATGTTTGCCAAGGCCCTCTCCCAGTGCCATTGATTGAGTATTCAGCGTATTGAGCCACAGTGTCTATTATTCATCGGCTGGCTGGAAGGCCTGACTGTGGACACACAAACAAAACTCTCATTAAAACTTCTTCTGTCACTTCCTGTGATTTGAAAGCGGCCGGTGGCGTTGGGGAGCCATCCGTCATGCCCCTGAAGGACTCCTTGTCTGCCCGCGGAGTGAAGGGTGAGGGTGGGGGAGAGGAGGCCGGACCACTGGGCTTGGACGGGACAGGGCGACGTCCTTGGAGGTGTCAAAGGTTGACGTTCCTCCACCACTTGCGTAAACGGAAAATAATCATCCAATGAGGAAAATAGTATCGGGAAGGAATTGGATCAGCAATTCACCCGGTTTATCAAGCGATGATTAGGATCTAGGGATGAGCTCCATAACCACCTCCCATATGTCCTGCAGCCAGCCAGCCCACAAACACTCCCCTGTTCAATCCAATGTTTGAAGGCACCGGTCTTCATTTTAAACTGCCCTATCCTGGCACGGCTCAATCTCCGGATGATTGGGGCCAAGACTGAGAGGAATAGATTTAGATAAAACGTGACGGAGGAGTAGACTTCTCCTTGTTTGAGTGTGACGAGAACGAATGAAGAGAATGACAGCAAAAAGGAGAAAGCGCTTGAATCTGCATGTAAAATCGGAAGTCAGAAACAGAATCTCTGTTCATCCTTTATCTGATGTAAAAGCACCATGTAGTACGCATCTGGTATGGCGTGTGCTTAGCCCCGCTTGGGTTTTTCAGACAGACGCTGACCTGCTTTCCTCTTGATATTATTCTTAAAATCCCTCCCAGAATGCAAAGTGACATGTGCTTGTGATTGATCCCGTAACCACTGATTTTATTTTCTTTTTGAGGAGAATCTTACGGATGGGCCTAAACAAAGCGTAATTGGCCAAACTCAGGGCAGCGCCTGATCTGCCAACAATCCCAACCCTCTCCCAAGGTTGGCCGCATCCCTGGGAAATATTGTGCATTAATTTCATTTAGTCTCCCCTCAAACATTCAATGCAAGAAGTTAATTAAATTGCTTGTCCATTGTGTTCATCCACTTACAAAGTTAATGATATTGTGCCGGCGAATTAAAGAGCATTTTATAAAGCGCAGGGGATGGGAGCTGGCAGGCACTACATTGCCCGGCTGAACCCTGTCAGTCGGCGGGCCCCTGGATCCCCTAATTAGCGGTGAAATGGATGCTTCCATCTGCCAATTTCCTGCCACGCTCATCAGTCGTGCCGTGGCTCCTCCGACCTGCCCGCTGGACGGGGTCTAAAGCAATAAAACCATCACCGCAATGACATTCAGCTCAAAAAAAAAGAGAAAGAAAAGAGGAAAAAGGGGGGAAAGTGAACACGCGTCCATGACATGACTCAGATTTTTAAAGTAGGCTATTTAAAAAAGGGCTGCTCTTTTATGGCCGTCGACCACTTGATTGGTTCCTTAGGCATAATACTTAGTAAAGATAAAGATAACTGATATCCCATTCTATAGCTCCTGTCCCAGCCCTGTTCTCGTATTCTCCCAGAGCAGGGCCGTTAAACCGGACGTGTTCCAATGAAATACGGAATGTTGAGTTCTATTCTGGAACCGGGAGCGTTTAGCATTTCAACGGAAGCGTTGCGTCGTCCTCGGCTTAAAAAAGGGTACGTCCCACTAGTCTAGGCACTAAAAGGTTAGCCTTGTGGATTCTGTTGGGTACATGAGTGTAAGGCGGCGGTCTGTTCAATAAAAGGAAAAGATTAACGTTCATGTAGCTTATATATTGTAGCTGCATATTTACCGCCGTGAGGTGGCTGCCGCAGCAGGTTTTAACGAGGGCGTAAAGAACAGGGGATCAAAATAAATGGGATTACACCTGTGGGGGCTGTGTACTGTTGCTGACCCCAGAGTGAGGTTTGACTAAATGTCCCCTCGGTCCACCAGTACACTTTGAGCAAAACCTGTGGCTAAAGCAAATGAAATTGGGCCTCGTAAAAGAGATAGATTAGGCATTTTGAGGACGTATAACTTGTTGTTTGCCATGATTAACTCTGCCCAACAACGTAAAAGGTTCATCAGAGGATGATATCCAGTTACCTAAAAGGTTTTTTCAGCTGAAACAGCTGTTAAAATTCCAGGCGGACAAGGCCACACAAGGCCACACAAGCCAGAGCATAGCCAGCTCTGTTTATGTGCCACATTTCCCTTCACATTGGAAAATTTCAAAAATAAAATATATCAGACAGATTGTTAAAAAGGCAATAAAAAAAAGCCTAAAACGTGAAAATAAAGCACCTAAATAAAACATTGTTTTACACAACTTGAATTAGGTAGCACTATATCACATACATAAATACAATATATTCTTAATAACCACAAATGTGTTTTGGCATGTCGGAATTTCGTGCATTGACAGCCGGATAGATACATGAATCGACTTTTACTGGATATTGTCATTTGATACATACATTGGCTACGAGATATAATTGCCTTTGTGGTTCTTCCCAAAATACAAAAACGATTAAACATGACAATATTTACTATTATTAAATGTCAACACATTTTTCCGAGTTGGGCTCGGTTGACTTTTGACGAGTCAAATCTTTCAACTGAATGTATTGAATCAGTCCAGGCTTTGTTGGCCCATGACAGCTGACCAGCGTGTGTGACAGAGGCCTAAGCCGGTCAGGGGGAGAGATGTCTGGGATGTGTGTGAGGTCAGTGTGATATGCAGGTTACCAGAACACAATGTCAGGCTCAGGTGATCCCATGATGCTTGTATGTGTCCGAGGAGACCAAGAGGAATGTGAAGTTTATAGGGTCAACGGGGGACACGCCGGCAATCTAATAACGTCCTCAACACAGCGAGCACCGCAGAAGGATACGATCCTAATCCAATGAAAAACAGTCCGGTATGGTACCTCGGACAATGGTTTGGAGGAAAATCTAAGAGGAATTGGCTTTGCACTATAGCAAGGCCAACCTCTTTATCGGTAATTGGAACAGACACCGGGAATACGGCCTGAAAGCCATTTTTACCCCTTTTCTTTGCTGTGAAATATAATCTTTCAAAAGCCATTTTCAAATGAACTGCCGATGAGGGAAGTCAAGCCGGTGAATAGTGTCTTTCTTCAGATAACAACGTCGCATAAGGCTTAATGAGATCATCTTTTTGAAAGGGGATATGAAGATGATGAATAGTTCCCTTATTAGATTGCTACCCAAAAAAAAAGGGAACAAGAAAAATCAAAGTCCGAACAATCGAGTATGTCCATTTGCAATTAAAGCAGCATTACCTCCTCCATCGCTCGTCCGGCCCAGTGCGGTTCTCCCCGGGACATTATTCAATTGTTTTGGATGCGGGGAGATAAAATGGGTTTAATATACTTAGGCTCATTAATGTAAATCATATTTGGCTATGGATGTCCAATAATCCAAAAGAATATTTCAACTTGTAAATCCCTTTATGTAGAAAGTATTCCCATTAGAGAAAGAGGCCCATGCAAATGACTAGTCTTTCAGGTCATTGATTTCCTCCTCTTTCCCTCCCCCCCCCCCCCCCGCCCCAGCTGTGTTCTGGAGAGGCCGCTAATGTTGTCATGGACTGTTCATCAATACATATTAATATCTGATTTAATATTGGGCCTATCCGTGTGCCCTCATTTGTGATGGCAGTGATTGAATTAGGATCATATGGGTAAACTGGAGCTATGAGTGATTGCTGTGGTTGAATTAAGGCTGGGAGAGGAAGGAAGTCCGACATTAAGGATTAAGTGGTGTTGCAATTATGGTGATTGCCTTTAATGTCATTTCATAATAACTTGCTTAAAATTTTAGATATTTTAAAGCATGAAATGACCGACCACACACACACACACACACACACACACACACACACACACACACACACACACACACACACACACACACACACACACACACACACACACACACACACACACACACACACACACACACACACACACACACACAAATCAGCTTGCCAGCAATGCCATAAGCAACTCTCCATATCCAAATTATGGGCATTGAGCAAGCTTTAAGGATGCCGGGATTGTCAGAGCTGCAATGTCTACAGAGTGTCATCAGTCACAGCATGGGGCCCGAGACAGCTGTTCTGTCCCTGTCCCACGCTGCCATCGGCCGGCTTATGCAGCCTTGTAATGACAAAGTGGCAGCCTTGGATGGCCCAATGAGATACAGCTCTATTGCCGCGACCCGCCATGAAATATACCGGCTTGCAGCATCTTCGCTGAATCAGTTTGTCACTCGCGGGAGACATTTATCAGGATGTTCCTAATTTCTCTGCATCAAGAGAGCCTTCCTCCACCCTTAGCACACAACACAACTCTTCCCAAATGGGGGCGACATCTTCTAGATCATGGGCAATCTCATGAAACATCCATAAGGGTGACAGGGCCCACATCACAGGGGCTATCAATGCGCATCTGCCCGGGGCCCGGACACCGGCGGACCGGTCCGACAGACGGAGAGGGCAGACAAGCGGGTAGAGTGTGCATAAAGAACGGCTTCCAATCCAAGGTTGCGCCGACTAAAACTATATTTTTTCTGCACGATGTAAAAGAAAAAAAGAAAAGAAAAAGGAAATAAGCTGCTTTCTCTCTATGTTCTCGTCTGGGTTTGAGCCCAGGCTCTCAGAACCACAACAGTGACCACAGGAGCGTGAAGCTTTAGAGAAGTACAAAAAAAACCACGCAGTGGCTCGTCTCAGGCTTAGACCCTCGTCCGGTGCCTCTTTGTGGCCCTCTTTGTCTTTATGTAAAAACCAATGCTCGCCGATGATGTGTTATGTAAAAATCCCAGAGGCTTCATTTAAATGGCTGGATATTCTCCATGCTAGCTTAGTTATACTTCAGTGCATCGAACCCGAGAGCACATGGGTGCCGCGTGAAAAGCAAATGTAAATTCAGTTCCTCGGTTTCTTAGATAACCAGAAATTATGTCATACACGCCCCCCCCCCCTCCCCGACTGTGCATTATTATAATAATAAATTAAAAGAAAAAGATTTTTCTCCCGCAGATGTTTCTTTTTCTCTTCGTTCAGTCCACAGGAGGCCCCTGAGCGAGGGCCCCTCTAAACGGCCGGCTAAACAGGGCCTGAGAAGGAGTCTTGTGCCAGGGGCAAGGTGGCAGTAGACCATGTCTGTACCGTCCATGAGTACAACACCCAGAGAGAGAAAGGGGGCATGAAAGGAAAGGAGGGGATTTAGACGGGGCCCTCGTCTCCCTTCAAAAGGTCCTCTTGGGACGACCAAGGGCCCAACGGGTGACCAGGTGGTACGGCATCACACGCCATCGGGTCTCGTGTGTGTGAAAGGCGTTCTATCATTATACAGTGCGGCCTTATGATGTTGCAGCAGTCGGAGAAGTCCACTCATTAAAGCATGTCATTATTCTCCGAGCCAACTGAAGATTGCCTGCTATTTATTGAATCCGCCCACATAGTTCGCCCAAATGTTATCAACATAAACATGAATGCGTGATCCTCCCTGAACTGGATTAAAACATTGAGCGCAAACATCGCTGGCCATCTGTGAAGCCCCTCATTTCCACGACGACGTGGAGTGCTTTGAAAATCATTTTCTTTCCCGTCATGCACACAGCAATGTAATTAGGCAGTCCATATTAAAAGCCTGAATCTAACTAAAAGAGCGTAACATCGAATCTAATTACAGGGCTCCTTAACGAGGGCATAATTAGCTAAAGAGTCATGCACACAGGACCCTATTGTGGCTAACCTTGTGCATTAAACCCCACTGACTGGGGCACCCTTTGTGTGAGATTGTTCCCCGCCAGGACATGATTCCTCACCCAAACATGGTCATGCGTGGCTCCCTACCTTAAGTAAGTGTCCCTTTCGGTCATCGTGAGGGTCAAACGGAGCCATCAAGTTGACTTCTGCCATTGATCATACAATTTTGCCCCCCCGCGCTTATGAGATGAAGGATGTGGGAGAATTGGAAGATACTGTGAATTCTACCTCATTCTCTTTTTTTCTTCTCTTATATCCACGACAAAAGATTTAAGACTCAACTCTTGAGTGGTGGAAATAAAAAAATAAATAAAAAGCCTCCTTGAAAATTAATCAATGGGTAACCTCGAGCCAACTCGCGTCGCACGCAACAAGGACACACAGTGCGTCCACCAACTGTGGCGCACTCCATAAGTATGTCTGTTTCTATATTACCATTTTGCATCCTGACCTCCCCGGTTACCACAACAATCATAAAGGGATGTATTTTTGGGCGTACGCTCGGCGCCGACGCAAGAGGCAATGCATCATAAAAGCCGGGCCGCCCTTGGATGAACTCTGGCCCCACGTTTCATCAGAAGCGCTCATGGGACGCTGGCGGCACGCCGCTAGGCGCCCTTAGTTTGTCGGTCCCGCCCCTCATCTGCCGGGATGCGCTCTGCCTCTGACCCCCAGAACCTTAACAGAGACTGTATTAATTTTCCAGACAAAAATCAATTGGCCTGGGGGGGGGGGCTGGAACCAAAAGGGAAAGTCCGTATTGGTGTCCCGGGCTGAGCACATCCTTTCCCCGCAGGCGGCAGAATACTATTATTACGGGTAATAGTTTACAGGAAAACGGTTGACGGGGGACAAGTACGTGGTTTGATTCGCTTGGCAACCCCCGTAGGTTTCCAGATCCACGGTTATGGGGTTCCATGTGATAGTAGGGAGACAAAGCCCTGGAGGTATTTTAGGCCGTGTGATGTGAATGTGAACTTATTTACTGTTCAACATAAACAGTAGAGTAACAAAGTCCTCTAGCGGGAGGAGAAGAGAAGGCTCCCGATCGCGGGAGCGGTAAGAGTAAATGAATGCGCTTCATCTGAGGTCATGAGGGGGCATGCGCATGCCCCCTTGCATAAAACATGTGAATGTTCATTTTTGTTTGTCTAGTTATACGCTGAACTAAAGGGAAAGCCAAAACATTCCCGCTAATCAGTTTCGAGAAATTTGGAGCCTTATGAATCGACGGGCTGTTCCAGCGAGGAGCAGCAGATGTGCTCCAGCGGGCCTTAATGAAGTGCGTTAGTTAACAAATCTTATAAAAATACAAGAGGACCAAGTGTGCTTTATGAGACATCTCAAATGAGGCGCACAACACAAACATGAAAACCAAATTGACTTTGGTATTCGGAGGCCTAGATTGCCCAAGCTCATTTTGGGCGGAACGGGAGGTCCGGCTGTGTAACAGTCAAAACGGTTAACTCGAGTGCCGGGGTGTGCGTATGATCAACAATATGGGCCAAAGCGGACTTCCCGATGGAGGGCTTGTATGCAGAGCAGAGTCCTGCGCCTGGGAAGGGGGTTGAGTGACTGAGTGTGCCTAGTCAGTAAGTAACACTATGTGTTTAAAATGTGCTGTGGGATACCTACTAATTCTATTAAGTGCTTGTGCCGGGAGCCTACGTGGCTGCAGGTTGATGTAAATGGACAGCCGGTTGACTAAACAATGAAAGAGCATTAGAATAAGGTGATTGGATGATGGAGGAAGGGGGGTGAAGTAGACAAGTAGCCTAAGCCCAGACGCTCCCCCCCCCCACCCCCCCCACCCCCCCATCCCCCACCCATCAGGCCCTGCCAAGTCCATTATGGGTATTGGAGACATCCTGATATCCGTCATGGGGGGAGATGCCAGTCCGAAGATAGGGGTAAAAATAGTTGGGGGGGGGGGGGGGGTTGTTTGTTAAGATGGCGCCCCACCTCACAACATCAAGTTGAAGTAATGCAATGAAATAAGGTTGGTCCCAAACATCTTCGTCCCCTTTCCAATCTTCGCCGGGACCTATTGTACCCGTCCTGACAAGCTGCGGGAGTCTACCTGCTCAAGGGCGAGCACAGACCCCCGAAGGGCCCCTCTCACTAAGCAATCACTCTCTGCCTCCGCCATACGGCCAGGTCTCGTTTGAATAAAGCAAGTCTCAGGAAAAATATAAATATGCAGGTCTTTTTTGCATGGCCTCATGTTAAGACCCGGAGAGGACAGCACTAGAACGGGAGAGTGTGGTGGAGTGTGTGTGTGTGTGTGTGTGTGTGTGTGTGTGTGTGTGTGTGAGGTGTGTGTGGTGTGTGATGGTGTGTGTGTGTGGTGTGGGGAGGGGAGAGTGATCAGGGTTAAGGATTGCACTGGTTGATCATTAATCCATTCTATGTTTATCAATCACTATCACATGTGCTGATTGGGTGATGCAGTATATAGCTTGATCAGGGTTAAGGTTGCACTGTTGTCATTCATCCATCATGTTTATCAATCACATCACATGTCTGATTGGTGATGCAGTATATAGCTTGATACTAGTATCAGGCTATATCAGCATGACAAAAAGGCTGAATCAGTGTACCGTTTACTACACTGAGACCAACTGAGGGAATTCTAAATAAAGGAAAACAAACAGACATCTGTAAAATATCACTACAAATGAATATTCTTGAGCACAATTGGCTTTTGCTTCATTTACTATACTTTGATCTTCATCAACAATGAAAACTTTGGAATGATGCATCAGCATACCATCCGTGAAGTTTAAAAACCCATCCAGAGATAGGGAACACCATGATTCATTGAAAACTTCCAATCATTTACTTCCAGGATTCAACTATTAAATATATGTTTTGTTTAGCCCACGTCATCATATTATTGAGTAAGTAAACCTTCTCTGGGGTACTCTGAGGGCGCACTCAGAGAACACAGTTGACACTTTACTGACTTTGTTGCTTATTTGGAGCCGTTCTACTCACATACAGCCCTCTCACTGAGCGTTTTTACACTGCCAAATAGGCCGTTTTATGCGCGCCTTTTTCGCGGCGTCCGCGTGTTTACAATCCCCGAGGTAAATTGCCTGCTTGAGTTAGAACCCCGATTTACCCTCCCAGACTCTGCACCCATTGGTGGTTTATTGGGTTTCATTCTGTTGTAAATGCGGCGGTTCCGGGGGGGAGGGGGGGAAAGAAGGGTCACATGGACTATACGTCATCCAGCTCAGGTTGCGTAGCCGTGCGTGTGTGTGTTGGCTGATTAGCATCTGTACCGTGGCCTGAGCACACCTCTCCGAAGTGTGCTCAGGCCACGGAATTGAAGTGGATTTGAGTACGGTTGGCGTGCTCACACTAGCCAAACGATCTAGACTTGAGCACGGTACAGGTGTGAAACGGGCTTGGGCACGGTACAGATGGCCTAGTGTGAGTGCGCCCTGAGACATTAAAAATTAATAAAATCTTAATTTATTATCTTAGTCAACCAATAAGCAAAGTTTCCAATTTTCATGATTGTTCTTTAGTCCAAATATCATATCTCATCGGTAATGTGAATGAAAGGGAAAATGGCTTTATGATAAATCAATAGGACACATTTAAAGGAAATACAAAGATCATCAACTGGCTAAAGTTGCATGTTGAACAATTGAATGATGTTCCATTCCCAGGATGGGAAAGTAAATCTCCTCTCCTCTGCCAAGCTTACATATTTTATCAGTTGTTGCAATGCAATTATATCCTCATATCAATTTGCCAACAAGATAGATATTAATGGCACTGTCAAGTCTTGGCTACATATGGTAATAGAGTTAAATATACATACAGGCCCCAGTGAGAGAGAGTGAGAGGGTGAGTGAGTGAGTGTGGAAAAACACATTATTTAGTGTGAATAAATCACAATAAAGAAGCTTTGACTTGGACGGCAAATACACCATTATCATCTACCTGTTTGCTCACAAGTTGAATTCAGATCTGACAAACACACGCACACACACACTCGCTCTCAGAGAGGCAGTCATTAAAGCCACTTGTGTGTGAAGTGTGCTTGTTTGAGTTGGTTCTTGGAGACAGGTGTCGAGGGGTTGTCTCTACTGCTATAATTAATCCACACAACACACCACTTACCCCACCCCCGACACACGCCTCTCCCTCAAACCCGCCAGGAAATTGCTTGGGTTTAACTTTAACGATCCCCTGCTGCCCCGCCGCCCCTCCCTGCCCCCTTCCAATACTGGCCGGTCGTACGTGACATGTGGTCCGAGCGGGGAGATCAATTCTGCCATGAAAGGGTCTGCCTCTTTGATGGCGGCGGACGGGTTGGTGAACCGACGGGGACGGGGCAATCACGAACTGACACTTCCAGCCACGCCACGGAGAGGTGTGGGGGGGGCCGGAGGGCCTGGATTAAACCCTGAGTGATCCCCGGTATTTGTCTCGCACCCCAAACACCGCTCTGCTCCGTCCTTGTGTGTGTTGTGTGTATATATATGTATAAATAGATAAAAAAATTGTCTATATATATATATATTTGGGGTGACCTGAGGGATAATACAGCATATTGGAGGAATCATACATGTTTTTTATTTATGGGTGGGGTAATACTCATTATTCTCCGTGCAATTTGCCGTGTTATGTTTTGCTTTGAGCAATATCGTTATTGTTTGGTTGATAATTTTATCTTTGATTTTTCTAATGTCTGCATGATATTGGGATGGTCCATCTACTGGTCCGTTAGCGGGAGGCGCTGGGCCTTGACTATAGACTGCTGTGGGAAGCCCTCAGTTGAAGCATTTAAACCATGCAGAAGAAAAGCATACATTAGGAACCGTCCAATATGATTGGGTGATCAGTGGACGATGGTCTGGCCTGAAAAAACTGATGAGGCTGAAAACTTAACTCGGACACCCCTTATATCTATCCATCTATAGCGATATATCCATCTCCATGTCTATATATCTATATCTATACCTAACACATATTTAGGAGAAAGGTCAGCTCAGGATGGATGTGGGCAAACAGTGGGGGTGGGGGTGGTGGGGGCCCCTCGGTGGCTTCAGAGGGCCCGGAGAGGAGCCACAGGAGGATTGGGGCATGGCAGTGAATGAATAACACGGCCAAAACCCCATTATTTTCGCCCTTCCCCGCCGGGGCCCGGGCTTCATGTCTGCGCATGCTGCCAGTTCATTAGCCGGGAGGATGTCATTCCCCTCCTGGCTGCGGCGGGACGGCCCGGCCAGGCCCCTGGAGGACCCCCGGGGGCCCCTCCCTGTTTAATTCCACATCAACCGCTCCGCCGAGGGCCTTAATCTCTGCCTGGGTGATCGATACTCTATCAGTGTAAATTAAAATGACAATTTTTAAGTAATTAAGCCTGTTAATGCTCGAATCACATTCTATTATTTGCACTTGAGGAAGGCGCGGATGAAGTGTGTGTGGGTTTGTTCGCGCGCGTGTCTTTTTGTGTAAGTGGTGGTAAGGTGAGGGAGGGTTTGGAGGGGAAACTGAGTGTCTACAGTAACAGGTACACCTTATAACTACCATGATTCAATGTTTTTTGCGGTGTGTGTGTGTGTGTGTGTGTGTGTGTGTGTGTGTGTGTGTGTGTGTGTGTGTGTGTGTGTGTGTGTGTGGTTAAAGGGAGTAGGGATTTTAACAAAAGCAGATTAAGTCTCTCCTCATGCAAGTCGAGGTACCGCTACAATTCCAGAGGACGATAACCCAATTGGTGAAATTTGATTTCTGCGAGACAACCCAATTACGCCCAAATGAGATGAGAAGTTGTGGGGAGGGGGCTGGGTTGCAAGAGCTTGGGGCCGCAATGGAAGTGAAAGGGTTGAGGGAATGGTGGAAGGTATCGTCCAGGCGTGCGTGTGCCTGTGTGCGCGTGTGTGTGACAGAAGAGAAGTTACACAATGAAAAAGCGCACTTAACTGCAGAATGAAGAGCAGCAGTAATTGCATAATTAGATCTGTTTTGTCTCCCTTCTGCTGTGCTTTTGAAAGGCAATTTAGATTGTGATGGTTAGGGTGAAATAAATAGGGCCCTGGGATAGCTCCGTCTGTGTGTGTGTTTGTGTGTGTGCGTGCACCATGTGTGCGTGCATGCAGTGTGTGTTTCCATTAAGGTGTGTGGGCGTTTTGCTAGGATGTACCATATGTGTGTGCTTTGTGTCAGGATGCGTTTGTGTTTTAATGTTAATACGTGTGGATGCGTGCCTGCATGTGCGTGTGTGTGTGCGCTATGGGGGGACGTTTGTGTGTTCCTGTGTGTGCGTCGGGGTGATCACTTCCTTCCTGAAGTGAGTGGGTGTGCGCGCGAGAGACAAGAGGAAATGAAATGATCAGATTGTTGCCTCCTATTAGGAACGCCGCTCCGGGCCCCACTGTAATGTAGACGCCGCTCACAAACCAATAGACCACGCACACCAATTACCCACCACATGGTTAGAGAGCGCACAGGAGGGAGGGGGAAGCAGAGGGGCGGGACAAACCAGTCTCCCAACCATTCTCTAGCCTAGACCGTACCGAAGAGCGTAGAGGCTGCCAATCGTATTCCCTGCAGCTATACAGGAAATTCTCCTAGTACTATAAGCCGCTTATGATTAATGTGACCATAAGGGTAAAGGGGTGTAGGGGTGTGATGGTTGCTAGGCGGTCCGTGTTTACTTCTTACCCTGGATCGGGCCTCGCTTGCCTCGTCCCACTTGATGCAAAAAAAGGTAATGCAGCATCTAGGATGGATCAGCAGAGCAGTCATTTTAACCAGAATCCTCTGCTTGAGCTGCAGCTATTTTGGATGTTGCCTTCTGCCCCATTGGGGACAGAGATGAGTATGTTAGTGTTAAGGATTGAAGCCTTATTGGATCAGATTGATTGGATCAACAGAAGAACGCACTTCAAGCCAAAATCATCTAGTCAAGCCTTACTTAAAATCATATAAAACAAAGAATGCATTGCGCATTTAATCAGGAGTAAATGACACGCTAAAGATGTGTCTAGAAAACCGAACCCACCACCCACAGATACTTTATGCGGTGTATTTATAATTTCCCCTCCAAGTCGATGGGGGTCTGTGAAGTAAAAGTGATGGCTGCAGTGAAAAAGTAACATTGTGCAGCTGTAAGTAATTTTGGGTTTTGCTCTGCTTACACAATGTCCTCAAAGATCACAACCGCATGAATGATTAAAATAGCTGCCAATAGTGAATAGACAGACAACCTCCCCACTGAAAAGCAGAGGCAACCTGTGTGTGTGTGTGTGTGTGTGTGTGTGTGTGTGTGTGTGTGTGTGTGTGTGTGTGTGTGTGTGTGTGTGTGTGTGTGTGTGTGTGTGTGTGTGTGTGTGTGTGTGTGTGTGTGTGTGTGTGTGTGTGTTTAGAAAAGGGGGTGCTACCATGCATGACTAATTGTGACTCTGAAGGGTAATGGACACTCAGAAAGAAAAGTGTGGAGGGGCCGGTGGAGAGAGCAAGAGAGAGAGAAAACAGCGGCGTTGGCGCGCTGGTTGGTGTCCAAGCGCTGCGATCCATTATGGTGTCTTGTTTGTGGATCAGGGCCTTTATTAATTATCCACTCGTTTGGAGGGGGGGAGGGGGGAGACCAGGGCTCTAGGGAGTTTGATCGCCTGAAGACGTCGTCGTCAGCCCGGGGATATTCTACTTGCCCTGATCAAGACCAATTGCATACCGCTCAGCTGTACAATGTTGGCTTTTTCTTTTAATCTCCAGCCATGAGTTAGTTGGACCCCCAAAAGGTTGTCCCTCGCACAAACACAAACACGCTCAAATTAATATTTTTTATTATTTTAAAATGTCCATGAAGTACGATTCGGGTTACAGTTTTGAAGACGAAATATTAAATTGAAAACAAATCAACATATGAATCTACTGTTGAGATAACCTTGCCCGGTATCTCAATCCACATAGAACCGACTTCAGCCAAGCATCAGTGCTGCAGCGACGGCTGTCTTGGATAGAGGCTCCGGAGACGGCCGCTGAAATATGATGCTACGCTGCGCTTCTTAACGCGCGCTGTTGCATAGACAGATAAGCGGGGGTGCCAGGACACTCATGTTAATAAAGGGTATTTTAAAGAGACGCCACCAGGGCCATTTGACAACGCCTCCCCTGACACCGCAAACACACATATCACCCCGCGCTAATCTGAATGCTGCCGCACGCACATACGGCATACACACACATACACACACACCCACCCAGGAGAGTGTCAAAGCTATGTGTCTCTTGCGTGTTTGTGTTTCTTAATCTAATTGATATTGGGAAATAATGGAAATGGATGTTAATATTTAACATTATTGTGTATAATAATAGACTTTACACTTGGTAAATTGCAAAACACAGCTATCGAGGTTCTGTGTGTGTGTGTGTGTTCATAAGTGTGTGTTGATGTACGGGGAGATCGAAAGCAGTCTGAATCGCGTTGGGGGGGGGGGGGGGGGGGGGGGGGGACTATCTGTTTCCCCTTTGGACTGAGGGGGTCGGGAAGGGAGGGGGTCGGGCTACGAGAGCCATGAGCACTCTCAATAGGCAGAGGATTATGGAAATCAAAGTTGAGAGATTAGCTAATGGGGATATAATGGCCAGTAAAATGCCTGGGTCGGACAGAGATATGCAAATAAAAAGGGGAAGTGGAGGGAGGGCGAGCGGGAGAGGGGGACAGAGGACTTGATGTCAATGGACACTGAAGTGCGGTACTATAACACAAAGCACACACACACACACACCCAGGGCCAGCTCACACTGACATGCTTTCAACGGGAGGAGCCTTCGGGTGGAGAAGCAGAGATATCGCCAGAACTAGGTCCCCCAACTGGATACACATCCACTGATGTCAACAGGAGTCACGTGCACACACACACACACACACACACACACACAGCTCTGCACGCTGTCCTCTTTCGTACTCCCCAACTCTAACCCATAGTCCCTCTCAAACTCTCTTTATGTCCCTCTTCCTCCATCCCTCCTTCAGTCTCTTCCTCTCCATCAACTATCTATAGAGTCTTCATTAGAAAGTACATAGTTGATGCCCTGGTTGTTCACACAATCGATACTCTGGGGTGGTGGGGGAGGGGGCGGAGGGGGGAGAGGACACGAAGTAAAGGACAGGAAGAGGCGTGTTAGCGGTGGGGCACAACCAGGACCTTATTCTCCCAGTTCGGCAACGGCACATCTGACACCCCTCATTTAGGATGTGTGGAACATGAAATCCCTGGAGTAAGATATGTGTGGATGTCTGTGGGGAGGGGGGGGTTCTGTGTGTGTGTGTGTGTGTGTGTGTGTGTGTGTGTGTGTGTGTGTGTGTGTGTGTGTGTGTGTGTGTGTGTGTGTGTGTGTGTGTGTGTGTGTGTGTGTGTGTGTGTCGGTTGAGTGTATCTGGGGAGGGAGGGGGTGTCTGTGTGTGTGTGTGTGTGTGTGTGTGTGTGGGGGGGGGGGGATGCAATTGACTAGGACACATGACAGCTTTCATCATCAAACTAAATGGGACGTCGCCTCTGCTTCAGAATTCCAATTCTGAGCGTGTCAGAGAATTTCAATTTAGGTTGGAGGCAGGGGGGTGGGAGCGAGCTTCCCTATTCCCCCCCCCCCCCCTCTCATTTTCATTCCCTGCACCCTCCCATTCATCAGGACCCGGGCAGAGGACACCCTCCCGCCTGCTCGCAAATGCATGGAGCAGGCAATAAAATTAACCTTGTGGCAATTGTTTTCCCACCCGTTTGATGCCCGCCCCCCGTGAGCTCATCTGTAACGGGCGGGAAATAAAAAAGTCAAGCTGGGATGTGCAAAAAATTATGACCGGCTGCAGCAGCGGTTGCGTGTGTATGTGTGCATGCGTGTGTGTCAATATATGCATGTGCGCGTGTGTGTGTGTGTGTGTGTGTGTGTGTCTCGGGAGAGACGAGGGGGCAGGGACAGGGGTGTGGATGTTTAACCTGAACGAAGCCTGAGTTAATGCCAGATTATGGAGTCAAGACCCAATCAATCAGCGGCAGAGTGGATGATGAGATGGGCAAGGAACAATGGCTGCCGTGTTCATTTGCGTCCGCCGCAGTTTAACAGCCGGCCGGGTGAATTGCTGCGATATGTTCCGACATATGGACGGCACTAAAGCATGGCAATAGACGGGTGTATTTACTGGCCCCGAGTCCCCTGGCACTGCCACAGGGAGAGAGAGAGGGAAATAGAAAGGAGACTTAGAAATAAAAGGAGACTTAGAAATAGAGAGAGAAGGAGAGAAAGAGTATTACTAATCTGGAGAAAGTGGAAAAAGAGGAAAAGAAAGCAATTGAAAGTCAATAGACGGAGAGGAAAAAAAATGCAGAGATAGAATATAGCCGGATACAGAAAATAAGATGAATAGAAAGATACAGAGAGTGGGAGAGAGTAGGAGAGAGAGGGCAGGCAGGGCAGAGGAGTGTTTATTATTTGCTGTTGTCGACGCCTAAGCAATCAATATTTTTTAATTTGGGTCCAAGTTATTATTTTTCACATTGCAGGAGCAGAGTAAAGTGGCTCATATTTTAACGCTAAAAAGATTGATATGACAGGCTCACCTTCACTCTGCCCCCCCCTTTTCGCAGCGCACGTGTGTGTGTGTGTGTGTGTGTGTGTGTGTGTGTGTGTGTGTGTGTGTGTGTTGTGTGTGTGTGTGTGTGTGTGTGTGTGTGTGTGTGTGTGTGTGTGTGTGTGTGTGTGTGTGTGTGTGTGTGCGTGTGTTTTGGGTGGGAGGGTGGTTTCAGTCACACACTGGAAACACCATCATTATCTGTGGCTGTCCCCCAACCCCTCCCGACAGCGCAGTGCGTTTTGCTATGTTTAGTACACACTGGAAACACCATATTATCTGTGGCTGTCCCCAACCCCCCGAACCCTGCTCCCCCCCCCCCCCCACCCAACACACAGACCCTAGAGACCTGATTTACTCCTCCTTCCACTAACCTCCACACACGGGTCCAGTTTATAGGCCGAGCTTACAATAACAGTCAGAACTGCATCAAGCTCTTCACTTCGATGTACACATTCCATTCATTCTAGAAACATCTACGGCCCAAATGATTTCACACGGGCTGAGCGGCCTGCCTCCTACTCTGGTCGTCAATCACGGCAGGGGGCAGATTCATGTGTGTGTGAGTTGACTTCCAGGTGTGTGCGTGCGCGTGCACGTGCGTGCATGCGTGCTGAGTGATGGCCAGGGAGAGTGATGGTCCGGCGATACCACTGAGGTGACACCGGCTCCGTTCCAATAGCCTTGGCTCGCTCAGAGCTTCTCACCACACTGAGATATGGGCGGACCCCTTCATGTCCGCCAGGCTGTGGTTTTAACCCAGGACTTCTCTGCAGCACTGCTGGGAAGTGGAGGTTGTGGAGGGGCTGGGTGAAGGTTGTGGTAGGCCACTCACGCTACACAGAAGCCTTAGTCCCATTCCTTGCAGACACACATGACACAAACGCGACTATCAAAAAAAGGGAATAAAGAAGCGATGCAATTAAACTATAGGATAAACAGAGTGATGCATTGCCGAGGACAATGTGTTGATGAGACCCTTGGGCAAGCTGAATCCGGGTGTTTGATGTGGGTTAAGGTGGTCTCAACTGGACAGTAGTGGACTTGATGATTCATGGTGACACCGCCAGCCCCCCCCCCCATAGGTACCCTCAATGTCTCTCCATCTCTTTGCCTCCATCTCACTGCCATGTAATGCTAACAAAATGGGTTCCACTGGTGGCGTTACATTTAATAATACAACTTGAACGAACGGATTGACAGACAATCCTTGCCCTCGTCTTCTCCCTGTCCTATTTGTTTCTCTGGTGGGACGTCCCAGAGCCTATGGTCTTCTGGGTGTGTTCATCATAGTAAGCTCAATTCAAGAACCCAGGACCTCACAGATTGTTGGGATAAAGGTGTAGTTTTCACGGACTCATTAATGAGATTTGTTATCTATAATGCATTTTTGGTTGATTTTATGACCGTGATGTTGGTCAGGACCAGTCCTGCCTCAACTTCAAAGTGTGTTGCACGTCATCTCAATGTACAGTCTGCAATAAAGAAAAGGGTCCTTAACCTTATGTTGTACGGGTTCTACAAAACACCAGTCTGAAGTGGCTAGACAGCATGTCGGGCAAGCCTCAGCACACCGACATGACGGGCAACTTTCAAACCACAGTGACATTTGTACACAAATGCACACATTGAGGCGCACATGCTACATGGGGGAATCAGTGTCATGTCACACTGCAGGGACCTAATTTATCCCTGTGGCCTGTGTTTTACTCCTCTCCCCCCCTCAACCCAGCCTCCCACACACACACACACACACACACTTTAATTTCTCATTAAAATGCCCCACAACAACTGGGGTCTATGGAGGTTGGATGAAAGAGTGTACGTGTGTTTGTGTGTATATGTGCATGTGTGTGTCAGTATCTGTAACAAAAGGAAGCTCTTGATGACATTCTTTGACAGTGCTGTGAAAGCAATCAAACACTGTGTGTGTGTGTGCCTCTGTGTTTGTCTTTTCGTGCTCTTCTCAGACCTGCCATGTCTGAATGCGTTTCTGAATGTGTGTGTGTCTGAGTGTGTTTGTGTGTGTGTGGGTGCGACAGTTGGTTATAAGAGCAGGCGATAGTGCATGTGGCCTCAGGGCCGAGTCTGTGGTAAATATTAATGGGCTGGAACAAGTGGATTGGGAGTTGAGTTATCAGGGCGGGCCTTTCTCATTGACATTTTACCTGCTGTATACCTTAGCAGTAGGCTGTAAGACACACACACACACACACACACACACACACACACACACACACACACACACACACACACACACACACACACACACACACACACACACACACACACACACACGGAGGGGGATGTGTCCATCACTTCTTAACTACCAGTCTCAGACAGGCATATTATCATGCTCAAGTGACACATATTGATTTTCCACATTATCTCCATGTTTAAGATCAGCACTGGGATGTTAGCAAGGTCTACTTTGTGCTCTCAATTATGTATAAATATATTTTTTGTCCAGAGATCCCTAAATCTTAAACATGGACAAAACGTTCTCCACGGTCCACGCTCCAGTTCAGCTGTTGAACTATCCCTTTAAGTAGATATGGATGGCTAGTGGATCTCCCATGTTGCTTTGCTGTGAATACATTATTGACTTCTGATGAACGTAAAAATGGTTGTCATCTAATCTAATCAAGATGCGACTGCCTGGATTTATCACAATATGAGAGGTTTCATTTGGTATTATGGTCCTCATCTAGATTCTCTGCCATTGGGTTTTGAATAAATAAGCATATATTTTGAGACATATTGATAATGTCCCGTGATAAATGTCATAATAAATTCTCCCATATTGCTCTCTGTCACAGGTGAATAAAGATGAACTAAATGTTTTGGTAATGGACACATACCTGGGCTACCTGTATTGCCTATTCTGTA
The DNA here is from genome assembly GCA_900291075.1 of Melanogrammus aeglefinus. NCBI lineage: Eukaryota > Metazoa > Chordata > Actinopteri > Gadiformes > Gadidae > Melanogrammus > Melanogrammus aeglefinus. Next base: position 359,538 of record OLKM01000264.1, on the reverse strand, counting down.
CCCAAAGTTCTGTAGACCCCCCCCCCCCCCCCCCCCCCCCCCCCAGAACAAGCATACACACACAACAACATACACACACACACACACACAAACACACACACACACACACGCAGATCTGAAATGTCGCTTCCACGTTACATTATCTGGAAATTGACATCCGCACACAACAAACATTTGGATGGGGTGGAAAATATAAAAAAAAGGAATCGAAGTTGGGTCAGAGGCAAACACGAGCGATGTCATCAGTGCTAAATAACAGACGCGGGCAAGCAAAGGGGGGGGGGGGGGGGGGCAAGGGAGTGTTATTCGTATTTACTGTGGGATATTTCAATATCCACCACGCACGCTACACCCTCATTTACATAGAGAAGCCCAGGACCCCACAATATCCATTTGATAATAAAAATGGAAATTCAACAAAAAGGTTAATCTATAGACAAACACCGGCAAATAAACAATCCTCCGTACGGTGCGCTAGGGAGCACGTCGTTTTGCAGCAAATTGTAATATGTTTATGAAAAGAGCATGAAGCCAACTCGCTGTGTGTCGTGATTTATGAGCATTTGTCGAGGGCCAGCGTAGCGTGGCAGCCCCTCAAATAACACATTAATAAATAAATAAACAGCCATAAACTCGTAAGGGAGGGGAAAACAAAGCTGAGCGAACAGTGTATGTCTGTGTTTGTGTGTAATAGACAATTCTGTATTCATCTCAATTTAAACCCCAGCTACACAGAGGAAATATAGAACCTTGCTGCTGACTTTAAACAGCCATGTCCCGGCACAGAAATCGGCCTTCCAATTACCCGTGAAACTAGTGTGTATTTGGCTCGAGACACCGTCAGTGTTAATATCATAAGACAATGGCGCCACCCAGTGGTCATATGCTGAAATATAAGGGCATCAGTGTTTCAAATGTCATACAGGTTTGTGTTTTACGTTATCAGAATTTGACCATATCATGCTGTTGTTAAATAGTACATTATGTCCTCGTATGCTAATATATCAAATAGAGTTTATCTCATGTTGTCCATTGTATAAAACATCAGGGGAGGAGAGAAAATATGCTTATAGCATATGATTTGAAAAATAATCTTAGCTCTTGTTAATGGGTAGGCTAATCAATTGATTCCTCACACAAATAAAACATAAGCTGAAGAAAATGTAAACACTTCTCTCTGCGGTGCCATTCAAAAAGATTTCTAAATATATACTGCCACCTTGTGGTCAATCCTTACTACTGCATTCAGGGAGATTTAACTAGTTATGGAGTGTAGTTTATCTTCAAAGTCAGTAATTGCATGCCGATTAAAAATGCAAAGCTTCAATATATTCTGAAAGTACTTTGAATTAAAAAAAAAAGCATTCTAAAATAAAAGCCATACACTTCTTCAATGTACTTTTCAGATGTTGTTCTTTGTCGAGGTACTTACTGTGAATAGCTCCTTGGACTCATAGTTCTCATCGAGGTAGACACGGGCTCTGCTGTACTCCTTCAAGCCATCGCTGGACAACAACTCTCTGGAGAAGGGCAACATACACACACACACACACGCATAAAGACTACAACAACGAAGATGAATCATCAACATAATTAGGGGTCCGAGCAGCGAAGTAGTTGCCTGGTCCCCTATTGTTTCTGTAACATCGAAAACTCTTGAAATTTTCAGGTACGGTTCCCAATAACCCCCACTACCCATAAACCTAAATTTAGCTATTAAAAATCATGAATTAGCCTTATTTCTCCTCACCAGATTGACCTGGATGCAAAATTCTTTCAGAATATTAATATCTAGAATCAGATGCATATATAAAACCCTTATGCCCTAAAAATGTTTACTTTTCCCACAATTTCATATTAAAGCTAAACATGATGAAAAGATTCACAGGCTCCAAAAATAATCGAAAAATCACCAAAATGGGCATATAAAATCTTTAAAGCCTCACAAAAGCCTCACAAAAATCATCGAACATAATTTGCTTTATTTAGTTCCATTTAAGAAATATTGGCCAATAAAGTTGGAGCAGTTAGCCCAATTTTTCTTGTATGACCATTTTGTTATTGTATAAAAAAAAACATACGACTATTATTAGGTGGATACCAATACCTCCCACTACCCATAAACCCAAATTGTGGTACTGCATCCAAAGGTGGCGCTATTTAAAAAAATATGAACTAGCCTTATTTCTCCTTACTAGATTGACCTGGACTCAAAATTCTTTCATCATATTGATCTCTAAAATCAGATGCATCTATTTCACCCTGGCCTTCTGCTCTAAAAATGTTTACTTTTTCCACAATTTCATAGAAAAACGTCCACAGTCTCAACCCATTTTGCCTATATGATCATTTTGTTATTGTATAACTACCATACGGCTATCATACGGTGGATAGGCCTACCATTAACAGTGCGATTTTTCAGATCTGTACTCGCCCTTAATTCTCTTGTGAAATGTGTGCTTGGAGTTTTCTTGATGTTGTGTACTTATCAATGTGAATGAGGCTTCATGCGGTTCAGGAATGTCATAATGAAAAAGCTGAACATGACATTCTGTCATTGCATTTAAGAAACACAACATTGAATAGCACAGTATGGCATCAAGGGGAACTTCTTTATTAACCATTTTTACCTTCATATTAACTGTCATATTTATATTTCTTTCTTTCCGTTAGTGATCTTGACTACAAATGTTTAATTTCCCCAGAATTTCAAAGATTTGTCAGGTATATGCTTTGAAGAAAGCCCTTTAATTCACTTGAGAAATGTTTGCTTTGAGTTTTCTAGATGTTGTGTGCTTATCAACAGACATTTTGACCATGTGAATGAGGCTGCAGTTCAGGCTTATAAATGGAACATCTTTCCTTAAATATGACAATTATATGTTATATTTATATATCTTCCATTAGTGTTTTCTTGACTTAATTTTGCTCGGACCCCGTTAATCACCGCTTACGGTTATATTTACGGGTAATATTACCATTTTGTAATTTCAGCTTTTATCCAAAAGGACTTCTGAAACATTGAGGAGCTGGATGGGATTATAGCAATCCTTCTTAAAGTCATGCACAGGTAGGCCACTGTGGACTCAAACCCAGAACCTTTGGGCTGGGAGTAAAACAAACCCCTTCATAATTACACTATAATGCCTCATGTTTACTGTTTGTTGATTAGAGTTAATAACCTCCATAGTTTCCAATTTGTATAAGGCTTTAAATATGAAAACTGTATACAAAACAGGCCTGTTATCTTATTTTAACCAGAGGGGGGAGTCATCTACCCATAAGGAAACACACAGCTGGGGAATCCAATATGGCTGCCACTGAAGCCGATGAGAGAAAGCAAGATCACTATGTTGTGGTGCGTGCACGCCATAATGGGATACTTACTTGATAAAACTGTCCACGTGTGCCATGGACGTCTCACAGTTCTTCCCCCCCACTTCTTGACAGTGCACCGCGATGAAGTGAGGCTTGTGCGAATGTACGGTCTGTAAAAAGGAAAATAGAAATACTCATATAACAGATAGAATACACCCAACTCACACATAGCTTGCATCGGCAAGTGTTACAAAAAAAGTAAAAAAGTAAAAAAAAAAGTAACTGTTCAATGAAGTTGCATTTCTATTGGCTCATTACCAGTCAACATCACAATATAAGAGTCTTGTTTTAAAGTCTGGTTTTGGTTTCCCCAGTCAAATTCTCTATACTTTATTCAAAGTATAGTTATATATACCTTACAACTTTACACATTTGCATTTAGCAGTCCTCCAATGAACAATCACAAAAGGCTTGTGAGTGGGGCAATGTTGACCAACACTTCTCAAAGCGCATCGGTGTGTCAACATCACAGCTCCCTCAATACAAGGGAACCGACACAGGGATCAATCACATGCATTGTATTCCTCATCATAAAGCCCCCGACTATCACACAGACCAATGACCGATAACCAATTGAAGTGCACCGTAAACAGAAGTGAACCCCAGGTATAATCACAGAGCTCGACTGGGTTCAGCCCCTCGCCCATCACATCACGTCTCCTTCGCCTATGTCTCCTTACTCCGGTACAGTGACATTCTCCTATATTTACACAAGACAGAGTGCCACGCTAAGGCAGACACTCACATGGATTCAGCTTGTTCAGCGACACGCATGAAGCCAGACACCCCCTTCGGGTCTGCGTCTACGTCAGCCACCATGCCTTATACCGATCTCTGGGCAGTATCGATACTGGGTTCCTTAGGCTAATGTGGAACATGACGACCACGGTGCTTAATAGACTGCCTGGGGTGGTCTGTGTGGCTCGGTTGAGGGGCTGGGTGGTTTGGCGGGAACGGTGGGGATTGTGCACGTATGTGCATGTGACCGCAGGCCTTTGGTACTGGTTGAATAAAAAGGACACGCCGCCATTTGAATATTTCCCACATCCTCTCCAAACAGCAGATCCGTTCCACACGTGTCGGGAGTGTGGCAGGGGTCAAGTGACCCACACAGTCCTTCCTCCCTTACATACATTTCTTCTTTTTTTCTGAAACCCAGGTGTTTGTGAGAGACCGGTCGCGTTGATCCGGGGCGTCCACCTCGGACAGGAAATCCATAGAGCAGAGTGAATTGCAGCCCTGACTGCTCACTCAGGGCCCTTATGTCAATATCACCAGAGATAGATGTGGGGTGTGTGGGATGGGGTCACCACTACCTGCTTCACTACTACTACCCCCCCCCCCCCCTCCCCCCCTCACCCCATCACATAAGCGTCTCTGGGGCCAGGTCGTGTGGCTCACTCACTCTGAGGGGGGTGGGGCCGAATCAAATAAAAGTAATGTATGGCAATAACGCTATGGATTTTCCATCAACCTATGGCTTGTCCTCAGGCCGTCCGACTCGTGAATGGGAGACCCAGTGGGTGGGTCAGCGCTCAAACTTGGGGAAGATTAGTGGACCCATCAGCCAGACACGTGGAGCGAGAGAAGGTCCCTGCGTTATGTGGTGGTGGGGGGGGGGGGGGGGGCAGTGTTAACTAACCTTAAACACCATACGTATGTGTAAGGGAGAGAGACAGAGCGATCGCAAAGGAGAGGGAGAGAGAGAGAGAGTGCTTGTGTGCGTGTGTGCACGTGATTACTTTGCTGGCCTTTTGTTTGTCTTTCCATGCAGTGAGCTGCAGCCCCACTTTGACAAACAGACTGTATCCCGGAGCTAATTTCATTAGCCCAATCAGGCTCTCACTGCACAGAACCACACCATTAACAAGTGAGCCTTATCTTTACTCTGGCAAAAAGCGGCAACAACAGATGGACAAATCACCAATTAACTCTTGGGGAGGAATTCTGTTTACCCTTGCAGTCACTCGGCGGTTGTCATGTGGACACACCGAATAAAGATGCTCTAAAGAGGTGGTGCTTTATGGTGGACAACAATGGAAGCTGCCTTTTATGAACACGGTCAAACTCTTTAAAATCTCCATCAGTGGGGGCTGATACTAAGATACGTCCATAGTGAACCTCAACCTGTTCCACCCATAATATTTCCTCAAAGAATAGACCCGTGTTGGCGTCGAGAGCCTGCGGTGTACTTGTACACCATGCCCAATGGGAGAGAAAACGTGTAAACCTGAACGCGGTTCTATCCAATCATGTTCACGTCACCATCTGACTGATGAATTACACACTGGGCGGTATACAGATGCCTCTAATAAACGATCAAGTGTGTAGCAGTTATAATTTATATTAATTGTAGAGTACGTAATGGAACTCGATGATGAATTGACGATTATTTCTGAATAGATTACACCCACCAATCAGAGTGCCTCATATTGTAGGGCAAGCCACATGGGTCACACCATGTGGCTTGCCCTACACTAGTGTCATTGTGTTAGGATCCAACCTTTTACTGTGTCACTCATTAAGTAAACTCTTACATTTACCATCTAGTAGCAGTTAAAGAAAACAATCTGACCATAGGTCAGGAAGGTTTTTTAAATTCAATATGCATTCCAATGTATTCAAGATAACCTTCTTGTAGACCCAAGCCCTGATGAGCCATCCTCAGATCATACCATTTAGAAAAAGCCACTAAACCTCTGGTGAACTCTCTTGTATGTTTACAGGTTCATGCAGATCCATTAGAAAGAGGTCCGGGTGACGCAAACCACACACTACAAGAATGGGCCCTAAGACGTCCCATTTATGCTTTGGGATGGCAGAGCACCCATTGTCCGCAAGACGGCCCATTTATGCTTTGGGATGGCAGAATACCCATCGTCCCTCAAACACTACTTGGCAGGGAACCTGCTGTGATCACTAAACAAGAGAATCGTTGATTTGATGGAAACGCCGGCAAGTTAACACTATCCTATTTCATGTTGTGTATGTCTATGTCTATGTCTTTCCATGTTGCACGATTAACACCACAGGGTGTCAAATCACATCTATTTATGTCTGCCGTAGTACTACCAGCGGCGGACTAAAAGCAGTGTTGGATAACGGCAGACTGAGCACGCTGGCGCTCTCACAGGCAGAGACAGAGCTGATGTTATCGTCAGGATCTACATTTCTGTTTACCCCGCTGGAACACCTCAGGGAAGCGGCTCCATTGTTGACACTAATGCTGTCCAGCACAGACAATGTTGGCGAGGAACCTTGGGAGGAAATTTGACCCCAAGTGTTTTGGTCCATTGGGAAGAACACAAAAAGGATCACGTGCACAGGAGAAGATCGTCTGTCCAGAATGCTTTAGAAGTATAAGGAGGAGTAGGTAGTCGTTTGAAATACCATTACACACACAGTGGATTTACAATGTTTTGCATCACTCTATCAATACTAATTCCACTACATAGAGTCTTAAAGGGAGCAGGGCAGCCTGAACAATGAGCTCTCTTGACTTCAGGTGCAGCACCAAGCTTTCTAATTACAATGTCACAGCCAGTGTTTATCAGTATTTTATTCCGATCAAACTTTGAAATGTAACTTCCTGAAATGGTAAATTACAAACGAGAAAGTTCACTTCAGTCAATTAACCACACATATGGCTTTTTAATGAAACGTTCTGAGCCATTGATATCAACAACCTGACAATCAATAAAACCACAACAACAGACCGGATGACCTGATAAATCACTGACCTTTGCCACCTAGTGTTTCTATTGTTTCGAATTGTCTCACACGTGGAGCAATGCAAATCAAGGTCCATTGGGCCCCTGTGCGGCTCTCAGGTTGCCGAGGGCCTCAGCTGCGTGGAAAAGGCAAATTGTCTGTGTATTTGCTTATGTGGGAATGGCCAGGATCTAGACCCACCCTAGTCTGGTGATTTTTGGATCAAAAGGACTGTAGGCTGGAAGAATATCCAAATTGTGTCCTAGTTATGGATGCATGAAGTCTGCAAACACAGATGTTAGTACCCTGCACAATTACTGACCAGTAGAGACTTGGTCTCTTAGTACTATTAGTACCAAGTCCTCTGACATATAGTCCAAACTAGGGGGGTAACAGTACACAAAAGTCACGGTTCGGTACGTACCTCGGTTTAGGGCTGAGGGGTCTCCGTAGTTACAAAGTTGGATTACGGAGTCGGAGTAGTATACTTTGGCTAAACGGCCCGGGGGGGACTCCGACTTCAAGTTTTAAATTCTGCATCGCAAAACAGGCCTTTACATTCGCCACAATAACGCTAGTATGTACGCCACATTTACGCAACGCGGTCCACCTCTGTAACCACACCAAAGTGCCTGTACCGTGACGGTTCGGTACAAAGACGTGTGATCATTACACCCCTAGTCTAAACAGGCAGATCTAATGTGAAAGCTAGTAAATAAATACAGATAGTAAGTATATAGACAAGCATAGTGTGTGTGCACAGTTGGCCTGTATATGATGATGAATTGGTAAGCAAACAAGTGGGTCACAAATGACTCCAAAAGTAAAAGCTAGCAGCCAAACATACCCCTTTTAAGCAGCATCATCAAAAAATATATTAAACAAGTAAGAGTACTAGAGTTCACGCTAGTTTGTGGCCAACCTGCTTCAAAGTGCCACGGCCGAGTACTTTTCAAACACCGACTTTATTGTTTGAGTATTTATCGAACGGCCAGCTAGCATAGCACGGTTGAGTCCCGATGTCGCTGGCCAAGCACACCGTGCCACGGCGAGTTCATGCTGCGATGCTCGTTTCCATGACGTCACCCGGAGAAGGCACAGTGTTGGCACAGGGTCTGCAAGGCCAGACTGCCCTCCTGGCTGCACTCACACAGGGGAAGAACTTTTAGTGTAACTTAACATTTCTCTAGCTCTAGGGAGACGATTTCTACCGCATTCTTGCTCGTCCCATCTCTTTGCCCGGTCCGTTTACACGCCCCAGAAGGATCATTTGGTCTCACTCTTTAACCACAACTAAACAGCAGTTTGGAAACTTTAACCCAGGATTTTCATCAGCAGTCCTAGTCACACTGAATTAATCAATGATCCGGTTCAGCAATTACTTCTAAAAGAGACAGAGATCATGTCTTCTGGTTCCAAAAGGGTGACTCTGTCTGCACTCAGACCAGCTGAGAGTGTGTGAGTGTGAGTGAGTGAGTGAGTGAGTGAGTGAGTGAGTGAGTGAGTGAGTGAGTGAGTGAGTGAGTGAGTGAGTGAGTGAGTGAGTGAGTGAGTGAGTGGTGAGTGATGTGAGTGAGTGAGTGTGAGTGAGTGAGTGAGTGAGTGTGTGAGTGAGTGAGTGAGTGAGTGAGTGAGTGAGTGAGTGAGTGTGTGTGTGTGTGTGTGTGTGTGTCAACAGAGGAAAGCCTGAAACACTCGACACACAAACAGTGTTAGGGTTGCGGTAGAGGCGAGAAGGCCAATATTTGGTGATGTCAGTGTTTTCCCTTGGGCCCTGAATCAGGAGACCCAAGACACACATCGTAACGGCTCCTCATAATGATCCATGTGACTACGCAAGTGTGGGTGTGTGAGAATGTGCTTAACTGTGATGAATAACTCCATCGACTAGAGTGTGTGACCAGACATGCGCGCTGTCAAGAGTTTATCATATCTTTAGTAATGTTGTGCATTACATCAAAGTTCAATAAATGTTCACGTAATGAATCATATTTATTGTCCGATTGAACTGAGACCTACACCTCGGGGTGCAAGATAACGGCCAAGAACATATCATACCCGTCACACCACTAATTACTATTGTCCATTTGTCTGTCTGTCTGTCTCTCCGTCTGTCACTCCCTCCGTCCGTGTGTCTCTCCCTCCGTCCGCGTGTCTGTCCGTCCGGCTCTCCCTCCGTCCGTCCGTCTCTCCCTCCGTCCGTCCGTCTCTCCCTCCGTCCGTCTCTCCCTCCGTCCCTCCCTTCGTCCGTCTCTCCCTCCGTCCGTCTCTCCCTCCGTCCGTCCGTCTGTCTTTCCCTCCCTCCCTCCGTCCGTCTGTCCGTCCCTCCCTCTGTCCGTCTCTCCCTCCGTCCGTCTGTCTCTCCCTCCATCCGTCTGTCTCTCCCTCCATCCGTCTCTCCCTCCGTCTGTCTGTCTCTCCCTCCATCCGTCTCTCCCTCCGTCTGTCTGTCTCTCCCTCCGTCTGTCTCTCTCTCCCTCCCTCCATCCGTCCGTCCCTCCCTCCGTCTGTCTGTCTGCCCCTCCCTCCGTCCGTCCGTCTGTCTGCCCCTCCCTCCGTCCGTCTGTCTGCCCCTCCCTCCGTCCGTCTGTCCCTCCCTCCCGTCCGTCCGTCCGTCCCTCCCTCCGTCCGTCCCTCCCTCCGTCTGTCTGTCGGTCTCTCCCTTCGTCCATCCCTCCCTCCGTCTGTCTGTCGGTCTCTCCCTCCGTCCGTCTCTCCCTCCGTCTGTCTGTCGGTCTCTCCCTCCGTCCATCTCTCCCTCCGTCTGTCTGTCGGTCTCTCCCTCCGTCCATCTCTCCCTCCGTCTGTCTGTCGGTCTCTCCCTCCGTCCATCTCTCCCTCCGTCTGTCTATCTCTCCCTCCATCCGTCTCTCCCTCCGCCTGTCTTTCTCTCCGCCCGTCTGTCTGTCCTCCCTGTCTGACTATACTGTCTGGCCATCGCTGCATCATCCTGTGTGGTTGACCATCTCCGGGTCTTTCCTTTGACTGTCTCTCCTTCTGTCGCAGTGTCAGCGTTTCTCCCCTCTGTCAGTCTGTCTGTGTCTCTCCCTCGGTCTGTAATATATCTCCCCCTGTCCGTCTGTCTATATCTCTCCCTGTACCTCAGTCCGTCTCTTCCTCTCTCTCTCTGTCTCTCCCTTTCTCTATCTGTATTTCTCTCCCTCTCTCTCTCTCTCTCTCTCTCTCTCTCTGTGTCTGTCTGTCACTCCCCGCTCCCCTCTGTCTGTCTCAGTGTTATACATTTGGGAGCAACAATGTGTGCCACACATAAATGTGTGTCAGCATACGTATGAATGCAGGTGTGTGCGTTTGTGTGTACATGCTCTTGTGTGCAGCCTGACATTGCCTGCCCCAGTGGAAAGAAATGTGGTTTGTCAGGGGTTCCTGTGAGTTTAACAGGCAGATAGGAAGTGAGGTTGTGATCAGGCATTGTGTAACACAGCACAGGCACACAGAAGTGGCCTAACATCCCAATGTGTAATCCATACCCAACAAAAAACTATGAAAAACAATAAATATAACAAAATAACAATAATTTGCCTTTCCTTTAAGTTCCTTCATGTGCAACACAAATTTTCTTTTTGTTTAGACTGGAATAAAGTGGAATTAGAGCTACACCCGTGTTAAAAGGTGCTGTAGGTTTCGTTTCAAGAGCTATTATTTGAGGGAAATTTGTAAGAAATGGACTAGCCATTGGTCAGCTGTTAGTGAGGGAACTGTGCTCTTTCAAGTTCTCTTTTCAGGGGAGTATCAAGTTGACTGAGCTGACCTCTGTATAAAAGGAATTTCAATTTTAGACTGTTCAGGGATAATTTCTGACAAATCAGGGCAATGTTTCTGTGATGGTACTGGGAAATGGGAATCTATCTTGCCTGTCAATCGAGGGTGAATGAAAGGCAACACTTGAACTGATAATGGCCAAGACACGGAAGGAGCAGAGTGGGAGGTGACAATTTTTTGGTTGTTCGGTTTTAAAATCGTGCTCGTGCTCTGCTGTCTTTCTCTGGACAACTCTATAATGGAACGATCCCCAAAGCACCTTCAACTCAAATCGATGTTGAATACATGCTGCAAGGTTTGTTGGGGTCATAGGGCTACTGGGTTGAGATTGTCTTGCTCTGCTGTTCATCCCTTCATCTTGAAACTCACAAGCTCATAATTATCTGCACTGCAGCTTCAAGATAGAAACTTGACGACGGTGAGAGTTTCAATATGAGACTCAACCGACAAGACAGACCTATTTCCCATCAAGCACCTTCAATTTATTTTAATTTTCTTCTTCTAGGAATGGTGAGTGGCAGTCAGGCCATAACCAGTCAACTGAATCCTCCCAATCGAATGCAGCACACAACAAGACTTGCTCTCTTTGCTCTCTGTGAACCTTTAAAGGCATCACGTTGGTTTGCCAAAAGTAGGTCACCGATCCAACGACAATCCAAAGGGAGCATGCAAGGGGACACACACACACACACACACACACACACACACACACACACACACACACACACACACACACACACACACACACACACACACACACACACACACACACACACACACACACACACAGTAGCCCAAGACCACACCTCCAAAATAGGTAATATGTAGAAGCCCTTGAATACGTAATAACATTCAATAAATGATCTCTTTTAAAAGTTGGGTATGGAATTCACTTTTTTGGTCATTTTTGCAAAATTACTTGAAATCCTTATCATAACCCACTTACAGCCACTGAGTTAGAAGTACTGACGTTAAAATTAAACAAGTCAATCATCTGTGGAACGGGCAGGGCTCGAAAAACAGCAGCAAATGATTTCCAGACCCACCGAGTCATCATGTGGAACGGGCAGGGCTCGAAAAACAGCAGCAAATGATTTCCAGACCCACCGAGTAGCATTGGACAGTAAGTACGTCAATCAAACGGTCGTACTGCACTCCCCCACCCCCTCCCCCCGCGTGTGACCCCTTCGTGCACGTACTCAAAGCTCGTGACCCAGAGCAAGCTTCTGTTTGTTGTTATCCTGCGGTAGCTACTGGAGCTAGCCAACTAGCTAAAGGCTCACTCTCGCGCATCTGTGTTCGCGCTCGTGCATGATTGCGCGTCCATGAACTTGGAATGGGTGGAGTCAGAGATAGCGTTGAAGGAGAGGGGGTAGGACCATTTGAGTAGTGTATTTTCAAAATCTGAAGTACTGAATGGGAACAGCGTTTAGCTGAACGTGGGGGGCTGGTCAGATGGGTATGCTTCACCGTACCTGCTCGAATTCCCTCAGCCATGTCTTCTGGAGGTTTTCAGGCTGGAAAAGAGAAAACAAAAACAAATCAGTAAGCGATGCAAACAACAACTTCTCCCTCACAAGGTGACCATGTGTTAAATAACCACACAAACTCGATGCAGATGTACACATGGCTTTGTGGAGATGGGCCCAAGGATGTTTTTGTGAGGAAATAAAGCTAATTGCAGTTGCCTAATATTTTATTGCAGTTTGTCACGAGCTAGTAGTTAAAATAATGCTAGTACGTCAGGTACCCCAGTAAGTAGACTTGGTTAAGACTTTTTCCATAGACCCCTTGATATAAAAGCCAACGTTTGCAATCCAACGGAACGGTTGGCACCGGCCGTTGTGTTTCCTGGTGTAAATATAGTAACGAGGGTACAGTCGACTGTGAGCGCCCTGCTTCTATTCAGGGCCAGCTATAACGCTCGGTGACACGCTTTCCGTTCCCTCTCATTCACCTACTCTCTCGCCCTCGTTTTCTCCCCCTCTCCTTCCTTCCCTCTCTCTGTATTTCTTTTCAGAGTCCTGGCCTTCATTTCCATTGTGCTGTGGAATGACAGCAACCCAGACAGTCCACCATGTAAGGAGAGATCTCCCTGTGTCCATACAGTTCGGATGAAATGCTCTGCTTGTGCGTGTGTGTTTGTGAGCGAGACCAGCCCTGCAATAAGTGAGCCTGTTGAGAGCAGAAGCATGGGTAGTGTTCTCCTGCTCCATCAGTGCAGGTTGATGCAGTATCCTTGGATAACTTCAGCAGCCCAGAGAACACCAAAAAAACGCCATGGCAACAGAGAAAAATAACTGAAAGAAAATGCAACTAAGCAAATATACTCTGTGGCTGTGCTACGCAGGACTTTGCTAGTTCCAAACAAATAGTACCGGTAGCAGGAGATGAAATCTAAACTTATCTTGGCCCATTAGTGTACAATGGTCATCAAAATCGGTTATAGGATTTTGTGTGTGTGTGTGTGTCCAATTATGTTAATTACGTTATTAACGAGTGCAGTACTTTTATAATGTTGAGGAAAGTTCTAGTGAATAAACACTATACCTCGTGTGGGTAGAGCGCGCAGGTTAAATTGTAGGTCATCATTTTCCCATTGCATATTTAGGTAGCAATACTTAAATACTTAAAAAAAAATAATCCCACTGAATGATGTCTCCAGCAGGAACTTGGTATGTCCTTCAAACTATGTTTTTTTTTTTTCACGCGTGCGTGTGAGAGAGTGACTGTGTGAGAGGGAATGTGCCTGTGTGTGTGTGAATGTGTGTGTGTGCATGCACACACTCACGCACACATGTAACTGTGTGTTGCCCCCCACCAGATCCAGCCATGCAGAAGGTCTTTATATGGACATGGGCGCTGGACCTTGTCATGAATCACATGGGGGGAGGGAGCGAGGGAGGAAGCGGGAGAGGGGGATAGAGAAAGGGAACCTTCCACCTGCCTGTCTGTTGTGGCGTCAAGGCAGTTAGTATTCTTAATGGTCCAAACTGCTACATGTGTTACAGGCAAAACTTGCCTTTGGTTTTGATTGTACATAGGTAGCATGTGTTTAGGCGTAGCACTTCCTTTCGATCACTTTACGATGCTATCGTGTCAGTCATGCGGCGTACGTGCATGATGTGCGTATGTTCGCCTGTAATGCCAGTGTGTGTGCATGTGTGTGTGTGTGTGTAGTTGTGGTGGTTGGAGGTTTTGGGGTGATGGACATGTTATAACTGAACAAACTAAACCACTGTTTGAATTTTTTGCACACCGATATAAGACAGCCAGCAAATGGCTGCCATTACCGCCTGTGAGTTTGTATGTTTCTGAATCCAGCTAGTCTAATTTCAACAACAGCCACAACCATGGAGTGGACTTAATGAAAAGCAATACTCAGGCAGCGGGCCAGGTGGCTTGACAGCTACTGATGGACAAGAGGACCGTTTGGAGACCCTCTGAAACTCCTTTTGAATTAGGCCTTTCCTCTTTTTTTATTCACCAAGAACTAGAGCTGTTGTAACTAGGCCGAACTACCTCTGGGCTTGTGGCGAGATGGTTTCTCGTCCCCTGGAACAGATACAGACCTTGCTGGCATTGCCCACAGGATAGGCCAGCGGGCCCACAGGAGGCCCACAGGGATCACCCCCCCCAACCCACCTTCTCTGGTGGCCATGGTGGCCCCGGTATGCAAAGTGGGCTAATTGAGGGACGGAGGGAGCCGGAGCCAGCGTGCATCTGGGCCCTGGTCCCAGTGTGCACCTCAGCACCTCGGACCTCCCACAGCCAATCAGAAGTTAATTTGCCGCTAATTAGAGAGCTGGGCTGCACACCAGCACAGATGCAAAAATAAAACCTTCCTGGTCACCCCTCTCATTTTGGGTACTTCTCTCCCCTTTCTTCCTCTCTCTTTCTGTGAGCTTCCCATTCCTGTTGCTCACTCCATGGCCTACTTATTTGACAGCAGGGAGGGGAATAAATAAAAAGGACTCTTAGTTAGGTTTAAAAAGTGAATGCGCCTGGCATAAAAAACAAACAAACAGAAGAGTGTGCTTTCTGAATAAGCCAATAGAATCATCGAAACAAAAGGCCTCTATTTTCGGTACGCCGCACTATGGAGATGATCATGTTTGCCCCCAGATCAGCTCAAACCACATTGGATCTTTGTCACAAACCTGAACACACATTTCAACTTGAGACTGTGATGATGCCGTGAAGCTGTTTAGACCGTGTGCTCACACAATGAATGATAGATGGTAAACAGACAGGTGTAATCGTACATTCGCCATATCAGATTACATCCGGCGTGATGCTGCATCAGTGTCGTGGTTAACTCACGATGGCAAACACATTTGGGGATTGCAAATTCCTTGATTTTGAATGTGGCAAATGCAATGCAAAGAGGTACAGCTGGGCCAGCCGGAGAGTGCAATAGTGAAAAAGTGGTCACTGAGCCACGCATTTATTTGCAATAAAATATGGAAAAGAGGAATTTGCATACCAAATCTGGGTTAAGTCTCAAAAAATGGAGAAAACCATTCTCCAAACGTCCTACAATTAGGACAATAACAGACTAACAACCTTTATATTTCTAAGGGACCAAAACAACCATTGGCTGAGCTCGTGGAGAGAGGTTGGACGATGCAGAGGTCATGACCTCGTCCCAGACCTAAGAGGCAAACTAGGCTGGTCACAGCACGCACATTCCATTCCATCTGGGGAGTAGCGCTAGTAAACTACAAGAGAAGGGAATTCGAGGGCTTGTCCTGCAGAGAACCCCCTACTAAGTTCTGCTGGGAACCACCTGGCAGCCACATGATCATATTTCACACCACCTCTTCCAAGGAATCGACCCCACGTGTGTTTGCTGATTCACACCCTGCCCAGCTATTGCACGGCCACAGCATCCACCTCCACAGAGATCTAGATTGGACCAATGACCAACTGGACCTTGTTTTCTCCTCCCATCCTCTCTTAAAGCAGCAGTCTTTGTCTTGTTTCTTACGGAAACAATATGAGGTCAAGAGGCTTGATGAAAAGAAAAACAATACTTTTGTCATGAAATATAAAAGGAGAAAGGAGATTGAAAGGAAGTGAACCCAGCTGAAGATTTAAGTAGTTGTTTATACCGGTGTGTCGTCACACTGTGGAAAACAAACCTCCCTCCACCTTCTCCAATAAAAACTTTGAGCTGTACGATAATCTCTGGGTCAGATCCATTCTCATAAGCCATCCATCACTCCCCACCCCTCCCGAGGCCATGTGCCGCCCATTAAAACGCCACATCTACGCAGCCCCCTTCATCCACTCTCAGCCGTGTTGGTCAGTCTCTACAAGGAGGACTTCTAACCAAGGATACTTAAAATAAGCAACCAGTTGCTAGGTGACACCTGCATCTATTACTAGACACAAACACATCATGCATCTCAGAGAAAAGGAAGAATCCAGCTCCAACCTGGTCAAAGAGAGTAACTAAGCCTGCAATGTGTTACTCACGCACGTGTCCCTACAAAAGATCCCCATTGTAAAGGCACTTCGCCTCTGAACCCCAAGGGCACAGCCATCGTTGAACATATGCGTAATCATGTGTCAACACATAAGCACCTAATAAACTGGGACACGTGAGCTCTTTTGACATTGTTGGAGTCTTTTATCTGTTTTGACATTATAAATAATAAAACGAGAGAAAGATGTTCACAGGGACATCACGATATGATCAGTTGGCTCAGTCTTCTGTCAATCAAATGCAAAGAGGGCTTAATGTGAGGCAAGGTGTTGTTATTGACATCAACGCTGAGCATTTGATTTGACAAAGCCCAAGCTGGATTCAAAACCATTATGTCAACATGGCCAGTAATTTGCTCCTATATGATGATCAATGCTAGAAAATCAATCGACGTCTATTGCTCGGTTCTGCCACATACTAATCAATAGAAACAGCTAAGAACCCTCTTTTGAGCTTCCTATAACCACACTTTGCAATGCAGATTCTTGACAGCCGACAGCACTGAGGAGTGTAATGGATTTCAATTAGTAACAGAGCCTTTTGATCCAGTGACGCATAGCCACTGAAAGACAATCCCGCAAAACTCAGTAATAGAGCCTGACTCTAAAGAGCTCGACAGAAAGACAAATGAAATGTACTGAGAGTTCAAACGTCTAAGCTTTTACGTCATTGACCCTCAACCCCTAACCTCTGGTGGCTCCAGAGGTGGGGGGGGGGGGTGTGTGTGTGTGTGTGTGTGTGTGTGTGTGTGTGTGTGGTTGGTGTGTGGTGTGGTGTGTGTGTGTGTGTGTGTGTGTGTGTGTGTGGTGTGTGTTGTGTGTGTGTGTGTGTGTGTGTGTGTGTGTGCGCGCTACACACATGGTCAAAAAGGACCAGATATTGGCCTACAGGGGAGTGAGTGAGGGCATAACTATAAATAGCCTTGGCTCCACATGGGAGAGCTGTGATCGAGGACAAGGTGTGTGGTTTGACGTGGGAGGGGCTGCAGGGTAGGAGGGAACACAGTTGATTGGCTAACAGGCTTGGTGCGCCACTGAAACAAACCGATCTCTTGCAGATCCCTCCCTGCTCCTAAAATGTAAAATAAATATATGGTACTCTAACAAAGTGTATAGAAGTTGTATTGTAACCTTTTTTTGTCATCTCATCTTAATGCTACCTTATTGGTTCAGTGAAGAATGATTAATTGATTAGTCAGAGAAACGGTTACAGACAGATAACGGAGCCAAATAACTGCTGGTTGAAGTTTGCTGAGCAGAGAACATTTGTGAGTTTTTGTGGGGAAGGGCAGGGTTGACCTCTGAACTCAGGTGATGTTGGTTGGGGGGGGATTGTTGTACTCTGCAGTGTCTGGCGAAAAAGGATAAACACTAAAGACCTAGTTGGGGACAGGAAACCCAGGACAAGAAGTGTGTGGGTGCACACACACACACACACACACACACACACACACACACACACACACACACACACACACACACACACACACACACACACACACACACACACACACACACACACACACACACACACACACACACACACACACAGAAACGGCCCGCTTCCACCCAGGATATCGGATGTGGCCAGGCACCAAACGCAAACCCACATAGATAACACGTAGAAGATGTTGGTGGAGCCATGTAAAATAAGGGATATGGGATGCATTAGTACTAATGCATATGTAGGCCTACATATGTTCTAACTCTCGACTCATACACGCAAACACAACAACTCGTACACAGAAACACATTAAACATCTAAAAAAAAAAAGCTAAGAAAATACAATGCAATCATCTCGGGTTGTTTTTTTCGTCACCGATAAGAGTAATCAGCAAACAGGAAATGACACGGCAGACAAAACCCCAGCTGCATGGCTCCAAAGCCTTTTCAATCGTTGCCATGACTACAGCACACATCCACATATACCATACCCGTTTTGAGCAGCTTTAAAAATATATATAATAACCTTACTATACGATCCAAAAAAATATTCTAAGGGCCTACTAACAATGGGTTGAGTACCCACATTGTGAAGACTTTTCGTCAGGCAGGAGGTAGCTGTGTAAAGATCAAGCTACGTTAGCCTTATGCTTTACTTCCTGAACTATGTGTTCTGGGCCTACTTGGTGTACTGAGAAGAAAAGAAGAGTTTACTTCAGCGAATCACTTCATTTTCCACGATCGTTAGGACAACAGTTGATGGCTGCAGAGAAAGCATTTACTAACAAAGATGGAAATCTCCTAAACAAGAATGTTCACGTCAACGACGCAATGAACCACTAGTGTGGCAGCCCACCGGACAAAGCCTCCACTCCAGTATCCCCGCAGTGCTTGCTGGCATGCATGCTTATTTTGCTTGTTTTCCCAACATCTTACAAGGATAACATATCCCCGCCTCAAGTTTTCACCATGCTAACTATGGAGCGCCGGGCTGACCTGAGATCAGGGGGATGGAGAAGAGAGGCTGCTTGAGACTGCTTAAACTCTACCACAAGGTCAGATCATCTATTATACTTGGCCGAGTGCAATACAGTCCAAACAACCCATCCATTCATATGTCATGAAGCCATTGATGTTCTAGATCGAATGTGATTACCGACAGAGATTCAGAACATATTGCCACAGCAATTCCAAGCATATACTACTACAATACCTCAAATCATACATGCAAGGACAAAAATGTACAAACATCAATAGATGTGTTTAATCTCATCCAAATCTCATACTATGACGCAGTCACAGTAGAGCAACTTTAAAACAACCAATAAAAAAAGTTAGGCCAATGCGTTTCTCTTGCCACATTTTTTTAAGCATTTAAAAAAAGCACGAAATCCATTAAGAAAAATGTGATATCAACAATACGATTGCCTTGTTTGTATCATTACTCATGTTAGGACTGATTTATAACAGCTTGCCAGACCACATAGCCACAATTGAAAGCCTTCTATGGAAATCAACCTTTAACTGACACACTGTAAACCAGTTCCAAAGTGGACAGTCGTAAACCGCGGCAGATGCACAACAAAAGTAACATGGTAGGCTACATTCCTGTGTGTGCTGGCACACTTACAATCCCACCTGGTAACATAGCGAAAGCAAGAGGCATTATTTTGATCAAGTCAAATCGCATCAAGGCTTCGCACAGTTTTATGGGTTTTGGGCATTTGCCGGCCATCCAAAATGAAAACATATGGGCTCCCATTACACGGAAACAGGCATGTGCCTACAGGACCTAAAAGACACTGGCCTGCCGTGTCTTCCATTTGATCAGCGCTCGTTTAGCATTAGCTTCTGGCCACTAGTCCATGATGAGAAGAGGCTGTTTACAGCAGGGCAGGCCTTCAAGTTGAAGGGGGCTTAACCCAGCGGCGACATTTTGCTTGTAGCAAGCACGGCATGATTAGATTCGCTGATATTAGTTTTTCTTATACATGTCCATGCTGTTCGGTTTGCATTGATCAGGCCTTGTAGAGAAGTGAATGGAGGGGAATGTAATCTGTGATTACCTGAAGGCAACGTGTCAAGAACTTGATTGCAAAGAACATTCAAAACATTGCATAATATAGTAAAAACCCGCCCCTAGAACCAAGTTTGCTGAGCAAGCAGCATTCCCAAACAGAGGCTTGTTTCAAGAGGCCACGCTATTGACACAAGCAACATAGGAAAAATAATTAACACTTTAACTGTTCTTCAGGTTGCACCTGAAGAACACACGTCGTCACCCATCAATCATTTAAGCTGACGGTGCTGATCAGCCAAACATCTCTGTTTTCCGTCATTGTGAGGGGAAGGATGTGGGAGCGAAGTGCAGGACACAGAAGCCCTGCTCCAACGGACCTCTCAGTGCTCTGATAGCAAGGCCAGGAGAAATACACCCTCTCTTTACACAAACAGCGGCTCCTTGAAAGAAAACACCACATTAAACATCACTTAGATGATGAGCAAACTTGTATATCCATCCATCCATCCATACATAATTTAACTGTCTGGTTAACGTATTATTTCGGATTCAATAGAAAACCACCCGATAAGATAAAATGATTTGATAAAATAGCCTAAATACTTTCTGATCTAATTAGATTTATTGCATATATGTACACCTTTAAATGTTTTTCCCAATGGCATCCATTCATGTCCTTTAATTCACAGCAATCGAGTTACTCTTTGAATCTACATTAGCGGATCCTCTGCATTACAGTCCCCCACCAGGGGGGGCTGTGGTGTACCCCCACATTTTGCTGCACTTGCAGTAAATTGTATTTGATTAATTCCACAGGGGGGGCTGTGGTGTACCCCCACATTTGTGCACTCAGGTAAATTGATGATTAATGATTTTTTACGCAATTATATCATCTATATAATAATAAAGCACTCCTATGTGTTTCCAACAGGTTTGTTGTTCATGAATACAGTCGTTTCTGGGCTCGCTTGACCACCAATACAACATTTATTTTGTCTGCCAAATACAATACATGAGTATGTACTTCTCAGATTAGTTCAGCAGGTAGGGCCCAAGAACTGCTTCATCTCTGCGAATGTATGCATCTAAGAGGTAGAGGTCTTGTGCAAAAAGAACTGAGAATAGCCAACACAAGTAACACACAGGTTAGTTACTCTACTCAGTCTAATCTCAAAGATATCTGCACTGTCACACAGAAGATGTAGACATGGCTATCAAATAGTCCCTTCACAACGCCAAATGTACGAAATTATATAACGACCCTGAAACTGTAAATTGCAATACAAACAGTTACTGTTTGATGAATGAGTTAAATGGTGCGTATCCGCAACAATTGTGTTTGCAGGAGGTTTTTCAGTTTAATTTGTTTATTTCTGTCTTTACTTCCAGGTCAGGTGTATTACACACAACAATCACATCACAACAAGGTCAGAGCAGGTGAGATTTCAGTAGTTACAGAAGCAATCAGCTGGGGTCACTCATTTAAATGGCTTCCAAAAAAAAATGTAAAAGATAAAAAATAATGTCCTATGTCGCTAACATTGGTTCCATTTTAATCTTGGGGAATTTCAGAACTACTTTAAGACGCAACTAGCAGGTTGGAACTAACAAATATATAACATCCATGAAAAGTATGAAGCATATCGCTGTGAACAATATATTTATAATATATTTGCTTAGAATTAAAGCTAGACTCAATTTATTATTGCAACATGCAAATGCACCAGAATACTTAATTTGGCACAAATCCAACCAAGGGGAATACCCCAGATGTCAGCGCTACAAGAAACTTGCTGATTGACGACGCCATGCAGAATGAAATCTCGACAGATGATTGACAGCCCCATGCTGCTTTGTCTCAGTGGGCCCATTAGGTTTTCACCTCAGGATCTCACCGCACAAAGCGCACCACCTTAGTTTGCTTTTATACCCACCTGCAAACAGTATAAAACAAAAATAAGTCCTTCATAAATTCTTTGCATGCTCATACATATATGAATTTGCCTGTTGCACTTTAAAGATGGACAATCATGCTGTTTATGTAGACATACTGTATGTAGGTTAAAAATAATACGCGAAAATACTGTAGGTATTGTTAGCCTAATCCTAAAACTTCTACTGTTGGGCAGGCATCCGTACTAAGCTGCGATGAAGGCCCTGGAGAGAGAGGGGTCGAAGGTGAGACAGGAAGGGACAATAAGGAGCACAGGAACAGGACGTGGTTAGCGACAGAAAGAGATGCCAAGAACGAGAGACGGCGTCGACCTGACTAGACACGTCACGTCACACTCAAGTGTTGACAAAAGGTTCCCTTACTTTGTGTACACTAATTAAGATGAGCCCAGTCCTAGTCTCCAGGTAACGATGACAGAAAGCTCTGCCTTACACTACGTTGTACTGGCTCAATATCATCTCCGTTCACCCCAACACCCAACAACTTTCCTTTGCTTCTACGGCTTCAACTTTGACTCTTTCCATTCCCCGTCTCTCTCAGTCGCCCTCTCGGCTCTCTCTCTCTCTCGCCGGGCTTTATCTCGCGGCGCGCTCCTGCACGCGGCATCCTGTTCGTGGTTGGTCAGCAGGACAAACATGGTCTCCCCGTGTGACACCCAAGACATTTCACAGGCCATCGCGCTTTCTGCATGGGCCCTGGTATCTCTGTAATTGGGCTCTTCCTGCTGTGGGATTAGGAATGGGTGAAGAACAAGAGTGGAAAATAAATACTTAAAGATGAGATTGAGGAATGGGGGGAGGGTGAACAAAAAAATGGGGGAAGGAAGAAGGGAGTTTCCCAGTGGGTTGAGTGGAGAGGGGGGACCAATGTCAAAGCACTCGTTTAAATAGTCTGGACCACAAAAAAAAAAAGAGTAAGTGAAAACATGGCTCATCAAAAGCCCAACTATACCCAAATCAGGGCTAGTCTTAAGAACCCCCTTCCACAATGACTCCCTGAAGCACTGACCTTCAGCGTGGGCCAGAAAGCCAGAGTTCCAAAATAAGCAGAAGGGAGCAGAGGGTTTCCAAAACAGAGACCTCAACTCCGGCTCAAACTGAATTCCTTTCATGCTCTACCAGCAGCAGAGCTGCGCCCGGCGGTGAGCTGTGAATCCAGAGCCTGACAAGAACACAGGAGGGCTTGCTGCGTCTCGGTCAGCCTTTGGAGGAACACCTGGTCAGGGCAACAGTAATTGTGAACTGACATGTGGCTTGTTTTTGATCCAAACATCCCCACGCAAAGTCACAATCGTTTGTCCTTGTATTGTGTTTTTGTCTCTTTTTTACTGTGTGCTGCCTGCACGGAGAAGACCAAATCAAATTCCTAGTATCTGTATACATTGCGAAATGAAGTTGAATTGAATTGAAAAGGTCTCCTCCTTATACTCATGTAGATGGTCCCTGCAGGGTTATTCTAAAGACCTTTCTATTGTTTTGGGGTGTGGGGGGGGTGTGGGGGGGTCGGGGGTGTGTGGGGATCTGGAAGGAGTTTGATGGGGCCCCATCTGGGAGTCACTCGAGCTGCTGTTTATTTTGAGGCCGGCCCTATTGAGGCAGGAGCACAAGAAACTTCCTGAAAGTGACACATCGGAACGAGTGGCATGTACCTAAAAGGGAAATGACAAACTTACGCCATTCATGACACAATTTGCTAATTTCACCACCACGTTCAATACATTTTTAGGAATTGATGACTCAAAACACTGTTGAGAAATGTCCTAGAAACAAGACGCACAGCATAGATTTCCAAGGTCAATTAAGTGTGTCATGCATTCACCAGGCCAATGTGCAAGCAACCTACTTCAAAGAGAGAGTTGCTGGAATAGCCATATAGGTCATCATTAAGAGTTAGGCAAATACGATTCTAATTTTCTCTTTGTCTTGCGCTCAACTGAATTCTTTATGCCACCCTGGCCACAGATGAATGGTTTGGGTGATGTCGCTGGTTGCCAGGAAAAAATTACGCTGCTTCCCTTGTGATCAATGCGTTCCGTCGGGTAACGTCATGTGCAAGATGTAGAAATACATTCTTAGTCAAGGTCTCTCCGTTCCCAAGTTAAACAAATGCACAGTTGGTAATCAGATGATTCTTGGGCTCCTACTGTGTTTACATTACTTTGCATACATGTTAGGGTAGGAAATTGGAAAACTTGTTCAGTTGGTTACCAGGAAATGAGCGCAGTTGGAAAGAGAAGCGCCCCTTAGACATCGCTGAATGGACAGGAACGCAAAGATGTGAATGGAGACCCCACAAAAGTTTGAACTAAAAAAAACACAACAACAATGGTGGTTGTGTTGCACCGGAGCTTTCACAAAAATGAAACTGCCTCCCAGGGACTCAAAAAAAAAAGAAGTGATTCAGAGCAGCATCGTTGCCATCATTACGCTCATATCTCTGCAAACATAGCCATGGTCTTTGACTTCTGGAAATAGGTGGAATCGTTTCTACAGATGGAGACGGTTGGTAACGCAGGTTCATAGGTCAGGTCAGGTCCCCCCCCCGACCTAGCCCACCCCCAAAGGGGAGGGCCTGTCTGACTCTTATGACCCCCCTGGCACAGAAAAGACATGGCAGGAGACAGCTCGGACATGGGAAAAATTCTCATACAGACACACACACACACACACACACACACACACAGCACAGGATGAGGGTGTGTGAGCAGGCCGTCAGGAGAAAGAGGCGTAAACAGGAATTGAGAGACAAAGTGCCGTCTAATCTCCTTTTCCAGATGCTAACAAAAACCAAAACGGCACAAAAAGTGTTCTTCTCCCTGTTTTGTTTAGCCACAGTAAGTAAATAAGTAAAACCAACAGACAATATTGGATATTGTTTTTTAAGACGGTCAACTCTTTGCCACAATGTTGCATTTCCCTTATGTTATTTGGATAAAATGTAGTTCAATCAACCGTTATTCGATGAGTCAATCTTAAATTTCACAACGGTAATTAGCTGTTAATTGTTGAAGTCATTGATCAAGTGGTAATGACAAACTCATACCGTTATGTTGCACTTCAATTCAATTATTTGGTTCATGGATCATTTTAAAAAGGAAGTTTCATTTTTGATGGAAAAAGAGGTGAGGAAAAACTCCTGTGGTATCTCTTTGTTTGATTTTCTTAAGGCGCTCCCCATGACTACTACTACTTCAACAGTAACAAAGTTAATTGTGTTTGCAGGGAGCCTACATTGTAATATTAAGTGACACACCAAGTTATCATACCTTAGTTATTCAGCCAAACATACCATTAAACCTGTAACAACTTCCTTAAACAAACACCTGAGTAACGGGGACGTTAACTATGCCAGCTATACCGTCTCGACCCAGGCCCACTCCTGGTAGTCTTCAGCCAAGGGATCAACTGGTAATTGCCCGAGAAGTGACCGACATAGCCAGGGCAGAGAAATCCGAGAGAGTGTTTTTGATTGATTAAGTCAGCCACCCGGAGGAGTGCAAACATGCAAGGGTTACCCGTGAACGATGATGCAACTTTGAAGTACGCGGAAACCGCACTGGTCAGAGAGGGGGGGGGGGGGGGGGGGGGGGAGGGTGTGACTACTACTTTTCTTATGAGAAGACTCCCTTACAGGGAACAAGGAAGCGCAGAGTTGTTTAGTCAAGTTGGAACACCACTTGCCACCCTGCGCCTCTACCACACACACGCCCATTTAGGATTTCCAAACAGTGAAGCGGCCTCTCGCCCATTCATTTGAAGCTCAGTCTTTCAGTGAAGCAAACCCTAAACCGCAACATAGGACATGTCCCAAAATAAAAATAATGGCAAGGTGCACTTGTTTGTTTAAATAAAGGATGTGTGTTTGCGTGCATTTGTGGGGTGGATTATCGCATGCCTGTTTGTTGGCCACCATGCAAACACAGCAAGTTTCCACCTTGGACAACACACACACACACACACACACACACACACACACACACACACACACACACACACACACACACACACACACACACACACACACACACACACACACACACACACACACACACACACACACACTTTGCTAATATAATACTGTACCCTAAAGCCTAAGCACACACATGCATGGTACTACATGGGCAAATATATGCCTCCACGCACAAAGTGTGCCATGCTTTATGTGTGTCATTGAAATACGCATGCATGCAGCACACACCCATTCATAAACGTAATGGAAATGAGTTTCCACGACATAGAAGGACGCATGTTGGAAAACCACCTGTCGGCTGGACTGTGATTCAAATGCTACTATAGTTGCAGAATTAAGGGGGTTAAGTAGTTAGGTTTGCTTTTGTGTAACTGTTTTTGAGTCTGACCGTTCTGTTACTTTAAAGAATTGGAACTATATGCACAATCAAATTCAGATACTAGTTATTATGGAGCAAGCAAGGGTTTCACCGTAAAGGATGGATGTGGAACGGACGTAGGGGATTGGACCCAGAGCCTTCTAGCTGAGAGTGACACACAACAGTGAACTGTTGAAAAAAATGTAATATATTTTGTGTCACATGGCATTATATATGTTATTTTTTATCAGAACAAAGTGCTCATATTAAATTTCCATTAATATACACACATCACAAGTCTGTTTTAATCTTTGTTTCATAGTTCACATTTCTTTAGTTTACTGTGTCACATCGATAATTCAGCATGATTATCTGTTGACTATCCCAGACCTTTCAAAGAATAAAAAAAGACATTATTGAAAAATTGAACGCATGTGCCAGGGCCTGCATCTAACACTGGCGGACAAACGGCAGACAATTTCACTCAGCCTCTGAACAACTATGCATTAAATGAGAAACACTTGAAAAAACGAAAAAGCTTACTTTCTTCTTCATTCCTGGATCAACAGGTCAACAAAACCATTATTTGACCTTTGGCCAAGATGGGCTAAAAAGGGAAAATCCCAAGGGGCGCAGCCCACACTAAGATATGGTTTTTGATGGCATGTATGCAACTATGCGGTCTTTGCTATAAATAAAAAAAAGCTGTTCAATGTGCAGCTGCAATTTCTATAGTCAATATACAGAGGATACAACGGAAAGCTCCATTGGGGACACAGCTCAGTAAGCACTGTTAAGATCAGGAAATATGACTTGATGAATGTTATTAGACAATTATCCACTTATTTTCTGATATACATCACAACTCACAATAGAGGAAAACTAACATGTGGGTACCTAGATGACTTCTGGGTAAGTGTCTGCTGTGTCCGGGGTTGTCGTGCTCTGTGCGGGTGGAAGAGCCCGGGGTAGAGAATCAGAGCTCCGAGCAAGTAAGGTAGGAGGGATGTGGAGCTGCCCAAAGGGGTTTCAGGCTCTTATAGATCAAGGGCAGTTTTCATCAGAGTGGCAATCACTTCCCGGCCCCGTCTTCAACCAATCAGATAACATGATACGTTTTAGCAGCCAATCAGATAAGAGTAGCCCATTTGCCCCATCAAGGAACCCTTCAAAAACACATTAATTGCCACATGCCTGCTTTTGAATGGTTAGCGATATCAATTAGCATGAAAATTCAAAAATACATTCTAATTTCAAATAATAAATGCTCCTCAGAAATTGTGTCTTCTGCTATATGGTACGGTTATAGTTAAAATCGATGCCGCCATGCCATTTTTGGACCGGAGAATCGTAACAATTTTTCATGGGCAGACACAAAGCAGATGCCAAAGACCTCATAAAAACCCTTGTTGCTGCGTTTCTGTAAATTTAATGAGCCTGTTGATAGTTTTTAGCAGGCTGGAAGGAGCAAATGATTGGAAAAGTGTAGAGTATGGCTTGTACAGTGTTACAGGGGACAGTTTTACAACCCAAAATGAGTTCTAGCCATTTCCTGTGGTTTAACACATGCTCAGGCAGGGGCCATTGCAAGTACATGGCAAAATAACAAACTAAAAACCTGATTACAGGTAGAAGATGATTTTCATTTCTCGCACAGACAGCGAGCTCCTAAGAAGTAAGCCAAGCAGGAAACCTTAGTTAGAAGCATATCACTGCCAGAAATGAAAAAAAAAAACGATGGCAAAAATGACTTTTAGCGCGTGCACAACAAACACATCCATGTACTGCACACAAACGATTAATGCGAGCACTTTTAATGTCAGCGCGCCAAGTATTTATCTGTTTGCGAGAGCAAGTATATAGCCTGTGAGGCAAAGACAAAATCATTTATTGAGCGGGGCACATAATGGAAGCTGACTCACGCACCCCGTGCCCACCACTAACTCTTTACTCTTGTACCTGCAAAAACTGATCAGATCTTTTTTCAGTTATCAATCACATTTATAATTATGACGGCCATGGCCGGCTCAACCCACTTGGTACCAAAAATAATAAACTCCCGTAGCACAAGTTCTCGCAATCATCATCCGTGTGCACGGAAGTGTTGGTTGTGTGCTTGCAGTTTTTTTTTACTGGCAATATTTGGCAGTGATATGCCGCAATACTTGAACACCATCATGGAAAACTAGTCTGCCAGTAGGGCTTTCACAGTACTCTGGGCCAAGTTATCATACCTTAGGTATTCAGCCAAACATACCATTAAACCTGTAGCAACTTCCTTAAACAAACACCTGCCAGGGGAGGAGTAACAGGGACGTTAACTATGTCAGCTATACCGTCTCGACCCAGGCCCACTCCTGGTAGTCTTCAGCCAAGGGATCAACTGGTACTTGCCCGAGAAGTGACCGACATAGCCAGGGCAGAGAAATCCGAGAGAGTGTTTTTGATTGATTAAGTCAGCCACCCGGAGGAGTGCAAACATTCAAGGGTTACCCGTGAACGATGGTGCAACTTTGAAGTACGCGGAAACCGCACTGGTCAGAGGGGGGAGGAGGGTGTGACTACTACTTTTCTTATGAGAAGACTCCCTTACAGGGAACAAGGAAGCGCAGAGTTGTTTAGTCAAGTTGGAACACCACTTGCCACCCTGCGCCTCTACCACACACACGCCCATTTAGGATTTCCAAACAGTGAAGCGGCCTCTCGCCCATTCATTTGAAGCTCAGTCTTTCAGTGAAGCAAACCCTAAACCGCAACACATGTTCCAAAATAAAAATAATGGCAAGGTGCACTTGTTTGTTTATAAAAAGGATGTGTGTTTGCGTGCGTTTGTGGGGTGGATTATCGCATGCCTGTTTGTTGGCCACCATGCAAAGTTTAACACAGCAAGTTTCCACCTTGGACCCCACACACACACACACACACACACACACACACACACACACACACACACACACACACACACACACACACACACACACACACACACACACACACACACACACACACACACACACACACACACACACACACACACACACACACACACAGCTAATATAATACTGTACCCTAAAGCCTAAGCACACACATGCATGGTACTACATGGGCAAATATATGCCTCCACGCACAAAGTGTGCCATACTTTATGTGTGTCATTGAAATACGCATGCATGCAGCACACACCCATTCATAAACGTAATGGAAATGAGTTTCCACGACATAGAAGGACGCATGTTGGAAAACCACCTGTCGGCTGGACTGTGATTCAAATGCTACTATAGTTGCAGAATTAAGGGGGTTAAGTAGTTAGGTTTGCTTTTGTGTAACTGTTTTTGAGTCTGACCGTTCTGTTACTTTAAAGAATTGGAACTATATGCACAATCAAATTCAGATACTCGTTATTATGGAGCAAGCAAGGGTTTCACCGTAAAGGACGCCTATAGGTAGATGTGGACTTAGGGGATCGGACACAGAGCCTTTTAGCTGAGAGTCAAACACCTTAACCACTATTCGGCTTCCTAACAACGGACCAAACGGACATTTCCAGTTATCAATTCTCAGGGACTCGTGACTCTCCCGAAAACGGGAGACCGACACATACAGATATTTATGTAAACTGGAACGTTTCGAGCGCACACGCTCTAGGACACCTGGACGCTACCCATGCTTTAATTAGCAGCTACGACAGCGCTGGCCTGGGCGCCGCCACTACATCCCTTCAGTGAATGAGGCTCTGATGTTCCGAGGTCTAGTGGAGGGCCGGAGTCCTTCCCATCCTGCCTTGAGCAAGCAGCACGAGTGCGAGGGTTATGGAACTATTTAGCAGGGCCAAGAAGACGAAAATAACCCCAGGAAGTAACCATATTTTTTCCCCCACACTCTTGAACACAGTTAAAAAGCGCCTATGCTAATAATGTAGTTAACCATAGCGTCCTGCCCCTTGGAGTAATGGCGCCCAGGGGAAAAGATATTCCACAGAGGGCATTTCTCTCATATTAGCTTCGTCGAGAGGATAATATAAGCTCACAAGGAGTTCTAGGGAGATAAAGCCCTAAACCACTGGACAGGCTCCAACTTCCTGGTTCTTCTCTCACAAACAGGACCAGGGAGGTTAAGGGTCAGGCCTGTGAGATAAGGAGGGATTATATGTTACATTTAATTCGTTCAACACAAATTACACGGAAATGAATTCCGCTAACTAATCTCAATTCTTATGCTCCGACCAAAACCTCTAGGGGACAAGCCTTATGTCATATCTCATAACTTAGGGGTCATATCTTCTTATTGTCATATGAGTTTAATCGAATTGTCGTTAACTGTGTTACAATGTATTCCTCCCAGCGTTTATGTTAGTACTGGCGACAGTAGACAATACTGGGATAATAACAATATGATCGTGTGGACTGATGGAATATCAATCAGTCCTACTCAGTCTGCGGTCTTATTGCATACCAAACTTTATTTAGGCCTTGAACTGGCTTTTATTGACATCTATTCAGATAAGCAATTTGTTTACTCTCATAGCATTTGCATGGGAATTTCTACATTGCCTGTTGACATTTGATCCAACTTGGTTCTGACGATGCAAAAGTTATAACTAGTAACAGGGTTGCAGTATTGTACTTGGAAAGGACCGGTGTAATGATAGCCATAAAGTAATCTCATTCTCTTGGGTTTGATAGAGAACTCGCTTCTACACACACACAGTGAGTGAAAAATCTAATTCAGTGGGTTTCTAACCTCTAAACAAACATTTATTCTCTACTGTGTGTGTGTGTGTGTGTGTGTGTGTGTGTGTGTGTGTGTGTGTGTGTGTGTGTGTGTGTGTGTGTGTGTGTGTGTGTGTAGTGTCTACTGTGTGTGTGTGTGTGTGTGTGTGTGTGTGTGTGTGTGCGTGCGCGCGCGTGTGTCACACACACATCCAAAAACAAATATGCCGCAGGAGCTACGTGGTGAGGGGAGGCCTGTGAAACATTAATGCAGCTATGAGGATATTCCTGCAACAGATTCAGTGAGTAAGTGTAGCCTGAGCCACTCTGTTCATCTGCCGTCCTTCTAGGGGATATGCGAGAGTTGAACGATATAATACTAACATTAGGGCTGTTAAGGGACACCTTTGATGGGAACCAAAACTCAAATGATATGCTACAGAGCATACACACAGCCAGTCGAATATACAGTATGTTAGGTTAAGTTATGTGTGATAAGGATAACATTGTGTTTGTTCTGGGGTACATGGCAATTGCATTTATACTTCATCTGCAATAGAGAGAAAGAATTTCACAATATGAAGAAGAAGAATCATAGTGGCATTAGCAAACCCTGTGTAATGACTTGGCCAGATGACGTCTGACACAATGACCTTGGAATCACCCACGTATTCAGCGTGCACAGGGCGGGCCTAGACAATAAGTATACTAAAACAACAGCTCTACTGCTGGGAATTGGCTGGATGTGTTCATAATTAACATACACACTCCATTGTTCACTATGAGACAGAGACGCCGACAGACAGACTGCCTCTGAACTTGGCCCATGTGGAGGGCTGCCAACAAGATAAAGAGCCATCACCATGAAGGCTTGCAGCCACCTATAACTCAAACCATCTCTAACATCTCCCTCATTATCATCATCACCTCCGTCATCTTAATCCCACAACTGCTGCCACATTCTCCTGGATGCAAAGTCACACTGTGTTGAGAAGTAGCAATGAGTCAGAAGAAAAGGACGCCCGTCACAACAAAACTGCTCAGCAAGAAACTCCAACTCACCAGTCATTCACAGCCAGAGCGAGTGACGGCCTTTGGGTGGAGAATAGAAAAAGAAAGAAATCTGTCACCAAAACAGTGGGCAGTACATTTTCTGCCTTGGTTACCCAAACAATATTTGTTTTGTAAATTTGCTTTTGCAGCGACAAAACACGTCATGTATGACACAATTTTTCGGCTCATTTCAACAGGTGAGCAGAGCAAGAAAAGAGTCTATATGGTCTCGCTGACGTCTATTTCAGCCTTCGGACAAAACAAGGGAGAGGAGGGATCTTCAACTGACAACTCTTTGAAAATTAACAGAAAAAAAACAAAAAGTAAACAGCCGTGTGGACAGATAA
Source organism: Melanogrammus aeglefinus (assembly GCA_900291075.1). NCBI lineage: Eukaryota > Metazoa > Chordata > Actinopteri > Gadiformes > Gadidae > Melanogrammus > Melanogrammus aeglefinus. The sequence goes on along the minus strand of OLKM01000264.1, from coordinate 327,325 downwards.
TTGCAATGCACTTCAGGGCCTTATTTGGGAGACGTTAGAAGTGAGTGAAAACGTGCATTGGAACAATAAGATGGATCACTCACACACACACACACACACACACACACACACACACACACACACACACACACACACACACACACACACACACACAGACGGACACACACACACACACACACACACACACACACACACACACACACACACATTATCAATACCATTAGTGTCACACTCTCTTACATATCCACTGTAACTAATAGACAAACTACACAACCCCAATCCCCTGGACTCAACTAGCACGTCTGTGATGGATATAAAAAGGACTTTACGTCTGTGATGGATATAAAAAGGACTTTACATTCAATCTCATAATTGGGAAACAGTCGTCACATTCCAGGAGTCGGGCTAGTGTGGACTTGTAGAGAGAAAATGCAGTATGGAGGGAAGGAGTGGCCATTGCAGGTGGAGTAAGTGTGGAAGGGTGAGAGGAGCTTATGGTTGGTAGAATGGGTCTGGTTATGTAAAGACTGCACTGCTGCATCATCCACACAAAAATGTGGGTTACATAAATAACATCAGCCTTCTGAAACGGCCAGCGGAGGGTTTCAAGGAATAGTCACAAAATTAATATGTTTGGCATACAAACTAGTCTAGGAAAAATTGTAAAAAAAAATAAAAATAAAAACAGGGCAGACAAGGTTTAATAAAAATGCCAAAGCTGTAGTCCGGGTCAGACCCTAGAAGAGGCACAGTGTACCGTAGAAGACAGGCGACGGAGCAAGAGCTCAATATCGCCCACCCGCTGCTTCAAAGAATTCCAACGCAGACCATTATTTGTCTGATGCAATGAACAGCAGATGAACCCACACCTTATACAATCCAACTCCAACACAAACCATTGGGTAAAGTTATGTACCTACACCACCTACCCATTGCCTCCACCCCGCCCCCCACCTCACCCCTTTACTCCACCACCTCCCCCCCCTATCCTCCACCACAACCCCCACACCCTCACCTCCAGACCTATTCCCGACGATTCCTCAAGAAGGCTTACATCGTCTGTCGAGCATGTGCAGACATGATAGAGGAGTGCTAAAGGGTAGCAAGGGTACAGGCGTGAGGCTTTAAGAACCAAACAACTCCATGGAACTCCCTCACCGCAACGAAGGGGGCGCGGTGTGTGGGTTGGCAGACATGGGTGCTTACTTCATTGCCTTTATGGCTGGATGAAACGGCCGGCCTGACACACACACACACACACACACACACACACACACACACACACACACACACACACACACACACACACACACACACACACACACACACACACACACACACACACACACACACACACACACACACACACACACACACACAGAGTTTGGATGTATCACTCAGTACAAACTCAGCTTACATTTAAATCAATTGATATTTAACTCATGAAGCTACGGCATCCTCCTTTTCTTACCTTAGCCTTTAATGAGTGAATGGATGTTGTGAGAATGGATAAATACTGGATTTAAATTAATGTCCTCAATTATAACAAGGACTTCCTTCCAAAACTGACACACACACACACACACACACACACACACACACACACACACACACACACACACACACACACACACACACCCCACTTGTATCCTGTGCCCAATTAGTCTTGCCGTTGGCTTGGAAAATATTGCAAATCCCCCACTCTATTCCAAACAACGTCATCAACTCCAAAATCCGTACCAGCCAGTTTACTTGCTTGTCAAAGGTCTGCATCTGCATATGGCCTACAAAACAATTAAAATGCTGGATAGTCAACTTTACATTCGTATGTGTCAGGGCCTGTTGGGCCCTAACCCTAATTTGTTGGTGCAGTTGAATCCAAAAATAACTGGTTTTCAGGGTGAGAACTGAGAAAGCATACTACTTAACAGGGATTCCCTGGTTAACAAGTGGTGCCTTCAGGCTATGGCCGAAATCAGGTACAATTAGTTTCGAGTCAGCATATAACAGGAACATTTAAGGACTAATTCTTATACTATATACTTGATGAAACTTCATATCTGACAAACAAAATGAACCATGTTCTGTAGATTTCCAGCTTGATTTTTAAGTCTAGATAAAGAAGGGAAAGAGTGAGTGACGTTCAATCAATACTACTAATAATACTACTACTGAATTTTGCCTGTTTGATTAACATTCAGCCCAAGATTTCTATACTACATGCAATTTGCCAAACGTAAATTGTGCTGACGTTTAAAGCGGAACCATCATGTTGAATGTTGAGACAGAGTTGTTGCATATGGCCTTCACTGGCACTGATGCATGCTACACACCCTTTTAATGTTGATCTATTCATGTCAAGCCGCAGCATTCACATAACAAGCTCACTCGTACGTCCTTGGCTCGGAGAATCAATAAATCAACCGCTTGGTGGAGACTGATGGCCAACACCGCTAAAGTGTTTACTACATGATGAATATTTCTCCATCGGTTCCATACATTTCCATGTTGAGGCACAGGCTGAGAGGGATCCATTGTTGTGGCAGGATTGATGGGCCGACAGGGTTCAGTTTTCAATACCAGGTTATGCAACTTGAGTTAGGGGAGTCGATATCTAAGCAAGTGAATATGCTAAGGGTACCTTTTTGTAGGGTAGCAGAGAGAGGAGGTGGGGCATGGAGAGGGCTCTGGCAGAGGGTGCTGTGTTCTGTTCAATTAGGGTCGAGAGCTGATACTTAATTCATCACTCTAGTCTCTTTTTTTTTTCCTCTTCTTTGAAATTCTGCTTTGGCTTCGCTGAGGGGGCAAGGGAGGGGCGAGCACGGGGAACACCAAAATAGCATCATCTGATCCTTCTTTCCTAAACTTTTCCACTCCTGCAGCCACATGCTGGACGTTGACTCCAGCAGAAGTGACAGAGGGACCATAGAAAGAAGGCAATAAAACGCAGGAAAATTAAATTGTAGATATTTTAATCCAATCCCCTCCATTTTCGCTCCCAACTCCTAATCAAGATAATTGGTGGAGAGAAAGATGAGAACCTTCTGAACTATACGGTGATGACTGCAGTGAAAACATCTCATACTACAGATGGTTTAGGTTAAGCTTAAACCTTCTGCTGATTCCCCCAAAGAAAATAAATTCAGGCTGACACTAGACAGTTCATAAAGGAGGTCTCGGTACTGGTGTAGAGCCTGCTAGGAACCCTCGTCTCAGCCAGCTAGGATCACTCGTCTCAGCCATATGGTCTCAACACTCCAGCCTTTTTCACTGCCACACACAAAGACACTCAGGAAACACCAGCCCCCGGATCCACCCAACAGCAGCAGGACTCGAATGACAACACAGCGCTCAGATCAGAAACCAACACTACAACACTGCAAAGGATGTTCCGTTTCATTATTTACCGACCCTTAAAAATCAGCCATGGCGTCAGCAGTCTATGAAAAGATGCTCCTGACGACAGGACGTGTCCTCATCTACCAGGATGAGAAATCATGAGCAGGGCTGTGGCTTCTGGGCCACTTAAGAGGGCCCTTGTCCTTATTCGGGGCCCCACATGGACAGGCTTTCAGCTGGTCTTGTGCTCAGCTACTGAGGAGCCCTTTGGGAGGTGTAGAATATTCTGAGCATCGCAGTGCACACAGGGACCTGACTTCAGGCCGCTCTGGGTGGAGAGGGTTTTTTGGGCTTCTCCTGCATTTTGATCTATTTTGGCAGTGTTTAATGTGTCGGCTCACTGGGGTTTTGATCGAATCTTGTTAGAAGAGCGTACTGTGGTGGCCTGTGCTAGATAGCCATCACGAGGGAGAGAAGGGGGAGGGGTAATCACGAGAAGAGGAGGGAGGAAGAGAGGATGAGGAAGATAAAAGGTAGTGCTATGGGGAGGTGGAAAGATTGTAATCATCAGAGGTGGGGCGCTAGACAGAGAAGGGACCATATCCATCTATAGACTTAAGATATGGGCAGTGGCAATGTTTCCAATGAACAGACTTACTATTATTATATTATTATTATTATTACATTTCTAGTACAATAAAAAGCCACAGCAATTTAGGTCTTCTGCATCAAGGCAATATATGACTATGCATCATCATTCTAGCTTCATACTTTCCCTACGACCAATAACCCTAGGGTAAAACATGTTCAGTTCACTCATCTAATATAAAACTGTCAATTAGCCCATATCGTCACCTTAGAACAGCAAAAATATAGACAAGCAAGAAATATAAAAAACTGAATTTGTTTGTTTACCCAAAACTGTTTCCAGTACGGCAGCCTGAACAAATAATAAATAAAACCATGAAAAGCAAAACAGTCATGAAGGCCAACAAAGATAGATAAAATGTATTTGAAAATGTGCTTTTGACGCAGAGAGAACAGGCCTGGTTGTTAGAACCTGAATAAAACATTCCTAGGCCACACTAGAACAGTAATTGCTTGGGGTTAAGTACAAGAAATGTGACGCACAGATATTTGTTTTGAATTCTTTGGGATATTAACACACATGACGCACAAAGGTAAAAGGCCTATTAAAAGTTGCCATACTTTTATCAAAACAGCAGTTGCTGTCAGCACAAAAGGTTAGGACTCATACATAGATCAATCTAATGACCACATTTTCACACGCTTTCACATTAGAAACTTGTCATGAGTTTATCACACTGTGAGCGCCAAGCTTTTTGGAAAAAGAAGCGGTTGCGCCTGTACATAATTCTTTCACTTTGTGCTGACTTATGAGTTTGTGTACTTGCTTAGGGCGTCGCATGTCCGACTGAGATGTTGATGCTGATGCACTCACTGATCCATTTGTTTGGAGTTAAATTCCCTCTCATCCTATAACAGTATATTAGACTGGTTCAGCTTCTGAGAGGCCATCAGTTGTCTATAAATGTAAAAAGGCCTGGTAGAGGTGGGAGTGAATCGGTGTCAGTGAATCGGTGTCAGATGAGCTCCAAATAGAGCAGATGTAACAACAACTGGGTGAATGAGATCCATAGGAGTAGACGTCACTGAGGCGGTCATGGCCAGAAGGCATCCCCGCTGGACTGATGGTACCGACTTTACAGCTGAGCTCCCCCTATTGATCAGCCAAAATTACTACCCTCCCAGCTTTTTCTTTAAAACAGCTTTTGGGGGGGGGGGGGTATATGAATGGAAAGCAACATGCTGCAAGAATAGGAACGTTAGCAGAAAGTCACCATCTAATTTCTCCCACGTCTACACTTGAACAACAGTTATGTGGTGAAAGTAGACTCATGACACTGTAGTTACACAGAATCTTGTGACAGCCGGACGACAGCTGCTCTTATCTTGTGAAAAGCAACAATAGCGATCCACAAAGATTTCATTCAACTCTCAAGCACATCATCGTCAAACTCAACCCCAAATAGCCACACGAACACAGAGACACGCACACAGAAAAAAAGTTATGTAGATGAGCCTCTTGCCTGCTCTTAGCAAGAAAAGAGACTACTTTGAGCCCCCCGTATATTTGGTCTTGGTAATTTAAATGCGGAGGGGAATACGATCCAGAAGACAAGCCGGAGCTCGGCATTCATGACAGAGGAGCTATTAATAGGTTTACTACAGAGGGGAAGGGGAAACTGCTGTGATGCCGCGTTTAGGGGCCAGCAGTTCACACTAGACGGGGGCGGCGGTGGTGAAGTGGCAGGGTGGGGAGAGGGAATAGGGCTCTCTTGACTGTTGACACAACACTGAAACGGACACATCGCGTTTACAACTAAGACATTGTTTGATCAAATCCGCCAAACATGCCACATTTGTTATAACTGGCAAGCCTTAACAACAAGACTGCAAAGAGACTGTAGAGCCAAGCAAAGGTTTGACAATCTCATTCATAAAATGTGTCTGTCTATTAATATCCAAATGTGATTAGTGCCATGCCACTATGATGCCCAACGCCGAGCCTACGTTGGTGTAAGCAGTGTGTCAACCAATCATCATTTAAATTCATGATGATTAAAAAAAAACGTAGGCAATGAAAACAAACAAGATCGCTTTGCGGCATTCGTATCGCGCTCAAAGCACAACGACCACGGATATGTGAATAAAAAGCACACCACATGTGTATTTGCATGGTGATGTGGGGGGCCCATGCTTTGAGATCTTGCAGTAACGAGTCGAAGGTGTCAAGCGATACAAACGATATCGTATGCGTCTTCGCAACACCACGATCTTTGATACACGTTAAGATCACGACACATCAAGAACACGGCAACAACACTGCAATAACCGGGATAAGCCGGTTCAACGTTCATATCTCGCGTACGAAACCACCGCACCGGGATCATCAACACATCGCACAAGCAACTTACATCTTCAAAGAGGGAGCCGACGTTGGCTGTCACGAGCAGTATTCCCGTGCCTTGTGCAGTCAGCTTGCCTGCCATGGTTGGTCCTGTAGGTCGTACTCGTAGCTTAGTCTGAGTGTAAAATGATAGTAAACAGATAAAAGCCGGCCAATGTCCCGCTCCAACTGGTTAAAACAGTAAAAACGTGTCAGTGGCAGTGCAGCAAGGGTTGAGACGGCGGCTCGGTTCGCTCATATTAGCAGTGCGCGTGCATCTAACGTTCCTCGCTGGCTTGAACGTCCGCTGCGTGGATGATGCTGTTTTGATTACTTTTTCACGTTCAGGGCCATCGTAAAAGTTTCCGTTTTAATCCACCGCGACCGGTGGGCTCTGGTACATTTCAGGGGTTGTAACGTTTCCCTGGCTTTCGCTGTGAAAAAGTCTCCCTCCAAAGCACGACCGTGCCGACAGGACCATCGCCTTGATTGTTTGGAGAGCAGAGCAGCACAGGCTGGAGTCCTTCACTGCCCTGACGTCATCGTGCTACTGAGCGACGGAGCTCTGCTCTTAAAAAGGCAACGCACCGAAAAACTCCGCGCGCTGTTTTCTAACCATTTCTCAATGTTACTCAGCTATTTCCACATTATATGGTGAAAAAGTGAATTGAGAAAATAAAATGCGTTCCAATGATGTTGTCTCACTTCCATTCATGTTACTATTAAATCGTTGTAGGTCTAATTATAATCTAAATGTTAAATACAACCTAGTTAAATACAACCTAAACAGCCCTAGTTTATTAATGAACCTAGTTCATTTTTTTTTAATGATTTAAAGATATATTTCTTTACTAATAACTTGCATCGGATAATGTGAAAATTACAAAAAAATAATATTTATAGGCTATACGGTCAGGTCATGGTTTACTGCCACCAGGAACATAATAAAATATTATTGGTTTGTAACTACTGTGAGTTCAACTCCAGTCCAATTGTTGTCACCCCAAACATGTTGCAACGTACAGACATAACTACACAATCACTGCGGGACATTTGGCACAAATGGTTCTACAAATCCACACCCAGTAACGCCCATGCAATCACTCAACTGAATGATTGACATATCAGCTTGGAGAGGGTGCATTATAAAATATATATATAAAGAGTCAAGGGTCGGTTACACATTGAAAGGACTTGCGAGAGACTTTGAAGTGAGCTGAGAGATTACGGCCTACACAAGTTATTCAAAGTGCTCACAGCTGTGTCTGGCATCAGTGGAAGAAGTCTAGAGCATGGGTGGGTCCGTTTGTATGTATGTGTGTGTGTGTGTGTGTGTGTGTGTGTGTGTGTGTGTGTGTGTGTGTGTGTGTGTGTGTGTGTGTGTGTGTGTGTGTGTGTGTGTGTGTGTGTGTGTGTGTGTGTGTGTGTGTGTGTGCGTGTGTGGGTGGTGTGATGTTGCGTGCGTGTGTGTGTGTGTGTGCTGTGTGTGTGTGTGTGTGTGTGTGTGTGTGTGTGTGGTGTATGTGTGCGCATGTGTGTGCCTGTACAAGCGTATTAGAGGGACAGTAGTTGAGCTGATGTTAAACAGTGCGTTTGTGAGTGGGAGTGTGCGATTAAGAGGTGTTGATGTAACGACGGCTACTCCTCAGCCTTCTGAATATTAAACAATCAAATGATTACACATAGGAAAAATAACAAAGTAGCATCCACTGGGTGTTACACACACAGCTGTCGCCCTGTAGAGAGGGGTATATTGTAGAGTTGTGAAGCGAGCAGACACATCAAGAATGTTTTTCTGACTGACTGTTTATCATGACATGACGAAAAACATTTGACAACATGGTATTCATAGAATACTGGTGTAAAGAAAGAAAGGAAGGAAGAAAGAAAGAAAGAAAGAAAGAAAGAAAGAAAGAAAGAAAGAAAGAAAGAAAGAAAGAAAGAAAGAAAGAAAGAAAGAAAGAAAGAAAGAAAGAAAGAAAGAAAGAAAGAAAGAAAGAAAGAAAGAAAGAAAGAAAGAAAGAAAGAAAGAAAGAAAGAAAGAAAGAAAGAAAGAAAGAAAGAAAGAAAGGAGGAAAGGAGGAAAGAAAGACAGCAACAGGAAAAAGAAGAGAATAATATCAGCACCCATAAAGGAAATACCTGGACAGGTATATAGATGACTCCGTTTAGAGATGAGTGGACGACATTGTGATGGCGAATACACCCTTACCCGAGTGATGTGATGCCCTCCATGCTAATGAGGGCATACCATTAGCATCATCACATTAACATTAACTCATGTCCAATGGAGAATCCCAGAATGACTCCCCCTCATAACACCATCCATAGATGTGTCTCTCTGTGACCTCTGAGGTGACCCCTGCCCTGACGGAGTGTGGCCCGCCCCTGAATACGCCACCCTGGAAGACCGAAATAGAGGCTAGAAAATGGATCTAAAATAGCATGGGAAAAAAACTTGCACCAAGGACTGTGGCAGGGGGAGATAACATCACAGGTAATGTGTGTGTGTGTGTGTGTGTGTGTGTGTGTGTGTGTGTGTGTGTGTGTGTGTGTGTGTGTGTGTGTGTGTGTGTGTGGTGTGTGTGTGTGTGTGTGTGTGTGCGTGCGTGGGTGCGTGCGTGCGTGTGTGTGAATGTGTGTGTGTGGAGCAAGGGAGGGGTGGTGGGGGTAGAGACAGGATATCCCACAGGGAAGGTACCGTTGGAGGTAGGAGCCAGGAGGTTTGTTTTTGTGTGTTTGTGTTGTTAGGAGTGTGTGGGGGGGGGGGGGGGGTTCAAGGGGGCTGTTTGCTGATAAAGGAGCCCTACACGCTGGGCAGCCCCTCCCCCTCCTGGGTAATGGAAAAAATTATGTTGGAATTCCAGACTGTGAGCAAAATATTTGCACTTTGACCCCGATCCCTTCGCTACTTCAATTTGCTTATCTAAAAATAGAAGCGAAAGAAAACTGGAACAAATGGGAGCCTGCCGTGTCCCGAGGGGGGCCGGATCCAGCCTTGTGGAGATGTATGAAGGCCATGCTCGACTATTAAACGCTTAATCTCAAACCCTGTTCCAGAATAGATACCGTATCATTTTATATTTACCCGTGGAGATCCCACTTCTTCAGCATGGGAATGAGCCCTGAGAAAACAACAATACGTTAGACGATTTATTGCTTGCTTGGTATTTGGGTCTGCAATGAAGCCAATGCAGAACACCGAACCGAGCCCTTTGGCTAAAAGTTTTCTGGTCCGTCTCCTTAATAATGAGCAAATCATCAGGTTTAAGGGGGGAGGAGGAACAGACAGCAGGCTTTTTCTTTCCTAAACTAATTAAAGCCTGCAGTTTTGTTTAGAATCTTGAATGCATTTCTGCACACACACACACACACACACACACACACACACACACACACACACACACACACACACACACACACACACACACACCACACACACACACACACCACACACACACACACACACACACACACACACACACACACACACACACACACACACACACACACAGTGAAGAAATTAAGGTTATATATGCGTTTATTATTTCTATCTCGGTGAGACAATTAACCCGAGGAACATGATCTCAATTTAGGGAGTTCACAAAGTCTGCCTTTTATTACTGCTCCCTTAACTCTCTGGTATCTCTCTCTCTCTCGCTCCCTGCGCCTCCCTCTCTCCCTCCCTCCTTTCCTCCCGCTCGGCCGCGGTCAGGGTGTATCCCACTGTGAGTAAGCCTATTTTGGCGGTCCCGTGGGTTCCCTGTAATATTGGGCCCTTACTAATTTATCCTCCCTTACCAATTAATTTGGAGCAGAGTGCTCTCATGGGAGGAATGTCCATTTTATATTTCTTTATTATTTTCTGCTGAAAGAGGGGTGTGGATGGCCTACATCATTACTAATTCACCAGGGGAGTTCGGGCCCGTGCAAGGAGCCCTGCTGCCCTCTCTCCTATGTCTATATGGGTTCTTTCTATTTATACGTTGTCCGCAGTGATTCGAATGCAGGTGTTAAACATGCTTTTCAAGGTCCTTTGCACCTTAATCGCATAACTTTTTGTATTTTCTTTCCCCCTGCGTGTGCATCTCCTTTGTCGCTATATTTGTTGCGTGTTGCCTTATTCCGATTTCGAATCTTAAAAACATTCTGAGGTCAATTTGAGGAATCAAAGTCAAGTCAAAGTCCAGTCGAGCTGTCCAGCTTGGACAAACATACACTCATGCATTATAGGTGAGACTCATTTCAGCTCTTGTCTTATCTCTTTCTGCCTCTGTTGAGTCTTGAAGTCTTAACCAAGCCACAAGGATTTTCCAATGGAGAATATTCTGTAATCTGCATATGAAGCTTGGCATCATCCACATCCATCTAGCTCACGAGAAGGAGCAAGGGAGCACCATGAAAGAAATTTGATTGCGATTGTGCCATCTAGAGGGAATACATTGGCTGCACATACAAATCAGAGTGAATGGTTGAAAGCGATATCCCACACGTCTTTGATTTCACTACGGTGGGGTTTACAGTAACACAATCAGGAAGCACTTGTGTGCAAAAGTGGATTTAATTTGCCAAAACAAGCCAGATAACCATACAAATAATGTCGGAAATATATCAAAAATGGTTAATAAATGTTCAAAATGGTCAATAGAATATTCCTTCTTTATTCAAACAATAACAGAGATAAATATAAGAGATATTGTCAAAGAACAGAAACAAAGAAAATGGTCAAATAATAGTAATATACGTATAACAATAATCAAATCAAAAAGTCAACATCATCTTTCTGAAACCAATGAAACTAAGCCTTGAGGGGAATTCCCACTGTTTGTATTTTCTTTCTGTGATCAAGTCTATTTAGCTTATTCTTCTTTTTGTTTGCTATTGGCTCCATACAACCACAGACTTTTTGTAGACACAAAACCTATTGCTTAGTACACTTTAACCATATCAGTGTTGAGATATATATATTTATATATATTCTATATATATATATTCTATATATATATATATATATATATATATATATATATATATTATATATATATATATATATAGAGAGAGAGAGAGAGAGAGGGAGGGAGGGAGGGAGGGAGGAGGACGGAGGGACGGACGGAGGACGGACGGACGGACGGGACGGATGGACCGGACGGACGGATGGACGGACGGACGGAGACAGAGAGAGACAGAAAGTGAGACAGAGAGAGAGAAAGACAGAGAGACAGAGACAGAGATACAGAGAGAATGAGAGAGAGACAGAGAGAGGGACAGAGTGGGAGGGTGAGAGTGGGAGGGTGAGAGAGTGAGAAAGTGAGACAGAGAGAGAGACAGAAGGTGAGGCAGCGAGAGAAATAGCGAGAGACAGTGAGAGAGACAGAGAGGGACGGAGAGGGAGGGAGAGAGAAAGAGGGTGAGAGAGAGACAGACACAGAGAGAGACACAGAGACAGACACAGAGAGAGAGAGAAAGAGACAGTGAGACAGAGACAGATATAGAGACACAGAGAGACAGAGACACAGAGAAAGAGAATAGAGACAGAGAAACAGAGAGAGGGTCCCTGCCCTTCAACATGCGGTTCTGTTGCTCTACTGCCCTCCATCTCATCAGCTAAGCCTCATTGCTTTAGAGATCCAATAGCATTGGCATTTCCCAATGAACAGAAGGAGGACATGGAGAATATCTTATTTTTAGTACTGTAGTCCTTAGTGAAAACCCCCAAAAATTGTTCCAATGTGACTATTAATTCATCACCGGTTGCAGTTGGACTTTTGCATGAATATGAACATTATTCATAAACCAACACAGGCCTACAGGCCCCCTCCTTCACGGAGAAAGCAGCCATTTTAGGAAACACTGAGGAGGTTGTCTGGCTTCGGGGCCAAGATCCCATCTCCCACTCATTTCCCTCATTCATTCAAACTATAAGTGGATTCAAACATGTCACGGGACGTAGCTGCCCCCTGTTGGCCTCCGCCATGCAGTCCTCTCATACGTCTAGGCCTCCTAAATATAAACCCAGGGAGAGAGGATTAACGTCAAGGCCTTTTCTTGTCGCTTGTCAAACACAAAGCTCCCAAAAGGTGTTGCAAGGAGGCCCTGTGTGTAGTTAGGAGACGGCTGTTGCCAAACTGGTAAACAGGGTCTGCTCTGTTCTCTTATGTAAATGGTAGACTTAAAGTGACTTTGGCCACGTCAAGACTGTACCCGGCCAAAACAGGGACAGCATGGGTTTCGTACCACCTTGTAACTTGTTCATTGTAACCAAAGCTGTAAATGTGATTGGAGCTTCGTGTTTGGATATAAACTCATGTCAGATGTGTCATGCGCAATGTGATTGATGTATTATGAACAAGCTAATAGTTTATTTAAGGTGCGCTACATTCAGAAAGGGGAATCAATCAATGTAGATATGTATCTACAACAATCCACATGTGCCAGGTGCTGAGGCCTTGCTTACATTATGCATGACTGAATCGTTGCGCTAACGTTTCCTTGAAGAAAATGCTGCAATCTGTAGTATCGCATGACTTTCAGCAGGTGGCAGTAGTCCTTTAAGCAATGATTTATTATTAGATAAACCGTTAACAATTATCAGATTCTATTTAACAAACATTGGGTTTTGCATCTTCTAAATAAATTGTGAAAAAAATACTATATATTCTAATGGGATGAAATCACAAGACATTTGATTAAGGCATCTACCAACGCTTTCTGTTACTATTACAACTTGAAACTATATAACTACACTTCTACCAACTGTTATTTGGTATGGATCCGCAAGACATGTACTCTTCTCAATCCTCAATCTCTCACAGACTAAATGACTTTGCTATGTCCACATTATTATTTTTAAAACTAACCCTATTATACATTGCGTAAACATGAGTAGATAAAAGTGAATTGAATAACTTGTCAGTAGTATGCACAAGTAGCTCCCCAAAAAGTTACACACATTGAGGTACAAATAGAATTGGCTTCTCCATGTTGAGCGACTGCCAATGATTGCTGATTTTGCGCCAAGCAGGTCAGCAACCTGCTCGGCCTTAGTCTGACATACCCTCATGGACACTGTCCATGATACAATAAGTTCAAATCAATAGCTTGCCCCTGAAGTCAAGCCATGTTAAGAATTGCACAAAATTTTCATATTTAGAAGATTAGGTAAGGAAGGCTTCCTATGAGGCTATAATCAAAGGTTCAGCCTACCTCTAAAACCGAGGCCTCTGTGGGCCCCTAATCAACCATGATAACATGTGGTGTGGGCGGTAATGTTGGAGCATATCACTTTCATTATGATACAGGGTGAACAGGCATGGTTTGGCACAGGAATGTTTGTACATTTCAATTGGTTGAGCAATGGCTGCATTGTCCTGGTTACGGTGCTGGAAAGATAAAAGTTTTTAAGGGAAAACTTTTTACGAATTTAGTGGGACACAAAGTGATCAACAGATGGGAGCTAAGCTATCCTCTGTAAGCCCTGACCAGTCCAATGCTGTTGTTATATCAGCGGGCATTTTCTAATGACAAATGTTGCTTTTAAAGACACACAGGGGTCTGTTAGGTCCTCTGTGACAGCCCTTTCCTGGCCAGACCACAGAGGTCAACAAGATCAGGTTTGAACTCACGACAAAGTCTGGACAGTGTGCATCTAGTTGGCCCCTGGGCTTTGTCCTGAAGCCCAGGGGGCTATGGGGGGGATGCGTCGGTGTCATAGAGTATGGTTAAATAATCAGACAGGACATTATCAACTTGATCCTTCCACTGGCCAGACACATGGTCTTAATGTCCCAGGTATGTCTTTCCTAAAGAGAATGCACTTTGATGGTTTGTTCGTTGATTGTGAGCATAGGGCATTTGTGTGTTTTAGACCCCCACTCTGCTTCCAATAAATCACTGCACGCACGCACGCACGCACACATGCACGCGCACACGTAGAGAGACACACACACACACACACACACACACACACACACACACACACACACACACACACACACACACACACACACACACACACACACACACACACACACACACACACACACACACACACACACACACACACACACACACACACACAACCACACACACTCATACAAGGAAAATATGTTGGCACATAGGACCTTTGAATGTCGGAACATTTTAGCCATATATATATATATTAGGCAGTATCGAATACGTTTTTGCTCAATAATGCCGTACCGCCACTAGATGGCAGTCCTATCTTAGCTTTTAACCCAACTACTTGATCCACGAGTAGATTAATCGTGATCGAGAATTTCCCTTGCAATTCCCAGAAACAACTATTGTTTTTTTGTAATTTCTGCAAATGTATTTCTCAACAACGGTGACCGGTAGGAGCTCAGTGCTCACCCACAGGTAGGTCTATTGGGCCTTTCTATTTTCTCAAGAGTCACCGTTATCGTTTTACCTGAGCTTCCTGTGATTCGGGGAATGGGCTAGACAGGGTTGGGGAAGGCTCAAATAACCACTTTAGGGGTATTGACCAAAGACAAAAATCCCATTAATCCTTCCAGATGATAGAGGGGGGAGATTTACGTTCCTGACTGACAGGATTTCAGCAGCAGGCTGGTGTTGAAGGGTAGGCCTATTTCAGCGAACCCCAACCCAGCACCAACCTATCGCGCTATCGCGCTATCTCTCTCTCTCTCTCTCTCTCTCTCTCTCTCTCTCTCTCTCTCTCTCTCTCTCTCTCTCTCTCTCTCTCTCTCTCTCTCTCTCTCTCTCTCTCTCTTCTCTCTCTCTCTCTCTCTCTCTCTCTTCCCTCCCTCCTCCCTCTCACTCTCTCTCTCTCTCTCTCTCTCTCTCTCTCTCTCTCTCTGCAAAATATTTGATAACTGACAGCTGTCACAGCATGGATCTTTCAACCTTACCCCCTGCTCCCATACAGCTTTCCACATCATTCGGGCTGCCCTATTTTGTTTTACTGTCAGTGGAAAAAAATAAAAAATTCCCCTACAAATACCAAATTAAAAATGGAAGCCAATAGCCATCGAACGAGTCAATTGGGTTTTGGAATACTGAGCTACTGAATGAAATAACATCCGGCAAATAGTCACCCACAGATCAGACTGTTTGAACAAAGGCACAAAAATAAAACGCTAAAATGGTCTAGTGAAGATAAGGCCCTCTACCAGAGATATCACCATTTCAATTTGTGGTAGGCCGAATAAATATTTGTGCCTATCTAAATATGACTGAGTGTAATTAATAACCTATGCAGAAAAGCCGTTCACAGCTACTTCAAACTGTAATGGTGCATCAACTGCTTTTTTGTCTCAACAATGAAGTTACCCGGTGATGTGTGCAATGGTGCAGTTTACTGTAAATGGACGCTAAAGGTTGTGAGTAACCACACAGGATGTTCCTGGACTATATGAAGGCCTCCTGTGTCTCACCACTCGATGAAATTAATTTCCCCCGCTATCAGTGTGAATAGCGTGAAGAAGACCACTCATTTAGTTCTGAAGATGTCTTGAACATATCTGTCACAATTAATACATTTTTCTTTTCCTTGGGAGGCAGACAGGGCCTAATTTAAATGTTAAGTCTTACTTTCAAGTCCAGAACTTGTTCTCTGGCTATTTTAGAGTGTAGGGCTGTTCTATTTGGTTGTTTTTGTCGCCCAATGAAAGGAGTTTGTTTTTCCACCAAATAAGCACCAATGAACGTGGATCATCTGCCATCCATCCAGCCATCAGCAGGGTTAGTCACAGGCTGAGCTACTGAATTCATGGGGCAGGTTATAATCCCCTCATGGCCATGTGACTCGCCTTCCCGTACGGCGCGTCATTTAGCTGATTCATGTCCCTGTTACCACAATGGTATTTGTCTGTCACTCCTACACACACACACACACACACACGGACACGCGGGAACACACACACACAAATATGGGCACATACAGAAACACACAGACATGTATGCTAGTACACACACACACACACACACACACACACACACACACACACACACACACACACACACACACACACACACACACACACACACACACACACACACACACACACACACACAACACCACCACACACACACACACACACACACACACACACACAAATGCAGATGCACAAACACATTCACATACAAACACACACAAAAACACAAAGAATGAGAGTGAGTCAGAGGAGCTTAAACCCAGGGGAAAGGCTCATCTGTGGTTTCCAAAAGAGAAGAATTATAACCAGAGCTGACTGCTGACATAAAACCACTGACAGATCCCCTCACATCCACGGACCAAAATGTGTGTGTCTGGCAAACTGTTTGCAAGAGGCCCCTTTTTGTATATGCATGGTAAGGCTTTACCTGCGTCAATCCTCCATATTTCTGTCAAAAATGAAAAAAATAGCTAGTCAAGGACATTCATCACACCAGACCGGTTGCCTTAAGGCCAAGTAGCCACACGGTGCATCAAGAAGTCCCTATAAGGTCATTATCATTTCATATGTTCCAGGCCGCATGACTGGGATCACAGGGTTGGCGTGAGAGGGCTCTGGCACCGCGGCCGTTCCCTCCTGACGACGTAACCCCGCACGGCTGTAGCCCTGAATCATTCTACTGCCGGCAGCCTGTTTCCCTTTACCTGTGAGATAATGAGCAATAAGAGATTATACTGCGGCCAGGCCAGGTGTGTGTGTGAGTCTGTGTGTGTGTGTGTGTGTGTGTGTGTGTGTGTGTGTGTGTGTGTGTGTGTGTGTGTGTGTGTGTGTGTGTGTGTGTGTGTGTGTGTGTGTGTGTGTGTGTGTGTGTGTGTGTGTGTGTGTGTGTGTGTGTGTGTGTGTGTGTGTGTGTGTGTGTTGGGGTGTGTGTGTGTGTTAGGGTGTGTGTGTGTGTGTGTGTGTGTGGGTGTGTGCGTTTCGATAAGTGTGTGTGTGTGTGTGTGGTGTGTGTGTGTGTGTGTGTGTGTGTGTGTGTGTGTGTGTGTGTGTGTGTGTGTGTGTGTGTGTGTGTGTGTGTGTGTGTGTGTGTGTGTGCGTGAGAGGAGGTGTGATGGGATGGGGAGGTAATTATTTCCGATGCCGTTACCAAATTAAACACAGATCGTGCTGCCAGAGAGCTTTAATTGGCAGCTTGTTAAAGGCTGCCCTGATTAACAGTGAACCAGATCCACGCCTGCAGCTCCATTCATCGGGACACGTGAGTCATAGCGCCGTGCAACCATTCAATCAAGTTCTCTGTGTGTTCTCTCAGCAGTGAGAGACTAATTGATTTTGGTGCCTTCTGCGTGCTGTGTGTGTCGCTGTGTGCCTGTATGGGCGAGGAGGGGGCAGGCATATGTGTGTGTGTGTTTGTGTGTGTGTGTGTGTGTGTGTGTGTGTGTGTGTGTGTGTGTGTGTGTGTGTGTGTGTGTGTGTGTGTGTGTGTGTGTGTGTGTGTGTGTGTGTGTGTGTGTGTGTGTGTGTGTGTGTGTGTGCTGTGTGTGTGTGTGTGTGTGTGTGTGTGCCTGTGTTCCTGTGTGCATTCTTCAGTCATTCATGACGCCTGTGGAAGTGGAGGGCGGGGGGGTGGGGTGTGGTCCGACGGAGGGGGATGATGTGGCAGAGATGTGCAGGGGGGGCTTATCAGGTGTCGAGGGCTGCCAGCTAGACACATACACACCATGCCCTAGGGAAATGTGGGAAAGAAGAATCTGTAATGTTGATACTGAGGGATACAGGAGACGGCCATTGTTTTTCAGTTTTCCTTCCATCTCTTACTCTTCTTTTTTCATTCTGTCCAGCTGTGTTAATTAGTGTCCTGTGCGCACCTGTGCATTTTTTCGCAGTTGGTTTATTTCCTTGTTTTTCTGTCGCGTGTATCTGTCTGTTGTCGGTTTTTTGTAGTAAGCCTATTTTTTCAGTCTGCATATTTTATGCACCTGTTCCGTTAAGGCTTTTTTAGAATTCAATAAACCTTTCTCTCTCTGTATTTGGGTCCAAGTACTGATATGGCTGCCTATCTTCGCACTGCCCTTATCTATTTCATTTTTTTATCTAAAGCGAGTTATATTTCAAAGCAAGAAATTTGACTTCCAAATAAACACCATATGTTCCACCATGAGTCAGAGGTTAAATAAACTCATAACTGATGAAAATGTGTTTCCCTGGAAGCCTTCACAAAGTTATGAGATGGTCTGGTTTCGATAGATACATGGAGACATTTATGGTCTGAAGGAAGAGCAAAATTACATGTTTTTGAAATGAAAAACTAATTCGTCCTCCAATGTCAAGATGTCCTGTTTATTTGTCAACATGTCTGCCTGTCACACATGGAAAGACAGAGATAATGAGTGTACCACCATGAAGCTGTGAGAACATAGACTGGCATTTCCTCTGGCAGTTATTCTGGCCACATTGAGCAATAGGCTGTGGACACTGAGTCATATGGGACCCTGGGGAGGGAGAGAGAAAGAGAGACAGAGAGAGAGAGAGATCGAGCGAGCAAGAGAGTGTGACTGAAATCCATCATCTTTCATAACGGGGATATAACTTAATGATAGTTCTAACCAGGATGTCTTCAGTAGAGGGTCTGAAAGGGAATAAAAACTTTTCCTTCTCTCGATTTTATTCCAATAATCTTCAAATAAAGGATAAAGTGGTCAAGCGGTGGTCGTTATATAAGACATCTTTTTAACATGGTAGGAGGAGTATCCATCAGCGTCCTTCAGAGGTGTGTGATTAGGGTGGAGGTGCTGTCCTGCGGTGGTGCAGTCTTCCAGTCAGAGGGGCCCGTGGGTAATATTCTCCTCCTGAGCTCACAATCTGATCCCTGTCTGCCATACAAGGCCAAAGAATGTCAGCCATGAGGGAAGGGTGTGTATGATGTGGAATGGAGCTGTCTCGCTTTCATGTCTCAAGAATCACATACACAAACCCACTCACTCATGCACATTGACACACACACGCACACACACACAGACACACCGCACACGCACACGCACGCACGCTCACACACACAGACACACACGCACACGCACGCACGCTCACACACACATGCAAACGCACACGCATGCACACACATATGCACACGCGGGCACACAAACGCAAACGCAAACACACACGCACACACGCACGCACGCACGCACACACACAGTAACATGGAGACACAGTAATATGGGGGAACAGTTCCCAGGCCACAGGCGGTGTGTGCTTTGCTAGCTCAGCTGGCTGACTTACAGTAAGCAAGGCAGCACTTTAGCTCAACCACAACCTTGACGCACAAAAAGCCCCGCTTCACTTTAGTCCACTGCAGGAGGCTTCCACCGCCGCGCTCTCCGGACCTGATGGGCCCACTGTGGGGCTTCTTGCACCAACTATGTCAACACCAGGGATCCATCCATACCACTTTTTTTTTGCTCAGATATTGATCCAGAGTCCATGACTCAGATCCTTGACTCATACCAAACAATCTTGGCGGATGCTAACTAGCCAGCACAGAGTGTCCTTCATTATCAGCACCATTATCTCTGGACCTGCATTCCTACATGCTGATTAGCATCCGTTTGATATCGACTTTTACTTTTTTAATGTATCCATGACTTGACCCGTCAAATAGCAGAAAGCCAGAAGGTAGGTTTCTTGAATCACTAGGGCATTTGACGTGGCCCTTGTCATCTGATATTCATAACGGGACGTTGCAATCGATGGGCTGTATTTGAACCAGTTCAAGGGCCCCCGACATCTGATTGCAGCTTCGGTATCGGTAGCAACGCTGAGCCGCCCATATGTCTCGGCGCAGGCGGCGGCGCGGCCGTGCTGCCAAGTCTCAACTGAAAATCAGGACACCCGTCTCGGGTTCGGCCCCCTTTCATTCTGGCACCTGTAGCTGCCCAGCCTGGACCCATTATCCCTAGGCGCTAATCCATCGGATCCTGTTAACCTCACACACTTACACACACACACACACACACGCACACGCACGCACGCACACCACCCACACGCACGCACGCACGCACCGCACGCACGTAGTGTGTGCACGTGTGTGCAGCGTCACGTGTGTGTGTGTGTGTGTCGGCACCGTGCTGTGTGTGTGTGTGTGTGTGTGTGTGTGTGTGTGTGTGTGTGTGTGCCATGCCTCGCCCCACCCCGATCCGGGGCTGTTAATTAGATTGCTGGCTGTTTCGGGGGCCCTAGTGGTGATGCAATGTTAATAGCGGTGGATTAGTGGGACAATGGAGGCGTCGGTGGGATCAAGCTGTGAGGAGGGCGGGGTCCTCCCAGATGGGGCCGGCATTGCTGCGGGGGCCCTGGCAGGAGCCGAACACAAGGGATACGAAAACAAGCAAGGGAGGGGGGGGGGGGGGGAGAATACAGCAGGGCATGCAGAAATATAAATAAAGAAAAAGAAAGCAAAGGTGTTCACCGAGAGGGGAGGTGTATTGGTAAAATATAGTTGGAGATGTGAAATGCTTTCAGCTGTTCACACAGCCACTTTTTTTTCCAAGGAAGTTTTGCTCAAAGACATGCTTCTGAGGTTTGCTGATTCATCTGATTAATGTTCGCTGGGTCGCACATGCAAATAGGATTATCCCATCATAGGAGGGAGGACAGAGGCAGGTTTCAACACCTTTCGATCGTCTTAGTAAGTCAGAGATTAAAAAGTTTAGTCAAGGGATCCGTAATGGAGCCAGCCACCCTCTGAAGCATATTGGGAAGGATCCATGTATTATCCATATTGTCCGGCTTATTGAGTATTCAGCTGGACTTCATGGGGCCCAGACAAATGAACGGGAGTAGTGGCTGAATATAGGTCCTAGGTGTTGAAATGCGGGGATTGTCCAACTTGACGTAAGTGAACTCAGAAGATTGCAAAGCAAAAGCCAAAGGAAATTAAATGCTAATTTGAACAGTTCACATCTCATATGATGTTTGAGTTGAGTACAGAAAGCTTAATAATTTTTGTGTGACAATCACAACAATTAACAAAATGATAATGTCATTTCGAAGTTTCTGAGAGATGAAGACTTTGACAAAATAAGTTCAACCATCTGTCTGGTTGTAAATGAGGCAATCCGATTCAGTCTTGGTTGTATCTTCTTCAGGAAACCAGAGCTATGCAGTAATTCTGTTCCACTCATAGTGAAGCAGGTCATGGAAAGCCTAATTACAGAAGAACTTAAGATCCACAGACACGTCAAAGGTTAGTCTTATGGATAACAGTCCGTCCTCCTGCTATGATGGCCGCACGGCCAGACACTATTAACCCAACCATGGATCAGATTCAGGCTGTGCGTTGGCTCAATAAAGATCTAGTAGTACAGTAGTGGCTATGATCAATCCCCTGCATGGGAGTTTAAATACAGCAACAGGCAGTTCCCACAACAAGTAGAGTTTGTCCCTCAACAAGAGAAAAGCTGAAAAGAATCAAGCCTAAATAAGCAGTGATTTAAAGGGCAGTAGACTTGCTGAGCTTCCCCTTTATCGCTCCAACACAGCAAGATATTGACCCTCGCGCTTCAGGGCAAGCTGGTCGAATTCCTTAGCGATGGAAACTGAGGTTAAGATGGGTGTGAGGAATTTATTATAAGTAGTTAAATGGCAGTATGGCAAATAGTGTTTAACAGTGAGACGTGTCTGGCAATCACTGTAACAATGAATCACTCTACGTGTGTTTATGTTGGAAGGTCGCTCTTCATCATCATTGGGCCTTGCATGCTTTCATTTCTGGGATGTGCTGGAAGTTTGCAACATTGATGACCTTGTGGTCATCAAATTCCCCCACACACACACTTACACCCACACACACACACACACGCACACATACGCACACATACCGTGCACATGCATGCATGCATGCACTCACACGTGCACCAGGCACACAGACACAATCGGGCATGTGCACACACACAAACATACACACACACACACACACACACACACACACACACACACACACACACACACACACACACACACACACACACACACACACACACACACACACACACACACACACACACACACACACACACACACATGCACATACAAGCACATACAGACACACAGACACACACAGACAGTGGAATCGGGTTATCTTGCTAAAATACCCTTTCAGTAGGATCTAGGGGACCTGACCAACGAACACCGAAGTTGCCTGGCGACAGCTCCCCCCTTCCCCCTAACCCCCCAAAGAAGGGTGCTAAAACAAAAGACAGAAAAGAAGACAGAGACAGAGAAGAGCAAAAATGCTGGCAGAAGGCGCAGACAATTGTGGTGTGTGGATGTGTTTGTGTATAAGTGGGTTTGTTTGTGTGTGTGTGTGTGTGTGTGTGGGGGGAGGGGGGTGGGGGGTGAGGAGGTGGAGGAGAGGGAGAAGGAGGAAGGGGGGGGGGTGCAAGAAAACTCATAGGTGCCGGGATTCATAGGTGCCGGGTTGTGCCGGCAAGAGGAATGTCACGTGGAAAAGCTGACCTGCCCTCGTTCAATAAACAGAGAGAGACAGGAGGCTGGTTACTGCCGATTCCACTCGATTACTTATTACCTCGATAAAGGCCGGGTTAAGGTGTGTCAAATATTCACACACGCCCAGCCAATGTTTGTTAGCGGTGTATTATGTCAAATAAATGCCCCTTGTTTAAAGTAAATCCAGGAGCCAATGTAGAAGCCATAGAAGACAGATGGTACTTTAAAACAATCCATCGTACTTCACTTGAGTGTCCATGTGAATTAAAGCTGTTTATGTGTGAGCCTTATTTCGGATGTGTCATGTTCAGTAAACCATTGTCATAAGTGAAAAGCTTGACATTTAGAAAGATCCCTTCCCATTTGCTTCGGGTATTTGGCATTTGTTGGGGCAGGTCTGCTGCCGCTGTTTCCATCGATGATTCATCGTGCGATTTGTATCGCATAATTTCCTTTGGCTGGTTCAGGTGAGGTAAGGATGGATAATGGAAATTTGGCGCATCTTGGCGTCTTCCCTCTAAATGACAGCATACTGTCTGAATCCATGATGCATAAAAAGACGGAGGTCAGAGAACTCAAAGGACGGGGCCATAACTGACCATAACATACCGTTGTTTAGACCTTTAAAAATACAGATTTCCCACACTGACATTTAAGCGAAGAGATGTAGGCTAAAAAGTCATTTTATCTCCATTTGACTTAGCTGTTTGTTATTCAAGACGGAACGCCAATCATGTCTTAATGCTCGAACCTTTAC
This sequence comes from Melanogrammus aeglefinus, assembly GCA_900291075.1. Lineage (NCBI taxonomy): Eukaryota > Metazoa > Chordata > Actinopteri > Gadiformes > Gadidae > Melanogrammus > Melanogrammus aeglefinus. The sequence continues at coordinate 303,840 of OLKM01000264.1, read as the reverse complement.
ATTTATGCAGCGCTACTCTAACAGCACAACCTCTCCACTCAGGTTGCGTTGTAAAACTGTTGTTTCCCAACTCTGTTTCCCCAATAAAACAAACTATGCCTTGCGTTGACACATAGTTTCATATCCATTCTTATGTAAGGCTTAGTCAGCACCACCAATTACTGGTTTGTTCCTTTGTATTTCACTCAAAGTGTTAAAGTACACGATTGGCTCAGAGTTTCCAACCCCAGCGATCCTAACCAACCTTTTTTAACCCTGACAAAGCCCGGAGGATGTTTCACCTGGCCGGGGCTAAATGAGGAACACACGGGACGTTACCGTGGGGGGAGCATGATGGTCCAGGGATCCCAAAGGGGGGCAGGAGTGGCGAGAGGAGAGAGGCATCAGAGGAGGAGGAGGAGGAGGAGGAGGAGGAGGAGGAGGAGGAGAGGAGAGGAGGAGGAGGAGGAGGTGGAGGTCGAGATGGTGTGAGAAGGCAACAAAGAAATGACACAAAGGCTGTCGGCTCTAAACGTGGAGAAATGTTGGGCCCCAGATGGAAAGAACTACTTGAAAATACTTGAACCCACGGAAAACGTCCGCCAAATGTTTCAACGCACGTACGGTCTCATTGTGCAACCATGATGACCTCTACGAGGTTAATATTGGGTTCTACACTTGGTTTCTCCATGCTATGTACTATGATGACGAATCCCCCGCCCCACCACACACACACCCTGCGCCCCCCCCTCCCCTCCGCGGTGTGAAGAGACAGCATGGTAAGAGGCGGGGGGATGAAGGCGGTCGTGGGGGTTGGGTGGTAGCGGCGGGGGAGGGGTTGACTGCCTCTCTTTCATCACGACCCCAGTAGTGACAGCTGCTCCAGGGGGAGGCCAGAGGGGGCCGGCCCTCGGTGCCCGGGCCCCGGTCCAGGCTCCTGGACGGCTGCTATTGAGCGGCCCCTGGCCGTCTGGCTCGGACTGGAGGGGGGTGGCGGCCCTCAGGAGGGGGAGCAGAGAGCTGACTTAAAGCTTTAATTAGGGATTTTTTGCAACCCTATTTCCCTATTATTTTGATTCCAGGGTGACTAATGAGGATCATTCTTTTGTATTCAGTATTGAGCAAGAGCGCTTTGGCCATTGCGGCATATTTGTGGCTGCAGTGTAACCCTTATGGTCAAAAGCTAGCCTATGTACGTCCTCTTAAAGTGGTTTTTTTTTTGCCACTGACCTGCTCAGAATGTTATTATAAGCTTCAAACGAGATGATGAAGAGGATCCCTTCAGAGAAATCCAACCTTTTTCCCCAGGTCGTGTTGTTATTGTGTCTAACCACGTCTCGCTCCAGGAGAAGTCTTATTCTGAAACCTCACGCTCTGAAGAGCTGAGTGGTGGAAACGGCATGAACTACAGACATGCCTACACCACTGTGTTCACTCTCCTCCTCAAAGCTGTGGTTTGCTGTCTCTAAACCCCCCCACCCCCCACCCCAGTTCCCATGTTCACCCTGCTCCTGAGGCTCAGACCACAGCCGTGGAGATGTCCGTGGCGTGTCAGGACAACACCCAGATTCGTGGGAATGCTTGTACTCTTCTTTCCTGGAAGCACAACATTAGGAATGGCAGTTTAATTTTGGGTAATCATCCACTGACATAACCAAGCTTACATAGTGCACACCATAGCTTAGCATCGCACAGGCAGCGGATGTGCAGATGGCTGTTGATGTGATTTGCCCCGAGCGGTGGCAGAAATACACTCAGCGGGCCTTTGATGGAGGAAGGAGAAACAAGGAGAGCTGACTGAATTCCTCACTGCTTAACTGAAGAAAGGGGTTTCTTTTTTTGTGGATGGGCTTCAGACATGTGAAATTAACTTGTTTTCCTTGTTGCATAACAAAGAATCAAAGGCAGAAAAGGGAGTTTATAGCAGAGACATGCCAGCTGCCGCCAATGCAAATTGGGTTTAAGATACAGTTAAGGATCAGAGTGCAGCAATCAATATAACACCCTGCAATGAATTGGCCCTGATCAGCAAACCGGTACAATAAACATACCGAGATGGTGAGACCGAAGTGACTCACCATGCGTGAAGGACACAGTGAAAGAGTGTTCTTTGTTGCATGGACAAGTGCCAAGACGGCCTCGCCTTCTTTTTTTTCCGTACTCCCTAAACGCTAACCCTAAACGCTGAGGAAACCAGTCTAACAGGTGGAATAAGCACCAAACTCAAAAGGTTTCCCGCCCAGCAGTAGGCTGTTTACTCTAGAGAAACAGCATTTCCACGTGGTAGAGACACAAGGCTGGCTTTAACAGAGTCTGTCAGCTAAATATACTTGCCGCTATCTATACTATTCCGCCAACAACATTGTCTGTCTACGTACCGTCTATAAACCAGGACACGTGAGCTTCCTTACCGGGATTAAGACAATGCTATCACATCCAACGTGAACTCCCCTTGTCTCTAAAAATGATATTGGATACACACAGCACAAGTCGGACTCAAATCCACCTATTGTCATGACGCCCCCCCCCCCCCCCTCCTGTCCCTCCCCTCCCCTCCCCAGGGTTACAGCTTCCTCCCGGATGGGGGACTGCTCCCCGAAGGCCTGCGTCGTGTTACACCTCGGTGGCAGGACCACCCAGAGGGGCCTAATCTGGGGCGGGGCCGGCCGTGTTGTCAGCCGGGGCTTAGTTCACTCCCACCAACAAGGAGCTAAATTCAGCCCTGGTCGTGCGCACGCTGCTGTTCCCCTTCAGCCAAGCGTCCTGCCTGGTCCCAGGTTCACCACCGCCTCCAGAGTTAATTATGGCTCCAGCTTGCGTGGAGGCATATCATTAGCGGTAATTGCACACTGCTTTTATTATTTTTTTTGTGTGTAGTTCACCACTGGTGCACCACTGATCCACGCTACTCTGGCTGACAGCCGCAGGTGAAGGGAAGGGAATGATGCAACACACAAGGGGGGTCAGCGTGTGTGTGTGCGTGTGCCTGCATCTATCCATTGGATATGGTTTCAGGGGGCTGGGCCAAAGATGCTTGACTGGGGGGGCTCACGTGGAAGAAGGGCGGGATTCTCTATGAATTAGGATAGGCAGGAAAACGTGTGTAGTGGAGTGCGTGCGTGTGTGTGTGTGTGTGTGTGTGTGTGTGTGTGTGTGTATGTGGTGTGTGTGTGTGTGGGTGTGGGTGTGGGTGTGGGTGTGTGTGTGTGTGTGTGTGTGTGTGTGTGTGTGTGTGTGTGTGTGTGTGTGTGTGTGTGTGTGTGTGTGTGTGTGTGTGTGCTGTGTTATGTGTACGAGTGACTGTGAGTGCTGTGTTTTGATATAAACACAGTTGGGTCGTTTTAGTGTGCTGCACTGATCGGTGTGTGGGGGCTGGTCTATACATGCTGAGGGAGGAGTTGTACATTTAAAGCTCACTATAGATTCTGTGTTTCCCCACAGGACCAAAGCCATTTACTACTACTAGTGCTAATGGAGCCCTTTCACCTGTATGGTGATGAGAACCTTCATCCCACTCTCAGGCAGCCTGCTGGGTTATAGAAGTGGTCCCATGGACAATCAGGCATATGAAATCTTCATGAGGCTCTTGAAATATAGAATGTTTATTAAGTACAGGTTCATGTTCCATGTGATTTCTCGTACCATAGTTGAGGTGTTGTCGTTAGAGCAGCTTCTTATAACATAGCTTTAGGAAGGCACTATGTTCTAAATGTATATATATTTTTAAACATATGTTGTCTCTTTCAGGTTAAATTTTTTGAAGCGTTCTGAACTACAGAAGTACATGCCTCAAAATAACATTCATGGGGGAAAGGGAAAAGGAAAAGAAGCAGGAAAGGCAAAGGGATCAACAATTTTTTGGGAATATGTTCACCACCGTATCCATAGTGGACAGGGAATGTTGGCCGCACTTCAGTGAAGATCACCCCTAGCGAGACCAATCGTTCCCCAGTGCACATTACTATCCTGTTGCCAGGTCTTTGGCCAAACACAGTTTCTTTGTTTCAAAAGTATGATTAAATAAGAAAGAGTGTGCTTGAGTGCTATGTGGTGTGTGAGGACGTGTGTGAAGCTTGAATCACTTTGGCTCACAGAAAGATACAAGTAAGCAGAATTCCTCCCTCCAAACTCACCTGCAAGGCTCGTGTGTGTATGTGTGTGTGTGTGTGTGTGTGTGTGTGTGTGTGTGTGTGTGTGTGTGTGTGTGTGTGTGTGTGTGTGTGTGTGTGTGTGTGTGTGTGTGGTGTGTGTGTGTGTGTGTGTGTGTACATGTGTGCGTCCATGCGTGTGTTTGTGCGTGCGTGTGGCGCAGATTGCAAAATCCTGCCTGTGGAAGGAAACAGAGTAGCAAAAATAGCAACAAAAACAGAACTAATGGTAATGCAGATGGAGGCACGAATAATAAAATAATCATCTTGAAGGGGAAAGAACATTGTGCTTTGTTAGAATTCTGTTGCACCCTGAAGCGCCTGTACTTTTGCTCGTGTGTTATTCATTCTTTCTGGGATCTTTAGCTCCTAAGGAAACAAGCCATGGAATTCTGAATGTGAATATTTGTGGCCTTGGGGATTAAGCCTAGAGTCTTGTGTAAACCTATCTGATCCAGAGATAGAGGATGACCGAGGGGTCAGCTAACCTTTAATGGCCAATGGAGAGTTGTGTAACAGACACACTGACCGTCCTTATTCTAAATCTAAAAGGGGGTCAACCATAAATACCAAAGAACTGTGATTAAATAGAGAGCGAAATAATGCTATCCAAAAGTACAGGCCTTGTATACTCGTAACCCCTAAAATAGCCTATATTAAGGAAGCAGAATAACTCTGTTCTTCCAAAATTCTTATTATATACATTATGGGAAATAAGACGCTGGAGGTTACTACAACCTTTGCACTTTTCTTTTCAGAGCTGATAAACAGTTACAGTTCACATCGGGTGAGTCTCAACTCTTCATCTTGTAAGATATCAGCATCTTCAAATGTGCAAGATGAGATGTTTTGGTTTTAATGGTTTTCAACTATTTGTTGGTTTTTCTCTTTGTTTGTTGCCATTTTTCTTTCAGTGGTTTTTGTTTTTATAACTTGTATTGCTCATATTCCATGTAAACAAAGCTATGTTTGATATGCTTATTTTCTTTGCTTCTGGACCACAGGAAGAGTTGCCCACGTTTCTGTGTTGGCTAATGGAGATCTGAATAGAATTATAAATCCTGGGTAATTGCGTTTCCCTTAGGGAAAACCTTTCTGTGACAGAAACCAGTCTACCAAACAAAGATGTGTTCAAGCGGTTAGCCAACCTGAGGTAGTGTGATAAGAGGAAAAGAGAAGCATGTGACCAGAGGAACCAATGGGGTCAACCTGATTCAGTTACCATCTGAAATGTCCTCGAGGCGCTGTATCTAGCATTAAAACGTCTGAGTAACAGCAGAGATAAGGAAACTGTCAAGTCATTCTAGCTTGATAAGAGTTTGGAGAGATCGTTTTATAGTTTATTTAAACAGATGCACATGAGACATTGGTTAAATCAATTTCTCCTACAAATTTTGGACAACAAAAGGCCAAGGGAACTAGAAAGTGTTTCCAAAATACAAACAATATGAAGCAGAAACAAAAAGGATCAGATAAAAAAACACAACTAGTGGGACAAACTAAGAAAAGGTTTTAACCAACTTTTGTAAACCCAAACATAACTGACAAACTGAAAAAAAAATGGAAAGACAACCGCACAGGTATTGCTTGTATATTTTATTTTCTATGTACAGTACATGTAAAAAAAAAAACGACAACGAAACAACTCAGAATGGCCAATAACATTGACCCAACGGCGGCAACGGTAAACGGCCATGTAGCTCACAGACGTGAATATCCTGATGACCGTTTTGCCTCTCAATCATACCGTAAGAGGGATAACGGGTTAAGGGTGCAAGGAGGAGAGGGATGGGGGGCGAGGGCCGATACCCAAGCCCCCTGAGGCAATGGGCAGCCCTGGGAAATAAAACTAGCTAGGCCTGAAGGCTAAACACAGCCAAGCCACTGGAACAGCACCACGGGACGGTCAGTCAGCTAGCGTTCACACATCTCGTCCCCATCTCCACTTGCTTAAAAAAAAAAATAAAAAAATCCAAAATAGAATTATCTCGGGAGGCGGGGCGTAAAGGGCCAACAGAAATAAAGTAGGAAGGCTGGCTGATTGTGTGCAATATTCAGTTTTTTTCCTTGTACTTCTGAAAGCCGGACTGCATTGTGAGGGCTGTGCTAGGACCGGCCCGGCTCTCTGCCTCAACCAGTCATCCACTTCACCACCCCTCCCCCACCACTCATCGCTGCTTTTAAGCCAAAGGTCACCGAAGGAAAGCCTTTGCAGTCTTACCCCTCGCAGTAGCTCAATAAGTACAGGCGGAAATAAGCCAGTATCGAGCACATCCCCGACCAATACATCTCTCTCTCTCTCTCGCCCTCACTCTGCACGCTAGGCAGTTGAATTCACAGTATTCCACAACAGCATGTTGTCCTATAGGCATTCATCTAAAACTTTCAACGGGGGATGCATAGGGGGCTGTGACACATTGCCTGTCCCGAGTTTCAATCTCACAAACAGCACTGAGAAAATTTACTTGGAGGATTTTGTAGTGTGTGTGTACGTGTGTGTGTGTTTATGTGTGTGTGTGTGTGTGTGTGTGTGTGAGGAGAGACATGCCACCCAAGTCTAGAATACAGTGTACACAACCAACCGCCAACAGTTGTCTGGTCTACGATCTACTATCCCATTATTCAAAACAATGCCTTAAAAAACAAAAAACGGATTATCTTCAAGGCCATACATAGTTAGCCGACCCCCCACCCTAACCCACCCCACCCCACATGTCTACCAGGGCTGTATATTACGCTAGTGTCAGTGACACAGAGCTCACAGCAGGCCACCATGGTACAGATAAAGTGCTTTGTTCTCGACATGGATGCATTCAATAATTTAAGTGGTGCAGAAAATAAACTTTATATAAAACAAAAAAGGGGTGAAGGGGCGAGGTGGATGGGAAGGGAGGTGAGGAGGGCACAGAGGAACCTTTTGTTGACCTTGGGCACTGGTATCGCCCCATTAAAACACATCACAAACATGACATCACTAACACCGCCTGAGAGACACACCCAGAGGACAGGAGGAGGCTGGGGAGTGGGGTGGAAACGTTGGCCGTTCGCAAACTGGATCTCACCAAGACCTTTCCTTTGTTGATATCTTGTAGCCCACCTCAACAGTCTTTGGGTGAGGGGACAGGGGGGGGGGGGAGGGATAGGGCGTCTATGGTCCAGATAACTGCAATTTCAGGCAACATTAGCGTAGCACATCGGACCGTGTTTGTGTCTTTCTTTCGGACTTTGGACTTGAGTCGGACACGGCCATTGTTCAGGATGGTTTGGGACAGCAGCAGCAGCAACTCATAGGTTCTGTTTATGACCATGGAAGTATGGTGGACCTAATGGATGGTAGTAGTAGTAATATTAATAATAATAATAATAATAATAATAATAATAATAACAACAACAATGATAATAAACAAGTAATAAATACATTCATGTTCTTGTAGTGTCGCTATTCCTCTTAACTCTAGAACATAGAAAAAAAAAAAGTGGAATAGTTCAGAGAAGAGCAGCGGGCCTCCGACCGGGCCTCTTTGCTCAAGTATTCAGCCTCAACAACGCTCCACCTTGGTGGCCATTTTCTTCCAGCTTGGTGGGAGGAAAAAAAAAGGAAAAGAGAAAAAAAAAGAGGAAAAAAAGGGGAAGGCCTATAAATAGTAGCCGTGGCAACGGCACGTACTACCCTCCTGGGTTTTGATGACAGAGTTCAGGAAAACCTCAAGAGACAGATCCTCCGCTCCTAGCCCCTGCAGAGAGAGGAGAAACCCAATCATGTCATAAAGCACACAGGGTCATACTTCCCATATCGGCGCGTTGAAGCTGCAAGTGTCCAAGGCCTGACCGTGGTGCGCCATGTCACATGAGGTTGATTTAGGACCCGTCTAGGAGCTCAACAACTACACTTTACAATCCACCGCCTCTTAACCCCTTACAAATATGGCAGATCCACATATCTCGCACACACACACGACACACACACACACACACACACACACACACACACACACACACACACACACACACACACACACACACACACACACACACACACACACACACACACACACACACACACACACACACACACACACACACACACACACAGCAATGTGCGTCACCTGTGTTGGAGACCAGAGTAAACAGAGCATGGGAGTTGCCTGTCTGGATCTCGTAACATTCCCAAACATTTTTAACCTTTTGGCGTGTTTTCAGGACTGGCAGTTTGCCCCATACTGGCAAGCCGGGTAAACAACCACAGCCTTATCAGAAAGGGCTACCAGATGTATATTTTTTAAATACACAGCAAAACATTTTTGGTTAAACCACTTGGCAATTATACCAAGCTAGATTTAATTTATTCCAGTGTGTTTGACTGTTCTCTTAATATAATTGATTAACTCTAGTAATAAAAGCTAATCTCTTTTAGTGCGTACATGAAACTATTGAAAATAGGTCATATATAATAATACACAAGTGTATGATCAGGAAATCAATTGATCCCATTTTCATGTACCTTGAGGCTGCTTTATGAGGCAGCCATGCCCCCCCCCCCCCGTCATTTATTCAACATATAACCATATACTCAAGAGAACAATTACTTCCTTTGACTGATTTGAGGCGATTGGCATACCAATTCATAATGTTCAATGGATGACAGCCATGAGTAGGAACACTCATTTTGAATCCATTTTTATAACAGCTTGCTCACAAGGACTTGCATATTGCCTGCAGTGAAGCGTATTCTGTGTCCATTTGGTGCCCCAATTACTGGAGACAAACAGAACACTATAGGGTGGCTGTTTCTCTCCATTAACTAGGGGGGATGGTCATGTAAGCTCATAGATCGTTTTGATGTCTAGGCCTCTTTCTTTTGAAAGCTGTCAACAGTAAACACTGAATGAGATCGAGACAAATAAACGCCTCCTGTGCAAACACCATTATGAGTCCCCAGATTGGCCGTGGTAAACGTGAGGAAATTTAACATCACGTAAACATGGTGCTAGGCTGCTAGCCTACTCTGATGCACATTATGGTCTCAATTGTGTGGGTCTTTAATATCTCCACCTGGTCAAACTAACATTCACAATTTTCACTGCAAAAAGGCTTACAAATCATGGACAGTAGGAGCTGGACGACTATTTGTCTAAAGCAAGTGGCTGAAGGAGGTCTAACAGTGGTGGACCTACCTACGTTTCACAGTGGGAGAGCAGTGACGTGATCTCTTGGTCCACGTGGCCCACCGCTTTGGCCGCCTCCAGGATGGCTCTCCGGTACATGCCCTTCTTCTTTCGGTTGAACCGGGACCGGAAGAGCTCCCTGAATGGCGACAGCTTGGCGACCGACAGCTGCGAGGTGGTGGGCGAGCCGAACCACGCCACCTTGGCCTCCGGCCACCTGGCTTCGCAGCTGGCCGTCTCCGCCTTGTGGCTGCCGCTGATGTTGAGCACCCGGGCCGGCCACCAGGGGAACCCGTGGATCTTCCCCCACACAATGTCCCCCACCCCACGGCGTGGCCCTCCTCCGTGATGCACTTGGTCATGCTGCGGGTGTGCAGCCGCACCGTGATGGGCGGCACCGTCTTGCAGCCGTCCAGCGACGGCACGAAGGACGAGGTCACCGACAGGTCCTCGCCCGGCGCCAGGTCGCAGAGCTCCGGCGAGGTGCCCTCGGAGCTGAAGGACTTGGACTCATCCAGGCTGTCGCTGCTGCACACGGACAGGCTGGACGAGTCCGCCTTGCGCTTGCGGAAGTTAATGAGGAGGGTGAGGTCGCCGTGGCCCCGTCCGGCCTCCTCTCCGGAACTCCCCGACCAGATCGCCAGAGAGTTCTTGTCCTCCCGGGAGTCTTCAGAGTCGGGGAGGCAGGGGGCGGGCGCCCGCGGGCTGTGCATCCGGTGTCCCCCGACGAGCTCCGCATCGTACTCCACCGTGCTCTCGTCCTCTTCCCTCGGTGGGTGCCTCAGGAGGATCTTTGGAGAGGGCAGGTGCTCTGGGCCCACGGTGGTGTAGGGCCTGGTCAGTTTGAGTTTGGGAATGGACACGGTGAGGCCCGACCTGGTGGCGTTCAGGATGTGGCGCTGATCCCTGGTGGGATCGGAGGCCGGCTTGACGTCCTCCCCGAGGCCGTTGTGCACCAGCTGCTTCGGGCAGAATGGTTTGACCGAGCCGTGGACCCGCGAGGGGATCTTCATGACCTCCCCCTTGCCCTGAGGAGTGCTGTACGAGATCTTAATGACGGGGCTGTGCGGGATGACCACACCGGGAACCTTCTCCACGTCTACCTCCACCCTCTTGTCCCTCCTGAGGCGGCGGTGGTCGATGCCGGGCCCGTTCTCTCGTCTCTTTGCGTCCTTGCCGGTGTCCTCTTTCCTCACCATCTTGGTGGGGGGATCCTTGCCGCCGCCATCGTCGTCGCTCTGCAGAGTGTTTTCCTTCCTGGAGCCCTTGGTGCTGCTGCCGGTGCCGTCCTTGCTGTCCTCGTCACTGTTCAGCGTGTTTTTACACTTCTCACACAGCACTTGACGCGGCCGTAGACGTATCGTGCTCATGGTCATGCGGCCGGGCTCTCGGGTCCGCCTCTTCTTCCTCTTGATCGATCTCGGGGGAGGCTGGGGCACCCATTGGCTGTAGCTGTGGCGCACCCACAGGGGCTGTGGGAAAGGGGCTCCTTCAAAATAAGGAGGGTAAGGAGTGTTTCCAGCCAGTACTGGCGTGGGCACAGGGCACGGGGCTGGTATGCTTGCTGCATCGTCCACAGGAAGTGTGTTTTCATCCTTTGGTATGAGTAACGCCTCGATCGGATCGATCAAAACGGGGTCCTCGCTCAGAACTTGAGGGATGTCACAACCCAACTTGAATATGTCTGGTTTGGTTGTGAGATCCGCTAGACGTCCAGTGACGTCCGGTAGACAAAACAGCCCGGTCCTATGATGAAAACAAGATGGGTTGAATGAGAAAGGTGCTTCAGGGGACCCTTTGTTAGGGAAATTAAATGAAAATCATGCAAACAATATGGAGACACAAATGTAGCACATTGCATTTTAAGTTCTTTGGTTATGCCATTTCCTCCCCTAGAGCTGTAACTAATGCATGCCTTCAATTTGACCCTGACTAGGTTGGTGTAGCTTCCAATGGTTTAGATTAAACAATGGCAAGTAAAACATTTAACAAGCAATATAAGTGAGCAGTGTTTAACTTTAAATATGCCTGCGACATACTGACTAAAGTTCCCTGCTTTGCTGTTTTCCATTATTTCAACTAGGCACTGCTTTCCGTCACCTGTATGCTAAATGTGCTAAAAGTGTGGGGGTTGGAACATAGAAGCACAAGAAGGCAGACGGTTGCATTCCCTGTTGCTGTCTAGGACTACAACCACATAAAAACTCCCTGTATGTCTCGGTCTAAGTACATTCTCATGTTTTCTACCACTGTTGGAGACCTGTAGACGTGTTCAGGGGAGGCCCGGCCTCTAAGGAGCCTTTTAGGGAGAGGCTGGCAGCACAGCAGCAACATGGCTGTGCTGCCTAGTCTAGAGAGACAAAGAGACTACAGGAAGCCCAAAAGCCCCCACCTCACCAACATCACAGTGAACAAAAACAATCTCAGGAATCACTTGGGATTCAGTGATGAAGGAGAAGAGCCAAGAGATTTCTGTCTGTTTTCACATCAACGTCAGGGCACATGGGAAGTGCAATTATTAATTAGGGCACAGTTGGGATGCTAGTTAGGTTAACTCTCCCAAGACACAAAACTGGCAGGCAGATCTCAATAAGTCATGGATGATCCCTTTGGTATATTCCTATGTGTTTCATACAGCAGGGATATACTAGCCAACAGTCAGTGGGTACAATGAGCGACAGGAAAGAAACAGTGCTGTTCCTGACAGAGTACAGACAGTCCTAAGAGCAGCACAAGGACATGGCACTTGACCAACCATGACACAATAAACAGTTGCTATTTTACACAGTGCAAACAGTAACTAGCTTCTCGATATAACTAAAAGGATGGGCAGGAAGGCGGATATTAAAACCTGTGACAATGAAATCAAATCTATTTTCATGATTAAAAACTCAGAAAATCACAGATAAGGCCTGATTTTATTTAGCCCAAGTAAAGTTATTGAATAAGCAAATGTTTTAAATGTATACATTAATATGTATTTGTTCTCAAGAACATCACCAAGGCATATTATAAAATGGGGAAAGCTGTTCGGATTCTGATTTCAAAATAGACTAAACTTAGTTGCTCAAAAGGGTACTCTGAACACAAGTCAGTGTCAGTGTGAATAGATATGTACAACAGGACACACATCTAAAACAATACATCTCTCTCTATACTTTCTGGCTTTCAGACTTCACCATGCTTATGCTTTCCTGCCAGCAGAAGCAACATTTTGCAAGGGGCCCTTGATTCCTAGTAGCATCCATAAGATCTATAAAAAACCCATCACCAAAACTAATATGTTTGCATGCTTCGATTTGTCCTCTTCCATTGTTTATATTGCCAGAATGTGTGTTGGGTAAGGGGGGCTCTTTCCAATGTAGCTTAAATCAAAAGGGATGTGTATTGAAACTCAAGTTAGAAAGGCAGGTGACTTCTGGATGAATACCAATTACAAAATACACATTTTAACAAAAGGGTAAGTGTCCAAATATAGCCTACCAATCTCTGGATACGTTGTAGCTTGTTTGAGATTTATTAGAGCTAACAATGAGCTATAGATTAACCCCTTGACATCAGCTATAATTGTGCAAGTTAGTTAGAAAATATAATGATATGTTTGATGGGTTACAAGGATAGATCAAATATAACCTCTTTATAGGAACAGTGCATCTAAAAATCATGAAAGGCTTTGTATTAGCCTCATAGCTAGTAACATAGCTGCTATGCCAGTTACAATACATCCATGTCTTTTGTAACAAGGCCCAGTAGGCTAACAAGCTAGCTTGGATATGATAGCATTCGAGGTAGATTAGCTATAAGCTAAGGTTAGCCAATTATTTTACACCATAATATGTTCAAATTGAAGATATACCACTCACTTTTTGTTGGAGTCGAGTAATATCCCCGTGTAGCTTCTTTCTCGAAAGGTTAACGTCACGACCAGTGTATCGTTAATAACATGATCGATAGTGACAGGTAGCCGAGAGCCGGCCCGCAGCTCCTCGGCCGCAGCCTCCATATTTCCCGGGTGAGTTGTCCGGCTTGGCGGTGCTTGATCCCGGCCAAGGGAGCCACGATCACGTCGGCCTAATATCCTACTCCCCTCTCTTTCCGAGCACGGGAGGCTACACCGGGGCATGAAATGACGCCATCACCCCCTCCAAGTCAATTACAACAGTTCTGCTACTGGTGACATCACGCAGAGAAGCAAAATCTTCTCAAGATAAGGCCTTCCCTTCTGTTTTACTTGAAACGGCAAATAAATGATACATTTAATCCCAACTTTCCATGTAAAGACATCTTTACCATTTTATCTCACGATGGGTTTCAACTTGATGGAATACATTGCTCTACAGTTAGATTCTGTTTATACATAAACTTGTAATCTCATGTATGAGCTTATGTATGTTATACATCACAAAAACAACAACCACAAAATGAACAACAACCTATTTGATTACCTAATGGACAATAATATGTAATTTGATGGTATTAAACTATTAACTGTTGTTTGATTCAGACATGTTGAAGATTTCTGAAAGTCTAGTTTTTTTTTTTAACAATTATCAAATAAACCTTGAACCTAATCTACAGATAAGTATAATGAGATAGATAGCTAGAAATGTGAAAATAATACAATGTATGTAGTTTATGTAATTATTATTTATTGTATATATATGTCACAGCTGTACAAGTAACAAAACATACAAACAACCCAAACCACAAAGTGTTCTAAAATGTTAACTTGTTCCAATAACTATTGGGACAAGCTGGTTAAATGTCTCCAGTGAAGGCAGTGAATCGGTATTCCTTCTCTCCATCTTGTTTCCTTTTCAGGAGCTCAGCTTGCAGCTTCAGTGTCTGCCGATAAAAACAACAACAGGATTCAGTGTTGAAGGTTTTTATTTTGGGGGCAAGTGTTGTCTTAAAAGCCTTTTTTTTGTGTCCATTATTTCTTCTGTAAGGTTTCATTTTTCAGTTTATTTTTACAACAGACCTCTCTCATATCTTTTTCCGCATTGGCCTTCTCTTCTTCAACTGTTCCTTTGGGTTTCCCACGTCTCTCCTGCATCATCTGCACTTGCTTGCGGATCCGTTGCTCCAGCTCACGGTCCCGGGCCACTCTACCAGTTCATCACAGATCAAAAGGCTTATTTTTAGACTCTTACAGTATCATTCAGTAACGTTGTTAGATAAACTTTTCCATGTTGCCATCATGTGTACACTTGGGCAATGGTTAGACTGGGTACATGTAAGGCCACTTTGGGCTAAATGGCAGCCAAATGAACGACAATCAGTGAATACGTGTCTCTTCAAGGAAGTAAAGTTAAGTAATAGGCACCATCCAGCTGTATATGCCCAAAAATCGGTCATTTTCAGTGGTCAAAAATGGGTGAAGAAGAACAAAGAAAATACTTTTGGGTTGTATACTCCTTGTCGTTCCACTAGGTGTCTCTAGCTCTCCTTATTTACAGACACTATTTGAGTGGAAGAGTTGCATTGATAAAAACATTATTTAATTCTTTGCCAACATTTTTTCTCTGGAACCTATAAATCAATCTTAAATTCTTTAGCATTTATGTAGTGAGTTGTCTTTATGTTTCACTAACACAGCAGATCATTAGGTGTGCTTATTGCTGGAACATAATGTACTCTACACATGGTACTTATTGTACTTAAACCAAAAGCATCACATCCCATCTTCAATCATTCCAAATGACCTGGCCTCCTCTTGCTCTTTGTGGTTCCCAGGGGCCCTCTGCTGCCGTTGGGTTGGGTTGGGAGAACTATTGGAGAGCTTCTTCTCCAATGCCTACACCGGAGAAAATAAGCTCTTTATATGTTATCCGACCCCTCGCTCCTAAACCAAATGAATGGCTAAATCATTAGAATCTGCGGTAAAGAGAGATATCTTGTCAGTAATTCCGATTTGTTTCAGCGATTTTGGGAGAGAGCTGGTGTTATGCCGCCCTCTGGTGGCAAATTAAAGAGATTGAATCAATCAATTGATAGTCAATTGATAACGGAAAACGAACTATCCAATTCCCTACAAACTAAAGTAACATTGTAACCTCTTTCAATTGGTTCTCCCGTTTCTCTTCCTCCAGCCTCGCTGCCTTCTGCGCCTGCATGACCTTTGCGTCAGTGCGCCATTTCTGAAGAAGCTCCTGGTCCCTGCGGGAGTGGCAGGGGGAGGTAAGGTTGTTATCGACTCTTTAAAACATACCTCAGGAATTAATCGTTAACCGGGGGTGGTGCGGGCTGCGGACTACTGGACTATAGATTTGATGGCCAAATAACTTTGAATATCAGTAATCATTTTCCCCAAACTAGACTGGTTCCCAAGCATGGTCAGCAAGGGGAAACATTGAATTGGGTTCCTGTTATTTTTAATTGCAAACCTTGACACAGGCTAATTATCTAGTTCGATTAAAGGTACATTATATCCCTGGGGATCTAGGGCAGCCTTGATATTATGTTTTTCGTGACGACTGAACATTGTCCTTTTAGAAGGTTCGAAAAAAGGACTTCCAAAAGGTCAAAAACGCGACTGAAAATCACAGCCAAGGACTAAATTGCTTCTTCAAAAAAAAAATTACATTCCAGAAGGACGAGTCAATTCTGCCACATTGTTAGAGTACTGTCCAAAGCACAAAAAAAATCCTACAGCTCCAATCATATACAATCCTAATCATATACAAATGGACACAACCTGCTCTTACAAGATGAAAAGGGACAACAGGGCACTCATCCTTAGTTCTTCTTGGACGCAAAGCAGTGTTTTTTTTTATGTACTTCAACTATCTTAATGGCAGGTGTGCAATCAATAGGTTATATTCTGTTTCTAAAAGCCTCTGACTGGAGGCTGCAGAATCTCACTTACTTTTTCTTCTGTTCAAGAAGCTCTTGCTTTTCCTTCAGTTCACCCTCCGCTGCCGTTTTCCTTTTTCCTGACCCCCCAAACTGGCTGTCAAACTCACAGGGTTGTGAAAATGCAGCTTATTTCTTTCCGAAGTACAGTTTGAAAATAGCCAACATTTTAATTGTCCTCCAAAGCATTCTGCGGTAACATTTTGACATGCTTGTATTTGTACTGGGCTGCTTTCCCAGAGAAATACTATTAAAAACGTTGCTTACTGTTATTTCTTCCCCCAAGGCCCAACACAGCATGCACTCCCCTAAGGCGCATCTTTAAACTTTGATCAGTGAAGAAGATCTCTGTTCAAACCCTAACTAACGTGCCCTTTAAGCTACAGTGCCGTCAGTATACCTCTTGACAACTGGCAGGCTTCCTTGCGACCGTGTGGTCCTGGGGGAGCTGGAGCCAAGCTCAGCACTGTCCAGCAGGATCATCTTGTGCTTAAGCTCCTTGAACCTCTGAAGATCCTGCTCTTCCTCCTCCTCTACGTCTTCGCCACACGACTCCAAACTCGACCTCACCAGCGCTGACAGCCGCAGCTTCTCCACGGGGGGCCCGTCTGCGTAAATCAACCAATCAAATGGTGTTAAACAATGTTTCTAACTTCTATACTTTAAATGTGGCTACTCTCACCCTCTCATGCAAACACCTGGGACATCGTCATTCCAGCAGGAGCTGATGTTTTTACCAGCAACCCTACTGCTGCTGGGTGATCTGCTGCTGGTTTGACATTTACACACAGGGCTTTATAGTGGCTAAATCCATATTTTTCTATTTCTATAACTCCACAATGCTCCAAGACCCTGCTTACACTGATGAGAATACTTTGGGAGGCGTGCCGAGGAGACCAGCGGCCACACGTCTTATTGGAAACTATCAGGATCAATATTCCAGCCCATTGTTTGGTGCTTAACTGCATTCAACTATATTGTTGTGAGCAGATATTAAGAAAACAAAATTGTGAAGACAAAAATACATATATCCTTATCAGTGGCTTCAATTGTTGTCATTATTTAAGGAAATGAACCAAGCAACAACAGGAAGGAAGCAACAACAATGACAATATGACATGGTGGCTGGTGGAAAATATGAATGTTTATACTACTGCAGATAGGCATTGAAATGATTAACTGAAAGTGATGGTAAGATGCAGATTTGTTAGATAACAATTCACAGTTTCACACAACAACAATTTCCCAGATGGCTGAATTTGGATGTGGACTATTTTAATAAGCAGGCTAATGCCCCATGACACTATGGACCTAAATACTTTCTGATAATGGAGATTTGACATTGTAATAAGCAGCTGAAGGCGGCCAATCTTTGATAAGCCCATTACTGAAAGAAGTCGGCGAGCTTCAAAGAAAATCAAATCATCTCGATGGCCGGTAACAAAAACACTGTATCCCATGAAATTGGATATATATCTGGCCCCGGAGACACAGAGACCTTTCGCTGTTAATAACCTTGTAGACGGAGGGATAAAGAACTGGATTGAGGCGCTTGTCTTTGCTCCTAGGGATGATTAGCTGTAGACAAAGCTTAATGATGGAAACACGGCCAAGCAAAGCCCAGAGCTTATCGATTGTTTTTTTTTTTATGCGGCTAAAAATATTCCAGATCTGTAGTGCAGGGAGTTATGGATGGGGAGGTATGAGGGTGGAGGGGCAAGGAAAGGGGGTTGGTGGGGTGGTGGGGTCAGCCGACTGCTGGGCGTCGTCTCCTAGGGAACAGAAGTCACACCACTCGAGTGGAAGCAGGGCAGAGAGCTATTTTCGATTTTCTTTCTCCTTTTTTTTTTTTAAAGAATGAAAAAATGAAAACAAGGAGCAGATGGCTGAGAGACATGCAGGGGGCCATTGGAATAATGATCTCCCTGTTGTCGGTTAGACGAATGTCCGGTGACAGTTCTCACCTGGATGAGACTTCTGGACACTGACCGGGCGCTCGGCCATGGCGCTCCTCAGGTACTGGAGGATACAATCCAGCCCCTGGTGCACAATGTCCTTAGGGGGGTAGCGGATGGGGCAATTTCTCAGGTTCAGGCCTTTGAGGGACAAAACATTACCTAGGTAGAAGGAAGGATAAATCACATAGAGTCTTCTTCCAGATAAAGTTACCACAATCTATCGCTTAATAGCTTAGAAGTCTTAATAGTTTTCTTTTCCTCCAAGACACCTTAATATCTTTGATTTCAGATGATCAGAGTTTAAAGAACTGTAGCTTATTGTGAATAATTGTTTTGCTGATTTTAACATGTTCAGTTGGACCATATTGTGAAATTCATTTGGCATCCATTT
The DNA here is from genome assembly GCA_900291075.1 of Melanogrammus aeglefinus. Lineage (NCBI taxonomy): Eukaryota > Metazoa > Chordata > Actinopteri > Gadiformes > Gadidae > Melanogrammus > Melanogrammus aeglefinus. The sequence continues at coordinate 285,344 of OLKM01000264.1, read as the reverse complement.
TAGACTGAATCCTTATCTTATGTAAAGGCCTGACAAAATGTATTCATATTTTGCTGAGGGGCATTACAACAGTGTCATTGATCAAATTAATTGGGTGTTTAGCGTGAAGGAGCGGTCACACATTGGCTAGTTTCACAGGCCCAGAGGATACAACTCAGACTACAACAGAGTACACACTGGCAGAAGGGACAGAGCTTGGCTCACCAAGCTCTGGGGGAAGCTCTGAGATAGGATTTCCCTCCAGCAGCAGTGTTTTCAGATACCTGAAGAAACAAAGGAGCAAATTTATGAGCAATTACAATCTACTATTATTAGTTAGGGGTGTGAAACTGCTGTACTCCTAGGGAGCAGATGCTGTTAAATGCTTGTATAAATGTATCTCTGTGCCACAGAAATTTTTGATAACATACAGGATCCTCATAAAAGACACTTCAATCACTACCTGTGAGAGCCTATTCCAGCTGGAAGTGATCCAATTAGGTTATTTCTGAGGTCCAACCACACCAGTTGGGGTAAACGTACAAACATTGAATCTGGAAGATTGATTAACTTGTTGCCCTCAAGATATAACTCCTAAAAGAAATGGGCAAATGAGTTACAACTAATTAGCCCAAGTGGGTAAAATATTTTTGAAAAACAAAAAAGTAATTTGTATAAGGTATAGTTGAGGTATGGTGTGTGTGTGTGTGTGTGTGTGTGTGTGTGTGTGTGTGTGTGTGTGTGTGTGGTGTGTGGTGGTGCGTGTGTGTGTGCGTGCTGGTGTGTGTGTGTGTCGTGTGTGTGTGTGTGTGTGGTGTGTGATGGGGTCTACAGTAAAATCCAAACCGACCTTTAGTGATCTAAGTCTTAGAATAGTTTCAGGGACTTCATTCAACATCCTTCTGCTTAGAAACAATGTCTGGGATTCCACATGTGGAGAGTGCTCCGTGATGGGCTCAGCATTGTCGGTATTAGCACAGGTGGCTGAAGGGTCTCCAGTGTGTTCCCATAATCACGACTCAGCTGCAGGTCTGGAATGTGCTCTTGCACTGTGGAGCCCATTCTAGGAAACAGTTTAACCATTAAAACAATATCATTACTACGTTTTTAATCATGCAGCTTTCGTTTAATTTATTTAAATGACGGCTTCATTCATTAATCAAATTAGTTTACACGCACGTACAAACGTGATATAATTTGTAATTTATAATTCTTCAACAACACTCTTGCATGGCATTGACCAGAACAGAAGGATTGAACCGGGTCGCAGCATAACTAGCATTACACCAGCACACACTATCTACTAGCTGTCACTAAGAGAAGACCAGTACACAGCTATTGTTACTTTTGATCAACCTTACACACCGCTCTAAATTGATTACTACAGCAGATGAAGATATATACGTTATACAAGTGAATATAAGCTCGATTACGAAGCGCTCTTGTCAAAGGGAAGTCGTTCCAACAAATTGGAAACCATAGTAACGACGTAACAATAACTACGGCAGCTGTCAGCAGTCAGTCGCGGCGCAAATTGAAAATGACCGTTACATTAGAAACAATGTTAATTAAAAGCTAATATAAAGTCTTATGATCTCTGATAATATTGCATACAATAAAATATATTCTAATCTACATATATTAACAATGCTAATACCATACAGATTATTATATTCCTGATAACAATAATGACTGTAAACTGGATATATAGTTATCAAATTACTTATAATAATATTTGATTCCAAATTGAAAAAAATCAGCAATAATAAGAGATTTTGTCTTTACAGCCAGGGAGTTAAAGTGTTAACCCCTTTTCCATCAATGATCTGGCACCACCCACCCATCTTCTAATTAGATTCGCTGAATGTCTGAATCCACTGAGGTAACAGGCTACACTCAGGCTAGCACTACGGTGAGCAGCACTACTTCCTCTAGTAGGCGACTACACCTACAGTCTGAGGCGAGTCCGAGAGGCTGTTCCTGGATCTTGACAAGCACGACAACACAAGCTGCTACGTCGACTCGACCACAGTCTTACTGGCCAACAACTGGCACACTCGCAAGGCTGGAGAACACAATTCATGTGGCTGACTGGACACTGAAGACAGCAAAGCATAACGCCAAAACGAGCCATTCCCCGAGCAACATCAATTAATTCAGCGTTCACTTGGCAGTGCAGTCTATTCAAGTGTGTGTCTGTGTGTGAAAAATCAAGTCGGCAGGGATTAAATGCAAGACATAATGGGCACCGGGAGTGTGTTATGAATTGATCCGCGTGTCCGAGACAGAAGTGTAGTTTTTAAGGAGCGAGGAATGCAATCTGAGCTCGCGTCTCAATGTTTCACTGGGGCAAGTGGAAGAAGAGGATGGGCGCGAATAGCTCCTCAAAAAGACCCGTGTACGACGAGAAGGAGGATGGTAAGTATTTTAAAGTGTATTTTAGGGATATGACAATAACTGAACCACGATACACCTTTTACTAGAGGGAACGGAGTTTTGAGGCGATACTTTGAACCGTAAGTTATAGAAGTTGTAATTAAGCGAAGAGACTGAATACATCTGTCACTGTTGGGTGTAGCTAGTGTCATTTTATGGCCTGTATGTTTACCATTGGCTGTTTTTGGGAGAAGATTCCCTCCCTGGTCTCGTTGCTTGTTGTGACTAGAGCAGGCTGGGGGTGTGACGACCAACTTAACACGGATGTGACCGCCTTTCCTCAGATGGAGAACCATTGCGGTCCTTATGTCGGATGCTATGTCCATATGTGTTCCAATTTTGCATGTTCGTAACGCAGAAAAGTTTTATTTTGGCGTAAACAAAGGACACAAAGATGTTCGTGTGGGTTTGTCACTACGACTACAGTTGGACTATGGAGCTCGCTATGTTACTCGCGTGCGTTCGCGTCTTTGAAATAGAAGCAATTTAAGTCGTTGCATTAATTGCATAATTAAGACGAGCTTAGCACCATGCATGAAAGTAATGCTATTTGATAATAGATGTCATCAGTAAGCCTCTTGGGATGGGTGCTGAATAGTTATTCCCGAATTAAAATTAATCAAATATGATTAGTTAGTTGAAAGGATACAACGTATGGAACTGGCCGCGTCGGAGTGCCGTGCATGCTCCATATGAATTAATATATGGAGGCTATTGCCTTTCCCCATAACGCCAAAGAATATGTGGCGTTATGCATAGCAACCGCTTCCTTTGAAATAGGAATATTACATTTTCCCATGTATAATCCCATTACACAGATGAGATGTGATGGTTAAAAGATAGCCTAACAGTCACACGTATGAGACTCTTAAGGGTTTTCGTATTTAGAGAATAAGAATAACATTAAACCAACCATTTGTATAAGAAACGAAGCAACAAAAGCCCCTAACAAGGCTACAACTGTTAAGACGGGCTTTGCGGGTTTCTCTGCCTTCACGAGACGTAAACCAATTTCAATTGTATTAGCCTACCTCTTACCAAGATATGCATTCACGTTGATAACCTCCCTTAATCACTTTTGCCCTGTTAGAGCAATAACACCATCAAGCCATTATCTAGCCTTTCATATGGGCATCTATAGACTCTTCTTGCCCATGTCACACTTGCTCATCATAGGTTCAAGGATGTGAGTGATAGTGTTTCCCCTCATGGCACATACACAAGTGTGTATCTGGCAGTGTCACTAAGTAGGTCACTGACGGTTTAGGCAATGGGAGTCAAACACATTGAGCAGTAAGCATCTGTGACCAACTTACTGACTTCACCGACCAAAACTTTATTGTGTGTGTGTTATAAATAAGTTCATCCAGCTCATTCTATACTATGGCTGTTGCTTCAGTTTACATGCTGAGGAGATGACTCTCAGGGATTAACGTCTTTGGTAGAAGAAACATTTTCCTTGCTTCACTTAAATATGGCCTATTTTGTAGACCAGCTGGTTTGAAGAAGAGAAAGGCATGTACAAATGTAACTGGTTATGCCTATATTATGATGATTTGTTAACTTTTGCCCACTAATCATTGGCTGGCCTTTCGTCATTATCTTAAAGTAATTTTGCAATTCTCTCTGGCTTAATAAAATGATATTGTCGAGTCCATACACATTAAACAGAGCCTTCTGCCCTGAAGGGGTCTTAAGCGTGAGTCTGTTGGAGTATCATTGGCAGCTCTCTACTTTCAAGCCAGTATTTCATCCTCTCAGATGAGGCTTAATGCCACAAAGTTGTTGTATAGAGCATTCTTAAGGTCCATCTCGGGGCCAAAGGAGCCTATTTGTGCTAGGTCCTGACATACATTTTTGGTGTGGCCGCTTAGAAAGAGGCAATTCAGCGAGAAAAACAAAGAATGTTGTATTTTAGTGAGAGAAAGAGTGGTGGAAATTCTGCACTAGAAATGCACTTGATATTTTGTCTGGTGTGTATGTGTACGCGCACACGCGCGTGAATCTGCACCTATAGGCATGTATCACCAAATTGTGAGGGCTCCCTAAATGCATCTCTGCCTGTATATCAAAGTGTGTGTGTGTGTGTAGCCACCTGTCTCTGTCAGATATGAGTGCATAAGGCATTGAAGACACATTTGGTTGAGGGATAGAGACCGATAAAGAGGGAGATGGCTGATTACTCTCCATGAATACTGAGTCCTTCTCATTCTTTTCATCTTCGCAGTAGCCCTACATCTTGCTCTCTCTTTCTTTTATCTCTCTCTCTTCAGCTCTCTCTCTTCAACAAAGTGCCTGTAGCTACGTTGACGGTCGCTCTCTCTATCTTCAATGTAATGGGACTATTGTAATTGTCCCACTCGTCTGGAAATATGTGGAGTAGACTGTCCTTGTTGTGCTCTGGTAACATTTAACCCTGGAGCAAGGCTTCCTTGCAATATTGTTGTATATAAAACAAAATTACATTTTTCAACATTAACTAGATTAGTTGTGGTGTGTGTGTTTGTTTTGTAAACAGACGCATAAATGCGCAGGCATGACATGTAGTGCAATGCTATGCAGTGCCGCAGATGAAAATGTATGGGATAAACGTTTGAAGACTCCTTCAGGGTTCCGATAGAGCAGTAAATCAATGTTTTATAAAACGGTGACTGTGTTCATATCATTACATTCTCAAAATATGTCTCTCATTATAAGCATTTCTTTCATTTTGTTCACACTTATTAACATTTTTCCACTGCCACTGATCTGGGGTCGTTTTTACTGTTGCTGCTGTCATTAGAGGATAGAGATGTGATCTGAAATCAGCCAATCACTGGGATATGCTTGATCACGAGGCATCAGCCTATGATAGTGTAGGCGCCTAAATATCAGCTAGCGCCATCATGTCGGGTGAGCTAGTTTAAAAAAATAATTGCAGACAAATTGCAGACATTCAGAGTAGAATAAGATCAAGGTTGGAAAAAAAAACTGTGTTGGAGAATAAAGGCAGAATCTACGAATGACCCTCAACATACATTGTTTTAGATTTGTTTTTAATCAGTTAAAAATACACACCATCATGAATATAAACCTTGCGACTTATTGAAATCTTGCTCTGCATTCAGTATTCACAATTATCACAAAGGCAGCTACTTGTTTTGCACAGAATAAAACTGTGGTATCTCCCTCCGTGAGCATGGGCAGTGCTGGTTAAACACCGGATCAAAATTAGGATTTTGTTGGTACCATTGGAGAGATCTACCCATACATGGCAGCTTGTATGAGCTTCCCTGGGTTAGTCCAACAAAGTTACAGCTATGAGAGCAGCTAAACACTTGTTTTGAATGTAATATGACATATATGTCAATCTATTAATCACCAATTTCAGGAACGTGTCAACAGCTCAAGAGGGGGTCACTATCAGAAATCATGGCTGATATACAGTACATCTCAACATAGACGAGGACATCAATTAACCTAGGGTCTTACAGACAGGCCAAATCCTTTTACAAAGCATGTCTTATCGTTGCTGGTCTCAAGCGGCCTGGCTACGTCGCTCTATCTCCTGGTAGAAAGTGCTTGTCTAAATCATCCCATTTGAGGCAAACGATAATAATATATATATATATATATATATATATATATATAACGCTAATTTAATTATTATTTTCGGCTTATTGGCCTAGCCTAGCATGCTAACACAAAGTAATGAATATATTAAGTTTATGAATGCCAAAATACATCCCTAGTCTTTTAATACGTTAACACATAGTAGCCTTATGCTACATTTGTAATGGGTTTATTAGATATGAAACAAGAATTGCAGGCGATTAATTCCACCCGGTGGCAGGAAAGAATGTACCGGCTCATGGCACAATGGAAGTTGACGTTTTAAGATGCGGTCTCACCTAATTACACCAGTTGATTTTATTTAACGCCGTAACTTTAAAGCTAAATGTTTTGGGGAGAGGTTTTATCGGTTTTAAAAATCAAGATCACATTTATTTTTTAGCAGTGCCAGAGTCAGGGTGATTGAGTTTTCAAGGAGACCATGTGTCCTTAGGTGAGCTTGTAAGAGAGAGCTCAGGGTTCTAGCAGAGCCAGGGTGAAGGAGTCTTCAGAGAGATTGGCTTTGCAGGATACCAAGACGAAAACGGCAAGAAGATGAGTTGCTCTCAAAGTGTGCTTGTGTAAGTGTGTGTGCCTGTGTCTTGGTGTCAATGCACTGTTTAAATGTAAATTATGTGCGAGTGCGCTACTGTACGTGTTAGTGTCAGCAATATTGTGTGAATATTATCTGAGCGTATACTCCCAGTCCTGCAAAGGAAAGGATTAGCGAACGCGAGGGAACACAATTGAGGTTGACCTGTAGCGCTTTCACTCATGCACCGATATAATGCCAGTTCACACTACCAGCTCCCTGGGGTAAAGTCTGCGTTACTTCCAGCCTCCTACACGCTCTACCCAGGCGTCGCCCCTCGGCTTAAGTAATACACAGCATCTCAAATATGTGTGAACACGTCTGACGTGGCCTCATCTCCTGTTGTGTGTTGCATGTGTGAAAGGGCAACTCATCTCCGGACCTGATTCTCCAGAGTTCATCCAGAGTTTATGTGTGAAAGGCCTACTGATGTATCTGGCATAAACTGATTAGCAACATTTCTCTCTCCTATCATGTGATTGCCTCTTCAAGCCCCCTATTTTCCTAGATAAAGAACAGCATAGATTTTTGTCAGCAAAATGTCATCCATACAGTTCTGTCATCAAGAATACCCTGGTCAGGTTTGACATAATCTGTAATAATAAAGCAGCACCGCAGCATCTTCAGTCTGACTGCCTAAAAGCATCCGGCTTAAAGAAAACACAGTCTATATCTTCGAGAATCATAATATGGTTTTGGGGTCTTTGGCAATACATTACATTTGGTTCAACTTTAAGCCCAGTGCTCAAATGCAGTGCTAGCAAATTCCCCCAGGAAGTAGAATGTAAGTACGCACTGTAAACAGTGCATCCATGTGCTGGCAAACGAAATGAGGAGCAGATTAAGGTGTGAGGGAGGGTATAGATTTGGATCCTGGGAACCGATAAGGCTATTATATGTTGCAATCTAAAGGACACACACACACATACACATACACATATACATACACATACACACACACACACACACACACACACACACACACACACACACACACACACACACACACACACACACACACACACACACACACATGCACACTTGGCGCTGCGTGAGCATAGGTGTAGTGCTTAATTTTGCTTTGAGTTATTTGTGTTTACTTTCAGATGAGAGAAATTTAAGAATATAATATTTCATTTCTAGGCTTTGCACAGTGACTCAAATTGCAAAAACATTTAGGCTCCTCTGATTAAATGCCTAGATCTCAAGGATTTCAATGTGTTTCTGGCTGGTCATTAGCATTTTAAACCCGTTGTAGCCCATTCAAATAAACAAATGTAAAGACTCCACACCAGACCGGTTTGCGTTCTGACATACCTCACCCAAAGGCAAATTATTAATTGTTATGAAATACCAAGAATAAGATTGAGAATGAGCAGTATTTAGGGGTGGGAAAAATAATTGATTCTTCGATACATCGCGATTCTCTCTAGAGTGATTCCGTCCCGATGTAGATAAATTAATAATCAGAATTTAATTTTTAAAATTATTTAATTTATCTTCAGTGTGTATTGGCCAATCAGATTTGTCTTGACACGATTGCGATTCAGCCTACTCATAGCATGCATGCAAACTCACAGCCAGACACAAGAACTCCTTCTAATTCAAGAGCAGCTTTTTCTTTAATGACATAGAAAACAAAGATTAGAAGAAAACTGAAACCTATTTTTTTACATGATTCCATATTGTGTTGTAATGCAAGCTGAATTGATCTATTGCATTGTTCTTAGAAAGTCATATTTGTGACAAGCTTTTTCTCTAATAAAATATAAGATAAGTTAATTCATCTGTTGATGTCTTTAATGGTCATCACAAAAGTAAGAAGTTATTAGCAAACTCAGATGTATATACTGTATATATTTTTGAAAATCACGCATGGAAATGTACATACATTTTTTTTGTTGCATCGAGATGCAGTGATAATCGTTTTAGAATCAAATCGTTGACCTCATAATCGGAATCGAATCGTGAGGTGCCAAGAGATTCCCACCCCTAATATACATGAGGTTTATGAGATGAGTGGAATGATATTTTGTATAATCATAATAATCATCATCATTGATTTTTGGCAGGTAGTGTTTTTAAGCAACTTGTATTTAAGTGCCGGCAGCTGACATGAAACGCCAAAAACAATCTGCAAATATATGGATTACTTAATGACATTTATTTTGTCATATCCTTAAAAGGAGTCTGACACTATAGCTAACATTTATACCCAAAAGGACATTATTGCCCATCAATAAATACATTAATAATATAATCAACTATGATGATATAATCAAACCCTTTCAATGGTGTGACGGATACATTTTTTCCTGAGCTTGGGTTAACACCATTTCCATCATATTGTCTGCTGGTATGAACCACCATTGGCTGGTTCTAAGAACCACATAATGTCGTGCTATGATATGATTAGCATTTGTTTGGGTCCCGTTGGAAATTGGATTTGGCCTGAGGTCTATCTGTAACAGTGAAAGAATGGGGCCAGAGAAAGGTGACTTCCAGCATCGCCGTGGCGGGAAGGAACAGTGAGGACAGGATGTTGACCGGTCAGCACGAGACGAGAGGGAGGACGAGAGAGGACAGGACGAGAAAGGACAGGGACGAGAGAGGACAGGACAAGTGGCCTGTTTTAGCCGTACTCCTTGGTGTCAGAGCACAAAGACACACACACACACACACACACACACACACACACACACACACACACACACACACACACACACACACACACACCACACACACACACACACACACACACCACTGTAACATCTGTGGATCTTTGCAGCATACGTGTCACCGGAGGGTTTGTCACGCCTGCCTTGCCATCAAACGTGCACATAAAAATACACACGCACGTACGCATCCACACACACACACACACACACACACACACACACACACACACACACACACACACACACACACACACACACACACACACACACACACACACACACACACACACACACACACACACACACACACACACACTTGTGATGAATCTTGAAATATTCCTTGCTGAATGAATGCTGAAATGTGACACCATCAAGTCTGCCAGTGACTCCGCCCCTCCAGCTGCCCAGTAGCCCCCCTAGGGAGTGTGTATGCAACAATCCTCCCTTGCTATATGGATCTCGATGCCATTAAAATACGGGTGTAAAAAGATGGATATGTTAAACTCAATCACATAGTGAGTGTGGAGAGATTGAGAAAAGTGAGTACTTGTAGTGTAGGTTCTGCTATAAAACGATAGCATGGCTTGGGTTGGGGCTGAATGCAATATAGGACCTGACTAAGTCACTTGTCCTATTTACCTGTGTGAGGGCAAACAGAAGTAAGGTGTATCTGGGCCAGAACACTGTGTGTTCTGCTTTAGCCCCAAAACACAGCAGCTGAGGGGGAAGGAACTAGGCCATGGTAGCCATTTTGTACACATACACACAGTGTCTCTTGCACATTCTCAAACAGCTATGTCAAAGTACTTTTCACCTCCAGCTCATTTTGCCACACTGATTAATTATATCACTTTTTTTATTCGTTACTGAGGTGATGACTGCATTATTTCCGAGCCCGTATGATATCCTCACAGTGGAATCAGGACATACTCAGTATTATCTTGTTGGGCTGCCAAAACCTTTTTGTTTTGTATTTTTGCCATCATGCTATGAAATTACGTCAGGTATCTTAAGTACTGGATTCTAATTAGAAGCAACATTTGCATAACCTCCTGTATTAGAGGCTTTGCCTTGGAGCCAGGTGATTGCAGCAGTTGTTGATTGTCGAGGTAACCATCCCTTATAGCTAGAATAGTGGTAGGATGAGTGTTGTGGTGGGGATGTTTGATAATGTCAGCAGCCAACACAACAGCATCCTAGAGCAAAATTAAAGGTTGGGTATGGGATTTGCGAAACGCCAGCAGATGTTGAAAATGCACAACTCAAATGGTCCTACCCCCTCGCCTTCAACGCTGACTCTGACTCCAACCATTCCAAGTACATGGACGCGCAATCATGAACATGTGTGAGAGCGAGCCATTAGCTAGTTAGCTAGCTCCAGTAGCTACCACAGGATAAACAACAAACAGAAGCTTGGCACTGGGTCACGAGCTTTGAGTACGTGCATGAAGGGGTCACTCGCAGGGAGCGCGGGAGGGGGAGTGCAGTACGACCGTTTGATTGACATACTTACTCTCCAATGCCACTCGGTGGGTCTGGAAATCATTGGTTAGAGTTTTTCAAGCCCTGCCCGTTCCACAGGTGATTGACTTGTTTAATTTTCATGTCAGTACTTCTAACTCAGTGGCTGTAAGTGGATTATGTGATAAGGATTTCAAGTAATTTTGCAAAAATGGCCAAAAAAGAGAATTCCATACCCAACCTTTAATGGTGTGTATCAATATAACTAGGTTACTTAAATATGTAAAAATGTGTTTTTCTAATCCTTTGGTCTGCTTGAGTCTGGTTTCATAGTGTATTTCCTAAAGGCCTCAACATATAATATTTATCATATTATAATGTTGAAATAACAACAGGCTTCTGCTCTATTTTCATGTGGTGTTGAAAGTGAAGACATATAATTCAACAGCAGTCTTCTCACCTCTACCTCTTTGCTTTTGCCTTGAACTGAACCGAACATTTCATGGGCTATTTATAATCCAACTATTCATTGTTTTCTCTTTCGTCTTGAAGTCTCCATCTTGACAGCTATTCCCTCCAAACACCTTTCCGAAAGTCAGAGATGATCCCCTTATGTAACCTGGCCTACACACGACACACACACACACACACACACACACACACACACACACACACACACACACACACACACACACACACACACACACACACACACACACACACACACACACGTGCGCGCTCGCGTAGACGCACACAAACATACACATCCACACACACACACACACACACACACACACTGTTCAGAAGGTCAATATGGCATTTTAACCCTTTACGCATGGTCAACTTCTTCAGTAGGCCATGTCACGGTCTGGTGGGTTATGAGTCTAAGGGGTGTTGTGGATGATGAATGTTCTCTCTGAAGCTGATTACCTGGTGGCAAATCTCATTTTGTTGGTGCTTGCTGCTGTGCCCCGTTCTTGTGGGTGCTGATAAAAAAAGGTTATCCATTATACATTGTAATTGTTGGTTAATAAATGTATGGATCAGGCGGAGTTGCAGCTACAGTCAAGCCAAGGAAATCTCTGAGTCCCGTTAGTGTCATGGAACGTTTATCAGATATTAGGACGGTCTGAAAAATAGGACAAAACAAAGTAAATAAATGATTGCACAGGAATTTTAGTCAGCCCATCAAGTTCCGGGGATTTGGTCATGGCAACCTCAGAAGCTTCCAAGCAGCCCAATTTGTGGCAGTGCTGTGCCTGATGTATGTGGCAATACCAAGGGTGCAACAGAGAATTACCTTCTCTGAAGTGTATGCAGTATGCTTCAGCTGCCCAGTAGACCGAGGTAGAAGTATAGCGACACAGCCTGGTGCGGTGTGTGTGTGTGTGTGTGTGTGTGTGTGTGTGTGTGTGTGTGTGTGTGTTTGTGTGTGTGCGTGCGCGTGCGTGTGTGAGAGTGAGTGGAGATCCAATTTCATGTCTTCCTCTTCAAACCGACAGCATGGCACCTTGTTTGTGAGGATTCACTGTGGATCTGCAAAACATCTCCATACCCGACTTAACATTACAACTGGAGTGCAATCCTTTAAAGAAATAAAATCTGTCTGTTTGTCTAGACGTACTGTTGTCCTGCACAACAAATCTTTACATACTATTTGCCAGGCATTTTTAAGGATCACAATTATTGTTCATGTTCCATTAGCCCCAGTTATTATACGTAAATAAATTGTTAATCTTTCTGTTCAATAAAAAATTTAAGCAAAACATTGAATACCTAATATTTGCTGCTCGTAGCTTCAAAAATGCCTTTCTCGGATTTAAGTAATGAATGTTAGCTCTGGTAAGTCGTAATGAGAATTTCATAACGTTTTTCTTGAATGTGAAGCAGGGAGCCCTGAGTATATATTATTCTCCAGATGGAGGGAGAAGCGGACGGCATAAAGTTCATGGAAGATGAATAATAATTTGCTTGCTTGTTAGGCATCGACCTTGGCTGCAAATTGTAATTGCAGTAAATTTAGATTTGTGTTGCTTGTGAATAATTAGGGATGCAGCAGTATTGGCATCGGTCCAATTGTGTTCTCATGAACTCCTGATGGCAAAAACTCTCGGATACAACCACACCAGATACCACTTTACGACAACATGACTTTAACCTCTCATCAGTGGAGCAGGTAGAGTGGATGGGGAGCATATCATCGGCGGACAGATGCACACTCATACCTTGGCAATCGCATTATTTTCATATACAATCCCGACACATCAAATCAATTTAGCAATCGCTAGCAAAGAATGAGGATGCTGCAGAGAGGTATGGACTGGCCATCTGTGACAGAGCTTCACAGCGATCACTGTTCATCTGTCCTCGTGTTTGTTTCCACTTATGAGTGGAGGTCCTCGCCATTGCAGTCACCCCCAGCCGGTGATGGCAATCAACTCTGTAGTGCTCTCATTTATTCATCCCAGGCTGTGTTGGAGAGCCCACACGTTTAGCTTCACTAGCACTCCAGAGTGCTAATAGGAAAACCATTCTGATGGCCACTCAGTGATGATAGTGATTAAGGTAAATACCAGTCCTTCAAAAAAGGTCATTAGTGGTCCGGGGAGAAGTGTCCCCATATGGCTGGTCACAATGTGGACAGCTCTGTGACGGCCATTGTTTGGGTTGTTTCGTCAGATGTGTAGTAAAAAACAGCTGCTGTCAAATTCGGTGTCTCTTTTTTCAGGTGCAAGCAATATATCCATGGTAATGAATGGTGTTTTAATGGGGGAAAAAAAATCACCATTCACTTTTAACCCATGTCCATAAAGGTGCATGGTAAATTAATCAAACAAAAGATTTCTCAAACAAAACAATTCCGTAAGCAACTCCTTCACATATCTTTCACCGTGATAGCGATAAAGCTTGGTCTGATTCACAAGTAAACAGGCGTCTTTTTTAATCAAATTTTCCCAGACCCATATTTCTTAAATACCAATCTTAAACTGGGCCTTCCATGCCTTTGATGGCTTCCCATCAGTGGGAACATGTGCCAGGAGTACCTCTTTTCCCTGAGCCCTTAAAAAAAGATTGAGGCCCAAAAGCATGAAGTATTCAGTGGTCCTATGGGACAAACAGCTTGCTGTGAAGCAAAGTGTTTCTTAGAGCTTTATGGGGGGGGTTATGTATATATTTCAGTTCCACCGTAATATGCAGTGCCACACATACTTCATTGATAATAGTCTAGGTGTTGCCTCAAACCTTTTGAGAAAGGCGCCCTTGAGTCGTCGTCAGATAAAGATTTCCCTATAGCTGCCCTATAGATCTGTTGTAAACCAAGGCATACAGCACCTTATATTGAGATAAATGGGCTGTGCTTGGAAATGCTTGTCTGTCAGCGAAATATGAACCTCTGCTTGGGCAGGGGGCCATGGTTCAACACCTGAGTAGAAGGCCAGTGGATTGGAATGAATGCAGAGGAATATTTCCCAAACATAGTGCAGCAGACGATCGATGCTAGGAGTTTTTTTGATCTGTATCCACTGTGCTGTTCTGTACAGGGAGCAATAGGTGGGAGATTTGATTTATTATTGCTATGGTCTGCTCGGAAGAAGATAGTACAGGGCTTTGCAGAAAGAAAAATGCTTATACCGTAAATACTAGGGGTGTGCCAAAAAATCGATTCATATAAGAATCGCGTTTCTCATTTACTACGATACAGAATCGATATAAAATGGCCCAAAATCGATTTAATTTCATAACTTTTTTTTTTTATAACTTGTTTTTTTTTTTTAAAGCTACTGAGACATATCAATGTTTTGTGCAACAGTTGTGTTCCACATGATATTTTTGGTACTGCAGCATTCCTGTGAAATGAAAATGCATCTTGTTCAACTGTACCATTTTTATACAGAAGCACTTTATTTTGTTCCAATTTATTTTATAGCCAGCTTCTAGCCGTGCGTTCACACCAAACGTTTGCGTTGTCGCCGAAGTTTTGTCGCGCCACAAATCATAATCTGTCGCTGTGCAAGTTTTGTCGAATTTGTCGCGCCACAACACGATAACCACCATTGCCTTGTCTTTACCTTTTGTGGAAGAGGGAGCGACGTTGGAGGACCCGACGCAGTCTATTCATAATATTGTAATGACCACAGGAAGAGGCAGTGAATAAAGTATTGATTAGACAGAGATTTATTAGATGGGCCTACCTAATAAACCGTTGGAACACACAAGACCGGAAACCATAGCAACGCCGGTAAACAAACCCCGAGAAGCCCAATCCCTATGAGAGCTCCCCATGCTACGACCATCCGGAGGCGCACAGAGCTTTTGGCCGTGATATTGTATAATAATTATATTATATACTATTATATATATAGTGTATGTCATAATATATATACAATTATATGATATACTATTATACTGTATATAGAGCTCCGGGAGTCTCCCCGATACGCGTCTCTACTTTGACTTTCTATGGGATCTTGTCGCCCCGTCGCGTTTGGTTTGAACGCACTTAGAGCTAGCAGTTGTGGTCCACACACAGTGGAAAAGGCACTGTCCTTAGAATTTAAAAGGCAGCATGTTTAACTGCACTATTTTTTTTTATAGAGACTTTTATTTTTGTTACTTAAGCAATATGTGATATTGTTTTTATGCAACAGTTGCAACAATTCCATCTAAGCATGGATAAATGTTTAAAACTTAATACATGTGAAAATTCTGTCATGCAAAGCAGACTGGAGCAGATCATGAGGATCCTTTGCACACCTATAGATTGAAGCAGAAATCATTATGAATCAAATAATTTTGAATCGAAAATCGATTTTGAATGTAATCGTAGCCCCAAAAATCGGAATCGAGTCGTGAGATAGTAAAAGATTCCCACCCCTAGTAAATACAGGGTTCAACTCTTAAAGTGCTGCAATTACTGTCCTCCCTCGTTCACCTAACTCTTCAGTTGGTCGAGCCATTTATCTTGTGTCGATGAGTAGCTTATTCATGTCATGCTCTATTTAGAGTAGTAGTTATTGAATGAGCCCATCTCACTGCATTTTATATTATTGTCTGTATGTGAATACAGGTCCCTCAAGGTTTCTGCCATCACACAGACTATGAGTGTACCCTGGCGTAACCACAATACAGCACAGCTCTGTGATATTTACTTGCTGAGTGTGAGTCAATGGGCTCTGGGTTGGCTAACATCGCAGGTATTAAGTTGCTCCTCTCTAAGGGTATAACACTCTGTGTACTATTGCGATCCTATATGAGGCTATTCCAACACACGCTCGATGCATCCCAGCCCAGACAGCGGTGGGACGGTATTCACAGTGTTATCGTCTCAGGGGATCATTCCTACTCTAAGGGGAAGTGTGCAGATTCAAATTGCTGTATAGTGTAGTGGCCTGCTGAATCACAGCATGAGCTGAAAATGATATCCTGACATGAATCGTTTCGATTGTTTCATTTAACAAGGTAGAGCACAGGTAGCCTGGGAAGGGGACGCAGCTTTAAGATCATTTTCTCTTTGCTCTGTTAGATTGTCTGGCCCTGTCCAGCAGACTTCGCCAAGGTTTGGCCAATCACAACCATTTCATAGTTTGGGTCGGATTTGATTCAATTACTTTACAGAGGGGTGCATAGAAGCATTTTTCCGGGGAAAAACCAAGATGGCGGCAGTGGAATGTGTAATGGTCTGTTGAATTTGCTATCGCAAAATTATTGATAGAGTATACAGTCGAATTGTTTACGAATTACGTCCAGAGATTTCTTTGCTCTGCACCCATTGTTAACACTCAGTGGAAATCGAGGTTCCAGACTCGTATAGCTGGTAAGTCCCGCCTTTTCCGGTAGACCCCATGGGACCTATAGAGTGGCGAAGTCACGCCTCTTCCGGTAGACCTCATGGGACCTATGAGATCGTAAAATATGAATGGGTTTCAATGCAGAGAAAGTAATTATTTTCTGGTCCCAGTCTTTATATGCCCCGTATTACACATATGTTTTTTATGGATTTAAATGATAGTATTTCATGCAAAGAGAACTACAATTTATTGCGAGGAAATTTGATAATGTTTGGTTTTGTGTGAGGCCGCTTTGTGAATTACAGCTCTTCGCTGCTCACAGACATGGCGATTTCTCCAAGGGGAGGATAACGGCATCGAAAGAGGTGATTTTAAGTCGGGGCATGTAGAGAGAATCAGTTATGATAATGGGGAGATTGTCGGTCTTGTCACATACAAGACTTGTAGTCTTTCTCATTGTGTTTTTTCTCTATACCTTCTTTAACTGAAATATTGCTCAATAAACGGTCAAACTCTTGACGTGAAAAATAATCATTTAAATCCACAAACAACATATGTGTAATCCGGGGCATATAAAGACTGGGACCTGAAAATATTTTTTCCTCTGCATTGAAACCAATGGGCTCTTTGCACAGCTCCACTACTTCCTGAACTTAATGCTGCTCCTTTATTTCCTGTCTTACATTATTGGATAAACTGATTAATTCAGGTGTGTCTGACCATTGTGACTACTCAGACACACCTGGATCAATCAGTTTGTCCAGTAATGTAAGACAGAGCCCATTCATATATTACGATCTCATTTGTCACATGGGGACCACCGGAAAGGGCGGGACTTACGAGCTCTATTGGTCGAGCAATGTCAGGCTATCGCACACCTGTACTAGTTCGCCACAATTCCTCATGTCATACTGCTCTTCTTGGTTACCGCTACTTGTACTGATTCCACTGCTATAACTAACACACCTATATTTAATATTATGCATTATTGTTGTTTTTGTATTGAAGTGAAACTTTTTTTTCTGACTAAGCAGAACCACTAATGCTTAGTGACCACTAAGCAGAACAAGGCTACATGACTAATTCACTTGTTCATCCATGTAAGCTGTTTGCAAGAGTGGCCAACATGGGTTATTTTACTATCACATTCTACATCATATTATTTAACCCTAGAGCAAGTGTTTTCATGTCTCTTCATTACTGATTTGTGATGGCTAGTGTATTAGGGTCCAGTGGGTGACTAATCTGTTCTGACTATTACCAATCAGAGAAGCTAATATACACCAACACAGAATACCAATCACCATCACCATGCCTTTGTACGCAGTGAATCTTGGAACCCCGAGGTAGGATCTACGGTAATCTGTGAGCTTGAGCATGTTACACACACACACACACACACACACACACACACACACACACACACACACACACACACACACACACACACACACACACACACACACACACACACACACACACACACACACACACACACACACACACACCATCATCTTTCCTTCTCCTCACACCTCTTCCACTATTCTTTGTGCCTGGAGCGAACACTGTGATTATGATTAATAAAGAAGGCCTCATTAAAATTACATCACTTTAGGATTCATAATTCATGTCAAAATATGACTGAAGATGGTTAGTGCCACAGAATAAATTAGACTTTTCTTCTATTTTCAAGACACACGGTATCTCGCCCCTGGTTCATGTCGTAAACTATCCTAAATCCATTCTCTGGTGTTCGGTGTCAGAAATTTATGATTACTCCATGGCTTTTTTACTTTGCCGATTCCTGCTCTGTGACAGACCCATTTTAATGACAGATCTATAAACTGCAATCTCTGTCCTTTATTTCCTTTAACCATTTTATGTCATGCTCATTCATTCCTATTCAGAGTTATTATTGCTATATCGCAATAATAACACTCTTTGCAACTTTGAAGTCCATCCAGACGTAGCTTTGTATTATACAGTATATCATTCAATATTCAGGCCATTGTTGGTTTTTATCTAACGACCTTGGTTGTTCATGCATAACCCATACCTGTTGTTCACCTTGTAGTGAAAGTTTTCATTGATTTTCCTCTGGATTAAGGATGGTTTCTCTGTTGAAGGGAATACAAATATTAATCTAAGACTAGCAGTGCATTGTGTACTGTTAATATTGTGCATCTTGAATGTGTAGATACTTAGGCCTATGTGTGGTAAATTCACTTGATTGTTTTTAACACCTATTAAGAAGAATGAATGGCAGCACATTTTATTAATGATGTCAATATCCTTGCCTTTCATGTTCCTCCTTCATTTCACAACCTAATTTATATACTGTAGTTCAACATTGTGCACATCCTGTATTTCCACTATCTAGCTGGAGCTGAGACTGTGAGACCTCATTAAATCACAACCACTCACTCTAAAGGCCACTCACTCCCACTCCTTGTTCCCCCGCCCACCCCGTCTAAGCCATTAAGTTGGCAACTTAAAAACTTCGGACAGGACAAAGACAGGTCATTTCTGTCTATTTTCGTTACCCTTTTTATATCAGTTGCCCCACTACACTGCTGCCTGTGATGCAGCGTGTATGACTTTGGGGGACCAATGTTTTTTTTGAATGAGCTAAGCACTTGAATTCCCCCTTATCATTATACTCCTTCTCTATATACCTTCTCTTTTAAAATAACAGGAACCAAGTCATTAAATCTAACCAAACAAAGAGGGAAACTTTTCTCTACTACTAAGCCTCACGTCAACACGACCCTAGCTACTTTAGGTTTACTTGTCCAACCAAATAATTGCAAAGGTCCACCCATAATACTTTACTTTTAGTCTGCATCACTCGACCCCAAGCACGAGGATTTCAATCTAATAAAGTTAGGAAGAGGCAGCACCAACAACAGAAGTCATTGCCATTATAAGTAAACAAAATGTCCACCTCTTGCTTGAACTCCCATGAAACCCACTCGAGGATTCCATTGTGCCAGGTTGCCACGTGTTCGTTGCTGCTATCGCCAGTTGAGAAGGGGAACGTGGGCGGACTTGCGGTCTCGTGTGGACGGAGTTATTTTTTATGAAACCGGTGGTGTGGACATAAAAGTTCGGTTTCAAAAATACCCGGGTTCGTGTGGACAGGGCCTAATACTACAAAGACTACTACTAGGTTACTGTCAACCAAATAATTGCAAAGGTCCACCCTTAATACTTCACTTTTAGTCTGCACTCACCCAAGCACGAGGATTCAACTAATAAAGTTAGGAAGAGGCAGCAACAACAACAGAAGTCATGCCATTATAAAGTAAACAAATGTCCACCTCTGCTTGAACTCCCATGAAACCCACTCGAGGATCATTGTGCCAGTTGCACATCGGTGCTGCTATGCAGTGAGAAGGGAACGTGGGACCGGATCACGAGACACGAGCATCCAAAATGATTAAAAGAGCCATTTTGTTTGAAGGCGCTATCGGCCCCATCACTGGGGTGCCTTTACAGCGCTGGGCTCTGTGACTCATGCTGAGGAGGGGAGCCTGTCTAAATTCAGCACTCAATTAGAGGGTTATACCGCGCACACACACATCCGCACATAAACACACACATCCGCACATACACACACATCTCCACACACACGGCTTCATGCCAATAGCCACTCATCCCACATGAGTCAGTCACACGTTAAAGGGACACCCTTGCAAGATATCTAGTCAGCTGCTACCCGACCGCCCAGTGTGTCAGCAGCTTCCAGCCCCCAAGAGGGCTTGGAGGAATGTCACCAAACTCTCAGCCACGCACCTTCATCCTCAGCATTTGCTGTCAAAGCACTTTTAGCATTCCTCGCTTTCCTCTTTTTTCATAGCAAGAGACAAAGCTGTTGAGCTAAACATGACTGAGAACCCGGAGACTGTAAAGGAGCTGACTGACATCATTTCACTTATTTCCCGCCGCGCCTCCTTGTTTTTCTCCAGTTGCCTTGACCAGTTCCGTCGGGTTTCACTGAGACCAGCCACGTGCCACTTAACTTTGGGTTCATCCAGATTGACTCTGAGGTGGCCTCTCCCTGGGTATCCTTTACATCTTTCAGACTAAAGGTAACCCTGACAACAATAATTATAACAAAGGAACAGAGGAATCTGGCTCTGCCATTGATGAAGATAAATAGACCGCGCGGAGAGGACCCCTTCCTTTTCGCTAGTTGGGTTGTTGAATGATAGCACATTCTGTCTGTAGACCAGGGAATAAAAAACATTACAATATGTGACGTAGAACTCCACTATTGTACTATATATTCATATAAACAACGAAGAGAGTGTTGGAAGTCTACACAACCAAAGATGAGGGTGAAATTGATATTCTCAAGACATAGTTATACAGAGCGGGGGGAAAAGCGTTGCTGCTTTTGATCATTACATTCAAAACAAACACTAAGAAAAATATTGATTGTAAGCTGGCTTCATTTAGTTATATAGTACTGAAAAGTTAATGGAACTAAAGTATAGTATAAAGTATAGTATATTATAGTAAAGCATAAAATAAAAGTCTTTCTTTTGGTTGAGTAAATCTACTCTGGATGTATTGAGATACTGCCTTTGTCAGATGGTAATAAATATTATCTACATATGAATCACCTGCAAATGTACCAGCATAATATTTGTCACACTGACATTCCAAAGAAACAATTCACAGATGGATCGAACAGTCCGTTCTCCTCGCAATCTGAGTGTTGCTGCCGAAGCCAGAAAACAGACCTCTTGGTAGGTGTGTTGTGGTCTACCAACATCTACGCCCAATGGCACCCTGCACAGGGGGGAGCGCAAGCTAGCTAGATGCGTTGGCTAGCTGTGGCTATAAGCATGGAGAGCCTTTTGAAGGTTGGATGGATGGGTGGAAGGAGAGTGACGTCTTGGCAGCAGTAGTTCCAGCAACATGAAACAAGGTGGATTTCCACCTCTCAGTACCACCACCACTCACACCCGGCGCACATAAAACGGGCCCTTTATTTTTTGCGTTGAGTCCTCTTTTCCGGTGAATCATATTTCAAAGAAACCTCCCTGTGGACGGGGTAAATCAATAATAGGACTGAGATCTAATTTGACCTGTTTGTTCCAAACACAACTCTCCATCCAGGGTTTTTTTCTTTTCCTTCCTGCTCATACAGGGATACATGACAAAAAAACAATGTAGTGTACGTTAGGCACCAAAGCATGATCGATTTAACCTTTTATCACACCAAGAAAATGAGCAAAGTAGCCTACATACATATTTGATTGTGTAGTACAAAATTGACAGTATTATGAAACCCAGACGTGTACTGGCTACAATTTGCTGACAGAAATCTTGCGCTTTCAATAGTGGGGAAAATGGGTCTTGATATCTGTTGTTGCTGTTATGTTATATTGTTATATCACATATCTTGAAATGCATCAGATATACTAAAAGCTTTCGACACTTGCGCAAATCAGAACCTTGCACTTACAAATTACTACGCACACACTTCAGGACCGTGCACGCGCACATCAACACACATGTGTGCGTGCACGGTCAACCCAAAACCCAGCTCAGCTGGAAAAAATCTTACGTGAAACCAAATTGTTAACTCCTCTATGGGAAACAAGAGTAAAAATTGTTCATTGAGTTTGTTTGTGTCAGCTTTCGCTCTGTGACGCACACAGGTGTGCATTCACAATAGTCAATGTGTGCTGCTTGATTACCAGAGCAAAAAGTCATGTCTGGCTCTGTTCTAAATGGTTGTACGAGAGCAGTGAAGCAGCCGTCCGTAGCGGAGCCGTTAAAGACACATGGGCGTGATGAGTCATCGCCTCCTGGCCCTAACGAGCGGCTGTGTAGTGCACATCTAAGGCAAATCGACAAATGCTTGTTTCCAACGAGCGTGGTGCTCGCTCCATTCTATTAAAGTGCATTCGCCCGGCATGGCAGAGAACTAGTAGAAACTGGAACAAGTCAAAGCCTCATTGATTGACCTTTTAATTGTATGGGGAGACATTATCGAACCTTTTTTCTGTGTTTCCTGCTGTTGGCGGTGAATGTATTTAACAGGGACACTTTTTGGAGTGCGTAATAATGTGACGTCATGTGATAAGAAAACGCTCGACCAAACGTTTTTCCACATACTGCTGTTCTGTTACAGCCTCTGATTTGAGACCATATGCCCCGGGCTGGAGATAAGATGAATGTAACCCTGTCGCTAACCTTGTATGCCATCCAAAGTTTTCAGGCAAAAGCTGTGCCGTAGGTAGGTAGGTAGGTAGGTAGGTAGGTAGGTAGGTAGGTAGGTAGGTAGGTAGGTAGGTAGGTAGGTAGGTAGGTAGGTAGGTAGGTAGGTACGTAGGTACGTAGAGGGGATTTAGCATCTCTGAAAGATCACTGAGCAGAGAAAAATTGTGCAAGATCAGCCAACTCTTGCAGACAAAACTAGTAGAGATAACTCACCAAGACCCAGAGGAGAGCTTGGAACACTTCAAAACTAGGACTCTTCTCCCCACGTTGCATTGACCCTGCAGGCATCAGCAGGTGGTTCATGACATGTCATGGAGTTCATTTTCGGGGAGGGGGCCTCGCACCCTGGTGGTGGACCCTGATGGGGGCTCAGGCAGGGCCCTGGCCCGTACTTATGCACTCCCTTGATCTCGCTCCCCCTTGTCTCCCCCGTTGCCGCCGACTGTCTGTGATGTGAGCTTTAGAGGCGTAGCGCCTACTAAACGAGGAGACGCTGTGAGTCAGCAGTGCAGTCCTGCTGAGTTCACATCCGCCTGTGGGGCAATGCGACACACACACACACACACACACACACACACACACACACACACACACACACACACACACACACACACACACACACACACACACACACACACACACACACACACACACACACACACACACACACACACACACACACATCACACTCTGACTTGGTGCTGCACAGACCTTTGCACAGAAGGTCAGTTATTAGTAGCCCGTGCCCTTCCTCTGCCCACTCTTGATATCCAGAGACGGCACAGTGACATTTGTGCAATGTCAAAAATAATTCCTCCATGTGAGGTTTAAGACGGACTGGCACTGGATTCCTTCGACAAGCTGGGGATTTATTTTCTTATCCAGTACACAACAACAACAACAACAGATTAGCCCTTCTGCGCAACGCAAACCTTCTGAACGCAGCGGGCCAATACACAAACCTATGGCTGACTTACGCAATGAAATTATGACAATGTTTCGAGCCATTATGAAGGAATATCGAGTGAAAATTACTTGAAACTTGAACATTACCCGTGGGGGGGGGAGGGGGGGGGGGAGCAATACTTTAAGCAGGACTGTGAATATTTTTAATTGCAAAATACGGGTACAAATAAAGTAACCTGAACTTGGAGAAAACCAAATCTAATCATGTTTCTGCAGATGTGCACTGCACACCTTGCTCTGATACTGCTGGTATTTGTGGGGTAAACACACATCAATTAATTTAATCAAAATACCAAATGCTCTTTGAGCCATGCCAGGAATCCAATTCCGTCAATGCCATGGCCAGAATACATTTAAGAGAAACTCTACATATAATGATGCAAAACATGTATCTCCAAGTCTTTTTTTGGGAAAACTTCATTTTTAACTATTTGTTGCAGCAAAAAAATTAGCCTACTATTAATCTTTCTTGAAACCAGTGTACAACTTCAAGTACTATTATTGATAGGGGGATACATTGATTCTGCCCCAGCAGATGGCATTATGTTGGTTCATCTTGCATGAGCGTCCTTTCTTATGAGAAGATATGACGAAGATAACCCTAGCATAAAACTGTCCTTGTACATTAACATTGAAAAAAGAAAATTTACTTTTCGGTTCTTGTCTGTTATTAACCATTCCTTTCCAGATGGTTGAAAAAGCATTGATGATGACTGAATGTTGCGAACTACTTCCAAAGAGTTATAGTTCCTAAATATTTGCCATTTGCTTAATCTGTGTCAGTAAAGCGAAAGCCATTCAACTGGGCATATTCTGCCTTTCATTGCATTCTCACAGCCCATCATAATCTCCAGAGGGCTGTTATCACACTGCAAATAAAATAAACAGCCATCTCTCAAAAACACATGATTCTCTTTCTCCCTTTTCCCTTCTTCTCCCCCCCTTTGCAGTAACCTTTGACCACTTCCAGATATTGCGAGCCATCGGGAAGGGGAGTTTTGGCAAGGTAATGTAGAAGAATTTCCCTTTCTCTTTGTGTTTGTGTGCTTCTGAATTTCTGTCATTTCTCTGGACCTTTGATGGCTCTCTCACTGCAATTAGCCGCACACAGAAGACCGGGCCTGGGCTCCGTCAAGACACAGCGAAGGAGTGGGTAAACTGGGCCGCGAGTAATTACCGCTCGGCTACTCATCTCACACTGGGAGATGGATGCTCTCGACTCAATCACCCCCACCACCCTCTCACTTAATTATGTTAACACGTGCTTATTTAAAGAAGAGCAACAACTATTTCTCTAATAACGGAGAGGGCTATGGTGGTGCCTTTGCTTCTTCGCTGCATCTCTGCCCATCTCAGGAGGGATGGCGGCCTCTTCTTTCCCCGTTTTGATTACAGAGTAGCGATGGTCCTCTGTACGTCACTGTGAGCAGTGTCTTAAAATATTAGCATGTGGATCTGCATATTCTTGCGTGTGTGTGTTTGTATGTGTGTTTGCGTGTGTTAGGGGTGGCTGATGATAATTATTTGTCATAAAGCAAAATGTTCAAGCAAATTAGTCTTGTTTCAAGGGCCATTATAATCATGTGGTGGTGCCTTTGCTTCTTCGCTGCATCTCTGCCCATCTCAGGAGGGATGGCGGCCTCTTCTTTCCCCGTTTTGATTACAGAGTAGCGATGGTCCTCTGTACGTCACTGTGAGCAGTGTCTTAAAATATTAGCATGTGGATCTGCATATTCTTGCGTGTGTGTGTTTGTATGTGTGTTTGCGTGTGTTAGGGGTGGCTGATGATAATTAATTTGTCATAAAGCAAAATGTTCAAGCAAATTAGTCTTGTTTCAAGGACCATTATAATCATTTCAGAGTACTGTTTATTATTTAGTTAGTTACTTGGTGGAGATGGGATTTGATAATTGACCTTTTGCATAACTATTTTCAATTAAATTGGAGTGCTTGTGCACTATGCAGACATGCTTGTGTGTGTGTGTGTGTGTGTGTGTGTGTGTGTGTGTGTGTGTGTGTGTGTGTGTGTGTGTGTGTGTGTGTGTGTGTGTGTGTGTGTGTGTGTGTGTGTGTGTGTGTGTGTGTGTGTGTGTGTGTGTACGTGCACGGCAACACGCTGTAGGCTCCCAAACTTGCACATCGGCAGTAAAATTCTCAAGCTTCATGACTGATATTAATTCATTGCACTTCTGCTTGTAAGCCAATTTACTTTCACTTTGCTACAATCTCATACAAAACACTTGCCTCTTTCATACAGCAATCCCTCCCCAGTCACTGGGATTTGCATTTGAATATGCAAATGAATGCATTGCTGCATTTCCCCCAAGGCGGCTGTCACACGCTTGATGATGCTAAAGGTAGGCTGCAGTACGCTAGTAGCTTACCCACTGCGTGGTAGCTTCATCAGCATGGAGCAGGGCTATATTCAAAGGCTCAGACTCCCTAGCCTGTTTTGGAGCTATAAAACTGTGCTTTTGTTTCACCAAGAATCCCCTATGTTGTCGTCAAAGAAATAAAGGAAAGACTCAAATCTAATAAATGTATTTTACTGAGCACAATGTTTCAGATCAGGAATAGCAAACATTTTATTGTACATGTCCAAGTTGTAGTCAAGTCTAGATAAATGATGCATGGGCATGCAGGGAGGGACCTAACCAAACAGATATTACGCAACTTGCATCAAACATTGGCGCGTGCGCGTGCGCGCGCGCGCACACACACACACACACACACACACACACACACACACACACACACACAC
The DNA here is from genome assembly GCA_900291075.1 of Melanogrammus aeglefinus. Classification (NCBI taxonomy): domain Eukaryota; kingdom Metazoa; phylum Chordata; class Actinopteri; order Gadiformes; family Gadidae; genus Melanogrammus; species Melanogrammus aeglefinus. The sequence continues at coordinate 258,854 of OLKM01000264.1, read as the reverse complement.
ACACACACACACACACACACACACACACACACACACACACACACACACACACACACACACACAATACAGTGTTGCCGATGGACGATACCCAAGTATTGAATCAAATTAGGGTCAAAGGTATTGTAGCTGTGTAACACCTTTCGTGAATGTGTGAAAACAATTAGTGTGAATACATTCAAATGTGTGTATGTGTAAAATATATTTGAAAAATATAGTCATTTGCTACCCTGAAAATCCAGAGTTCTGGCGAGACCACAATTTGAATTTGCTCAGCGAGTCACTCTAGAAATGAGTCATTTACATTCCCCGATTCCCCGAACATTAACCAATCACATCGGTGTATCTGATAAAGGCGGGCAAGAAGCAAGCTAAACAGACGACGACAGCGCTGCTACGGAATCAGTCAGTAAACATTGCAAGATGGCTACGGTTGATCACCAGTTTTTTGAAACTGCTTTGGCCGCTACAATAAAAGAGATCCACTCTGCTTTTCCTCTTAAAGAGGAATAGAAGACAGTGCTCATAGCTTTCCTTTGCAAGTAGGATGTGTTTAAGGTTTTACCGACCGGATACGGCAAGAGTCTAATCAATCGGTTAGCTTCGCTGGTAGTTCAGCGTATGGGGCTCTGGATACGTCACCCCTTGTATTCTTTTGATTGGTCGTAGTGTTATCCAATTCCATGCAGTGATATTTTCAAATGCACGCTTGGTGCCGCTGTCACGTTAAAATTGTACCGGGGGCGAAAATTGTACCGGCCTACGTCATCGTTTGTTTACATCCTGACAACATGTTTCCAAACGACGAAATAACATATCAGATAGCGGTTACTGTATTCTGATGCGAACATTGTTTACTAATATATTGTGTATCTGATAAAGGCGGGCAAGAAGCGAAGCTAAACAGACGACGACAGCGCTGCTACGGAATCAGTCAGTAAACATTGCAAGATGGCTACGGTTGATCACCAGCTTTTTTGAAACTGCTTTGGCCGCTGCGTAAAGAGTCATTTTGCTATTGTTACGATTAAACATGATATACTATCATTAGTACAATTGTTATCGTCTATCTATCATAATACAGTTAGCGATATCTGCTATCTGTATTATGTTATCGTCGTAGGAAACATGTTTTCTGCATCGCGTCGTCGGTTGCCGGGCAGGTTGTCAGGGTAATCAAACGATTGACGTAGGTCTGGTTACAATTCGCCTGCAGTGACAATTCTAATGCCGTGAGACCGCCCCTCGAGCTTTCTAGATGTGGGTCTGGATTTCCAGGCTATTAATTTTCCGTTAAACAAATCATTTGCACCTACCAAACACATCAGATTTCCAGTTACACAAATTTTAATATTTTTATATAAAAAAAACAGAACACAATTGTGTGTGGGAATCCAAAGTAAGCAGCTATAATCCAAACCTACAGGTTCAAACCAATCGGCAGGTACAAAACTTTTGTCACACAATAGTTGATGGGGATGTTCAGATAAACCTATCATTTGACAATCCAATAAGACATATCAGTTCACCATCTAATTACGGAGCCAGTGGGGAAGCGATGTTTCAGTAAAAAAAATGTTCCTTCCCGATTCCAATACCTGATTTGAGTTATCGGCCGGTACTGAGTATAGAGTTTCTATTCATTTGTATGTATATTCATATATAGTTTTTTTTTTATCATATTCTATATAATTTATCTTCATATATATCTATCGATATTATATATAGTTTATTATATTTTTTTTTAACCGCTGTATACTACTAACCCTGTATGGATAGGATATGATTGCTATCATTTTTGTATGGCCTTGCATGAACATATGCACACAGCATCTAGCTCTGTAACTACTAATAAGCACCTGATCTTTTTAAAGGGTTCTCTTACGATGAAAACAATGTAGTAATTGTCAGTCACTTCGGATAAAAGCCTCTGCTAAATGACAAAAAGGCAATGTCAATAAATGTGCAGAGACACTTTTATTATCTTATTTGACAATAAAAAACAACAGGAATAAAAAACATTAGTTTAAAAAGCAGGCTTAATTTAGTGAAATAATTCATTTAGATAATAAAGTCATAAAATTTCCAACTTGTATTTCTGGCTCACATGGCCGGGTTGAATCAGGTTGGCTATTATTGCTAATCTCCGTAAAACATGAACGAAACAACAAACTTGAATATTTTACTGCATTTATTTTTTGGCAACATAACGCCAACATCACCACTCTAGCTCGTTCTTGTTACCATTTCGGGAAGAACATTCTCTTAGTAGTGAGCTAAACTATATTCACATAATTAGTACAACTATGTTAGATTCAGAAACCGAACCTCCATGTTCAACCTCCTATAGACCCATATATCAATGTTTGGTTCTCAAGAGATATTTCAGTTATAATTAGACTATTTATCAGGAGTTCATCTGATCTTATTCATGAATGATCATATTTGAGTGTCCAGGCCCCAGGCGAGCAGAATGCATTATAAAAGGCGCCCCACTAGCACTGTGATTATTGAAATGATCTGCCTCATTGGCTAGTCAAATTAAATGTTAATCGGAGCATCCCCATTGGCTATTCAGGCGGAAGGGTTAAGAGTGGAACAAACTTTTTGTACCCATAGATTTGCATCATAGTAAAGTGTCAAATGTGGGACGAAGGTTTTGTACCTGGAGGTTTGGTTTATACTCATAGCTTTGATTCTTTGCTGTAAACTTCACACATACAATTGAGTTATTTGAGAATATTATTTACCCACAAACAATAAGATGTGCAGCTGCAAACCTTTTGATGTGTAACTGGAAATCTGTTTCTGTAGGTGCAATCCATTGATGTGTTACTGCAAATTAAATGTCACACAAAATGTTTTCACCCATTCCCATATGGTGTTAGGGTTAGGTGTTAATATTTTCAACCCTAATTTGTTTCCATACCAAAGCTGCACAGGAAAGCAGAAACCGACTTGACCGTGGTGTGAAGAGATGAATCCATGCGAGTTGTTTAATACATAAACAATATGTTCAATAATTCAAAACAAATGTCCAGGGGAGAGATTAGCTGCAGTCGGTGGGTTACAGCAGATAGCAGTGCGTGTATAACCACAGTGCAACCTCTGCAGTCATCTCTCCACATGCAGACGTGCCATGGGAGTCCAACATGGAGTCGGTCCTCCACAAACACAGAGGTCATCTCTTATGGCTTTCTCAAAAACCATGGGTTGCCTCGCTGGGTTGCCACAGCTCTTGAATACTGAATACTCATCTGCATGTAATCTGTTGACTGCATCCCGCAGCCGTTTGCGTGCGTGTGTTTTTTGCGAGCATGTATTGTGCGTGGCTGTGTGTGTGTATCTGCCTGAGTGGCGGTATGTTACAAGCATATGAGAGGGAGGGAGAGAGGGAGAGAGAGGGAGAGAGAGAGAGAGGAGAGAGAGAGAGAGAGAGAGAGAGAGAGAGAGAGAGAGAGAGAGAGAGAGAGAGAGAGAGAGAGAGAGAGAGAGAGAGAGGGAGAGAGAGGGAGGGAGAGAGAGAGAGGGAGAGAGAGGGAGGGAGAGGGAGAGAGAGGGAGAGAGAGAGAGGGAGGGGGAGGGAGAGGGGGAGAGAGAGGGAGAGGGGGAGAGAGGGAGACTCTCCCTCCTCCTGCTGTGTGGATGTACTTCATATTCTGTTGGCACACACAGACAAAATGGTCTGAGAATGTGCATTTGTGGAAGTGAACATGAAGGAGGGGTGTGAGGACGGCCTCTCTCCCGACAGGCGGTCACAGTGGCAGGCTGGAGATGACAATGAGAGAGCATGTCTTGGCAGGGGTCTGGTGCTGTTTGTGGGAGGCACAAAATACTCATTTGTGTTAACGATACATTTGAGAAACTGTTGCCTGTTTTTCCCTCTATGTCCTGCTGTTCTTCTCTTTCTCCTCTTTGCAGTATTATGTATTGTCTTCCCATGACTACTACTTTACTACTACTACATCTACTTCTACTACAACTACTACTACTCTCTCGCTCTCTCTGTCCCTTTGTCTCTGTTTCTTCATCCTTCCCTCTCAGAATGGCCCCCTAGGCTTGTGATGCATTTGTGGTTTATGGAGTTAAAGTTTAGGACCGTTGAGCCATATATAATGGCAGACTAAATATAGTTAACTGCTCTCTCTCCCTCTCTTTCTCTCTTTCTGCCTCTCTTTCTCTCTCTGAGCTGTGTCTCTGGATGGTTATCTATCTGCCAATCGGTGTCATGTTAAAGTTCAGCCGTCCCTTTCCCCTGCTCTCGCTGTCTCTCTCTGCCACCTGCGCCTTCCTCTGACGCTGTATGCTGTTGTTCCCCAGGGTATATTAAGCCCCTGGAGAATGGCTTGATAAGGCGTGTGTGTGTGTGTGTGTGTGTGTGTGTGTGTGTGTGTGTGTGTGTGTGTGTGTGTGTGTGTGTGTGTGTGTGTGTGTGTGTGTGTGTGTGTGTGTGTGTGTGTGTGTGTGTGTGTGTGTGTGTGGGGGGGGGGGGGGGGAGCCTGGCAGGTTCCCACCACTATCGTAAGCCAGTGACACTCGTCAGGCCTGTGGGAAACACAGCGACAGTTCCTTTATGGCAATAGATGGATGAATGGAAAGGTGAATGGTGAGACTGATGTTAGTATCACTTGTGTGTACAGGGTTGTCCTCAATGTGTCTAAATAGCGTTCGGTGAGATAGTGACCAATGCCTCAGAGCGTGATGCATCACAACCTATTTCAATGGCATTTAAAGATCATAGTAATCTTTATATAGTCTTCCAGATACACAAGCCTTGGGGAGCCAAGGAATATACCAAATCCTTAGGCAGCATTGGAGAAAATAATCTAGAGAGAACAATTGATCATCTAGAAAAGGGACCGTTTATTGTTATAGTCTCTGGTTTATTTTGAGCCATTGCAAGCTTGGTCTGTGGGGTATTTTTTGTCCCAAGTGACAAAGAACGGTGGTGTCTTTTCGTTCAGAGTATTGCATCCTGCCTTTTCAGAAATGCAGAGGGGTACACAGAGAGTGATCGAAGGACACATATTTTTTACAGAGAGAAAGATGCATACATAGATTCTGTATGATACATAGTATTTAAATGGATACAGAGAACAGCGTAGATTATGTATAAAAGTAGACATAGTTATAGAGATAATTATATGTACACAACGATATGAAAAACGTCAGTTCTGAATTCCTCCCATTATTGGTATGTGGTTTATGTCATATATACTAAGTGGACAAGTGTTTAAGAGCGTTTGCATCCGCGTTGTGTTGTAAGACGATCTTAGGGACTTATGTGGCTGACATTATTGTTGCCTGAAAAGCACCAACTATTTCATCATGAACCTGGAGGCAGAGGGGACATTTTAGAAGTGAAAATGATAATGAGTTTGCCAGACGACCCTGCCACATGCCACCAATGTGGCTTAACTGTGCTCATTCGACACCAGGCAACAGGTAGATGTTCTATAAAGCCGTTTAGTTGAGAGATAGCAAGATTTTATATGCCAAGCAGGTGGTGAATATATGGACATGTCCAAGCTCTACGCTCAGGGCCTATGAAATCGGCTTGTAGGACGGTAAAACTGTTCCCAGCAATAACTTTGATGATCAAACCATGTTAAAGATATAATGTAATCTATTCCACGTGCAAAAATGTCTCTGCCATGCAGGGCTCCGTGGAGAATGAATCAAATGCGGCGCAGAGGAGTTGATTTTCTCAAAGGATCCGCAAGCCTTTTCTGTTTGATTGAGCACAGCGATAGGCCTGGAATGATACCGGGCGCCTACTGATGTGGAGAGTTCAAGCAGGTGTCATCATCCAGTCCCAGGCCAAGTCCCAGGCCAAGTCCCAGGCCAAGTCCCAGGCCAAGTCCCAGGCCAAGTCCCAGGCCAAGTCCCAGGCCAAGTCCCAGGCCAAGTCCCAGGCCAAGTCCCAGGCCAAGTCCCAGGCCAAGTCCCAGGCCAAGTCCCAGGCCAAGTCCCAGGCCAAGTCCCAGTCCCAGGCCAAGTCCCAGCCCAAGTCTCGTATCTGTGGTGCCTTGTGGGCTGAACAACGCTGCCACATAGCAGCACTTCAAAGACCAAAACCCCCTCAGGATCTTTTTTCATGCGTTGTAAGGATAGTTTAAATTCAACAGATTTGAGCTATCCATATCAGGAGGGAATTATAAAAAGCGTTCATGTCACTTTGGGATAATAGCTGAATACCCATAACGCATTAGTATTAGCATTACAATCTAACGGTACTTAAGGACATAAGAGGGGGTTTCTTCCAATGTCGTTTGGACGGCTGTTGGCCAGAGGGACACATCAGAAGGATGGAGCTGCTGTGCTTTTCTTTTGTGTCACTTGTTTAGCTCCTGTTGAGTTGTCATGTGAAGCACGTTCAAACGTCCGTTTTGAAGTGCAACACAAAAACGATACAATGAAATATTATCGTATCCATTATTAATCCTGAAGTCAATCACCAGTCAGTCACCATGTGGATGGTCAATGTAAACCTAAGATTGGTTTTGAGTGTTTGTGTGGTTTAATTTGTATTTGTTTGGTGTTTTTAGTAGATTTATATTGGTTGAACAAAAATATCAGGGGGAGTTCTATTAGAATTTCAACGATAAAGGGCCGTCTCTAGCATATAAATAACCACATCATTTGCAGGCCTAATACCACTAGATGACATCAAAACAATCAGGGTTCTCCCACGATAATGTTACGGCGGGACCACCCGGCTCCTTTTCAGCACCACTTGTTATGTGATGGCCTGCACAGAACCCCTGCCTCCTCACCCGTCCCTATTTCAGGTTGCTCTGCTCTGAGGCGTGGGTTCTCAATGGCTGACCATGCCTTCATGGTGCGTCACGGAGCTAGCACAAGTAGTGGCTCCCAGCCGCTTGTAAACTACCGTTTTTCTGCCACCCTGACGGCAGCAGACGCTGGCCTGAGCTCAAGACATCCAGCGAAATGAACCCAATAAAGGGAGCAAATTACTCCGGCTCTCTGCCGATGACATGTTCATTCAAGCCTGAAAAGTGTGTTTGCCTCGTTCGCCTCAGTCACCCTTTTTTCCGCACAGCCTCCCCACCAGTTAGTGCCAACCAGTGTAGCCAAAGTCGTGGGGGGGGTGTGTGTGTGTGTGTGTGTGTGCGCGCGCGTGTGCGTGTGTGTGTGTGTGTGTGTGTGTGTGTGTGTGTGTGTGTGTGTGTGTGCGCGTGCGCGTGTGCGTGTGCGTGTGCGTGTGTTCGTTCAGATATGCATGGAGTTTTTCACTTGCACTCCATTTCAATCGCTGGCCAACCATGTTACACTATCACGGTTGCTCTCTCACACAAACACACCCACACATACAAGTTGAATTGAACAAAGTGATGGATGTCAGTGTTTATATTTCCATTTTGGTGCTGACAAAATGCGTAATGTTACAAAGTACCCCTCTCGCCCTCTCACTCTTTCCCTCAGGCTGTGGTCCTCTATCTTGTCTGTCCATGTGTCTGAGCCAGAGGCTTCTTCTGATCCACTTGGCTTTTACCTGACCTAGAAAACACACACACACACACACACACACACACACACACACACACACACACACACACACACACACACACACACACACACACACACACACACACACACACACACACACACACACACACACACACACACACAGTCATCTTGCAGTGTCCTGACTAAGTCCACTAAATTTAACATCCATGGTCCTTTTTTAAGCTCCCATCTCCTGCTCTGTGGTAGTCCCAGTAGCAGCAGCAGCAGGCCTGGTGACAACAATTGATAGGGCCGCTAACTATAGATGAGCGGCTTGGCGGGAGTGGAGGAGGAGCAGGAGGAGAGGGAAACCACACTGGATGGGCATCTGGAACAGGGGAACCGGTAGCAGAGCCTTATTGACATACCAGGGATCACACGGAGGCTTGAGCAACATGAAAGCCTTTTGATGCTGCATGATATAATGACATGTTCAGTTAAAAAGCCTTCTCAACGGGATTCTGAGCAGAGGTTAATGGTATGGCCGTCATTCAAGCAAATACCCGATCCCAGTCCAAGGGATGAAACTGTGGGCGGGAGTTAGAGAATATTACAGTCGGATGGGTAGAGGTTTAAATACGATCCCCATGACGACCGGTTGGATTTTTATGTGTGTTTGTGTGTGTGTGAGAGAGGAAGATGATGTTTACTACCAATGAAATCCCCTCGTTCATGAACTTAATTTCAATAATTTATGAGGAGTGTTGAATTGATGTTTATTAAAAAACATCATAAAACGAATTCTGTCTTGAATTCTGAATATTCTATATATATATATATATATATATATATATATATATATATATATATATATATATATATATATAATTTAAAATCGAAATATCATGAGAATGTCCGATGTTTACATTTGTATATCCCCATTTCCTTGCCACATGACCTCCCCAATCGTATTTCCCGTCCCTCATTTCCTCTCTCATATTAAGGGATACAGAGCTAAATAAATAATAAATAGCAAATAAAAACCTTTTAAAATGAACCGTCTTATCTTTGAACTTTTCATTCATAGCCGGGAAATGATTTCCACAGTGGCAGGTGATTCAGATTCAATTTGAATAAAATTGAAAGAGTCCCCCGTGCTCAATTAGACTGCTGAAAGATGCATGACCCAAGGGGTCAGCCCAGACGGCCACTGCTCCGGGAAGAAACTCATTACTTTCCTCCCGTTTTATCCCATTGACTTTTAAAGGTAAATAAGTGATAAAAGCGGTATTATATTTCTGTCTGTCTGTAAACTTGCACGACTGCATATCATGTTTCTTGCCATTTACTTTATCATCAAATTTGGGAGGAAGGATTAGCGTAGCCACCTTCAAATAAAAGAACAAACCAGAAGACGGATGATGGTGGTCTTTGCCCACTGACGGTGGCGCTGCCCTTGGCGTTAGCATGCGGTGACCTTCAGAGTCTCAGTGGCGAGAGGCAGCCGGGCCCCGCGTCCATCAGGGATGAATAAAGCAGGGTCAGAGCGGGACGGGTCACACCGTCGGAGAGGTCACACCGGATCAGGGGCATTTTTTTCCTCATTTATTTTTTTTTTACATTTCAATTTAAACTCCATGGGAGCTGAATTAATATTTTATTTGAATCCTTAATGGGGCCAGGGTAGTTGTGGTTGGTATGGTTAGGGTGATCCCAGGGTTAAGGGTTCTGAGATTTGACCCCCAATGGGTTTAGGGTTTAGCGGTATAAGCATACTTTATTATAATGATGTCAACATTTTTACTTGAAGTCTCTTTGTATAAGAAGTGTGGATGGTAAAAGTTAAGATGAATAAATAACGCGTAATTGTAAAAACCTTTGTACAAAAGCTATTGTTATGCTCATCATTATTCAGGAATCACCAGTATTTAATGTTTAATTATTATTATACTTCATGTAATTATTCCCCATAATCCTTGAGACCAGTGCTCTCTCGCTGTCTCTTTTCACTTTCTCACTCACTCAAACACTCCCTCTCTCATTAGGCTGCATGGATGTACATCTGTAATGCCCTCCTCGTCCCTTGCCTCTCCCCTCTAGAGGCTGAACTAATTTCACGTGTCAGTCATGCTACGGCCCCACTCTCCCGCTTCCGGATCCAATTAAGGAGACGTTCCACCGTCAACCAGCCGGTAGCCAAGGTGTGTTTTCCGCCTGCTGACTGCCAGCACTGACGCACATTTGCCAGGGGGGGGGGGGGGTATGGTGGTGGAGGGGGTATGTTAGGATTTGGCCTGTAGATAAAGGGATGTGGTGAATACCCTTGTCTTTTTTAGCCCGGGTCCATCTACAGTGTCATCACACGAGGATCCGTCGTTGTTGTGGCTGCGTAGGTTTTCCGTCGGAAGACGCCGCACCTCATTAGGGCTCTTTCAGTAGACGGCGCTTCTCTTTGTTGTTTCCTCACGACACGGTCGATGACAGGCGTACGGGATGTTGTCTTGCGTTGCCTCTACGCTTTCATTAGGGCCATTGTCCATTTCTCTTTTGTAATCATAACTTGTATCCAAACGGGCTGAGAACAAACCAAGACTAGGAAGCTCAATGGAGTGCCCCCAGCTAACACACGGCCCAGCAGCAGCCCTGGGCTCCAGGTGGGAGGGGAGCAGCGGACGCCCTCTCTGAGGCCCCGTGCCGGCCACACTCTGTCCACGCTTCATTGCTCCTTTGAGCCTGTGCACATCAAATACCTCCCCACCCCTTACGCCATCAGCCGTCAGCCACCAGCCAGATCAATACATCTGGCTTTGTGTGTGTGTGTGTGTGTGTGTGTGTGTGTGTGTGTGTGTGTGTGTGTGTGTGTGTGTGTGTGTGTGTGTGTGTGTGTGTGTGTGTGTGTGTGTGTGTGTGTGTGTGTGTTGGGAAAATCTTTGTGTGTGTGTGTATTTATGAAGCAAGTACATGCCATTTAGTGTTTGTGTCTCTCAGTGTGTGTGTGTGTGCGTGCGGTTGTGGCTACCTCTAAAAGGTCTCTTTACGGGAGATAAACAGGTGCCATGGGCAGCTGGTAGCGGGAGATTACAGCCAACCTGGTGACAGAATCTCACCCCTGGCCAGAACTCACTCCCTCGGCCTCCCTCCCTGCCTCACACATACACACATACACACATACACACATACACACATACACACACACATTCACACAGACAGTCCTGGCCAGACACAATGGGTTTTGGGGACAGCACCCAGTTCCAGCACTATGAAAAGGTCCTTTTCTGTTATGAAGATTAGTTTATGACATTACCATATGAATGCATTGTGCTACCAGACTTCTTGGCTTCTCGGTTTATTTTAATGAATTCGTTCATGTACTTGTTATTTTAATCCATGGAGCACTGACACCTGATAATCTCATGAATTCATAGTTATTGCAATATCTGTCTTCTGATTGGCCGATGGCGAGTCAGATAAGGTCACCTCCCATGCAAACTACAGGCACCTGAACGGCTTCCACCAGGGGACCTTGGATGAGCGCTGGTCTCTAACTCAATGTTATCCTTTGTTGTCTTGACTGGTCGTTTTTCTGGCTATATATTTAATCCTTCCAATGGCGGATATGCCGTGATACCTCATATTTATGGTGAAAATGAATTACAGTCAAAACTACGGAGAAACACAAGGTTTGATACCATTTACTTCTATTTACTGACCCCCAGACTGACTGAACGGTGTTGTAAAGCGATACTCACAAATTGAGGAGAAGCATATACAGAAAAAAACTAGAGCTAATAACAGGGGATTACATGTAACAGGTAACCATGCCCATGGTCTGAATGTTTTAGTGTTCTGGGATGCATTAGATTAATTTAGAACACTCTCTGTTCCAACCATAAGTTGGTATGGTGATTCCGTTCTATTAGCTATTGCTGCTGCCATCCTGGGGCGTTCATGGTGTTAAATGGAATTGTCCATTGCCTCCCAATGAGAGGAGAAGATAAAGGCGACAAAGATAAAATGCCCAACTCAAAATGCATAAAATCCATAAAAGTTTGACTCTATTGCGTCTCTATGGGTAATCAAATTAATTTATCCACAGTTGTGGTAAATTATTGATAATGGCATTGAATTGCCTATGTTCAGTATGGATTTATAAATAAAGCTCTTTCGAGTAAGTATCCAGACTGCTCATGTGGAGTTGGTGAATACGGCATTAGTTATTCTCAGCTTCTGCCTCAGGCACCTTGGGTCACTTTATCACTATCACTCTTATCCATCACCCTATCCAACTATCTCTCTCTCTCTCTCTCTCTCTCTCTCTCTCTCTCTCTCTCTCTCTCTCTCTCTCTCTCTCTCTCTCTCTCTCTCTCTCTCTCTCTCTCTCTCTCTCTCTCTCTCTCTCTCTCTCTCTCTCTCTCTCTCTCTCTCTCTCTCTCTCTCTCTCTCTCTCTCTCGTTGTAATGAAGGGTTAAACGTAGTAATACAGGTATCCAGGTTCTCTCTGCTCCCCGGACTCATGGGTACGCAGTTTGTGCCAGTATTTCTGTTCTTATTTTTTCCCTTAAGTTTTATTCAACTTCTAGCGCAGTGCAGATGGCTAGGTCTGACCTGGCGGAGGAGAGGGGAGGATGAGAAAGTGGGTCTGTGTCAGGCTGGCCCAGGTTGACGAGGAGAATAAAGGAGGTGTGAGGTTTGCTTGTTGGTTATGTGGGGAGGCGGGGGGGGTGGGGGGGCATGTTGGAATGAGGGCACGATCTTCACTGTAATGGTGGGGGCCATTCCTGTGTGTGTGCGCACGTGTGTGCGTGTGCGTGCGTGCGTGCGTGCGTGTGCGTGCGCGCGTGTGTACGTGCGTGCGTGTGTGTGGACAGGAGCAGTGAAAGATGGAGTAAGAGACATTCACATCAAGAAGGAGACCAACCCAGTTTCAGGAAATGCTGCAAGCTAGAGCTCAGTGATAATTCAATATTTTCCTGTAAATATGATATACAGCCTATAATATATTGAATTATGGTGACGTGATATGCTGCAGTGCTCATCACAGCACGAGCTGGTCGGATCTATAATGTATTGTACATTTTATAATCTCATAATATGGAATAATTACAGTGCAATGGACCTCAAGTTATTATCAATCGTTAACATGGGGTGAATGACTAAATCTACCCCGGGTTTAACGATGAGAAGATATGTAGGGCTGAAATGTATCCGTATTTTCTGCCCTACAGAACTTAACCTACACTGCTGTGTGAACGAGGATGGTTTTCGTCAGCAAGGTCCAATCAATGCCCCATTGGGCAACAATGTTATGAAACAGATCGAAAAAGTCCAAAGCTGAATTTGTGGTGGATCATGGCGGACGAGAGAGAAAGTGAACCAAAAAAATTGTAAGAGAGCGAGAGAAAGAGACAGAGAGTAATGGCTTAAAGAAGGGAAGGCTGCCAAGAGCTCAATTCAGTTTTCGGCGCTTAAAGGGGAAACTATCAGCACAATTAAAGCAGGATGTGGGCTCACAGAGTCCTACATCACTCTCGGTGACCCAGTTTAAACCGCTCAACTGTGCTGCTGCTACTCCTCAGTACTCTCACTCAATTCACATTCTTTCATTCTGTTAAAACAAAGAATGAATTAAGTAATGAATGATGGATTTCTCTTTTGGGGTCACAATGTCCCTCACAGTGATGTATAATTCAGTTAGCTGATGGGGTTTTGCCGCTTCCATCGGTGTCCTTTGATGGAGGCAGGTGCTACTGTCCATATAGGGAGGGCAACTGAACAGAGTTGCCTTCATAATGTTGGGGCTCTCCTCTGCGTTTTTTTTGCTTTACTTAAGTTTCTTTTTATTGCTTACAATTAGCAATTATGCAACGTTTTTTTATTATCTTTGATCTCATATAACTTGTTAACAACCGGCATGACGCTTGCACCACACAGCTCATTAACTCACTAATTTGATGTTTGCACCTAAGTGCACTTAAGGATAGGAAGTGTAGGGCCCAACATTAACATACTGGGTATGCAGGTGTTTCAAGAGCGATTGGACGCTGAGGCTGGTTGAGGCTGCACACCTGTTGTTAAACCAGCAATCACCACACACACACACACAGTCAGGGAGAGACCTGCAAAGCAACATGGAGCAACAGGTCAGACATCATTGTCTACAAATGTCTAGAATAAACCGGCTTTCAACATCACCACCCTGTTTCCTTGTCTGGAGGAGCCCAATAAACACCACTTAGGTGGAGCGTGGCAGCCACCTCGGTGGTGCGTAGCGACCGACATTATGACACCCCGGTAAGGTCAATGGCGTGCTTCCCGTGCCATGGTACATAAACGGAGCAGAGCCATACTCAGTGTGGTGAGCGACACCTGTGTTTGTTCTCTGTGTGTGACGGGTATATTGTAGATTCTATGAGTTGTGCTCTGTATGCCTGTCAACACAATGGACATGTTATTCCTCTGACTATGGCTATAAACTAATGGTGACATTTGCGTCCGTCCGATGCTTAGTCAGTGAACAGAAAAGGTGAGCTTTGACAGAATCCCATTTGAAAAAGTCGTAAAACAAATAGCTACTTGTGTGTCTTAGCGGCAGGATTCACGTGGACACATTAGTATCAGTGAATATGCAGTCCCATCACAATGACTGTTTAGGCCTGGAAATTACAATAATGGTTATTGTGACCTCACTAGTGGCCTCCACTACAGCTGACCTTTAAGATAATTTAAGCCCAAAACAAACACTTTGAAAAGGACCAATGAAGAGATGATTTGTTAACGTGTGTGGTTTCTGCTAGAAGAGTAAAAAACCACCTAAAATCAGGTTTTGTGTTTTTGAATTCTAACATGTTTTAATGTTAAGTGTCGTAAAAATCCATCAACAGTATAGGGTGTGCGTCCAAAAACGGTGAACGCATTTTTCGTACATCTGAAGATATCAGCCAGACTGGAGTTCATTGAGCTGAAACCTGTGGCACACTCAAAGCACGTGACATGCCATGTCATTACCATAACGTCTGCTCATCCCTCACACAGCAGGGGCTATTTTCGGGGACCCCTATTGCACCAGCAGTGGGATCGTTAATGGAGGCCATCTCCCACTGTCACAACCATTGTAATCGTTGCAGACGTGTTAAATCTAAATGTCCTCAATATAAATGTAAATGTGTGTATATGTGTTTACACCGTTGATATGTATCAACAACAAAAATTCCAAGACTAACATCTTTTCCCCCATTGTTTGTCTTACCTTGTCTTTATTCCTCATCACTCTTTCCTCTCCCTCTCCCCTCTCTCTTCTTCTGTTCTTGCTGCAGGTATGCATTGTGCAAAAGAGAGACACGGAGAAGATGTACGCCATGAAGTACATGAACAAGCAGCAGTGCATAGAGAGAGATGAGGTCCGAAACGTCTTTAGAGAGCTTGAGATCCTTCAGGAAATTGAACATGTTTTTTTAGTAAATCTCTGGTGACTATCCTGTTTTTTTCCACTTTATTAATACACTTTTGTGTGGTATGCACGGCCTGTGTGTCGGTCGCCTGCTTTGCCTGTGCTTGTTTGTTTGTGTTTGTGTTTTGTGTCTGTGTTTAACTTGAGACAGCGCTGTCCTCTTAACGTATGTTATTCGTTTGTTTACTTATTTGCTCATTTGGAAATAAATGACTAAACTGTTTCTCAGGCCCTTTCCGATTCCGGGAAAACAAACCACAGTTGTCCCAGAATCCCAGCTGCTACTATTGTGGTGAAAATGGAGAGACCCTTTCCAGAGACATACATTTTACATTTAGATACAATTCCCATATTCACCCTGCACAATCTATTAAAAACACAGTGGATAATTACTGGGCCTCAGCCAGCCAACGGAAGCCACCTCTTTATTATTCAACACCCCTCCTGTGCATTAGCACATGTTCCTGTTGGCTATTGCTGACTCAGTGGGGCATTCACATCGTGTTAGACTGAGGCACTTTAGTCCCTTGTAACTGGTTGAATGATATCGCATGTTGGTAACTGTGGTGGAGTGATTACCGCAGAAACATGTTTGTTATCAAGTGCCGTGATAAATATAGTCACGAGAAGAGGCAGTTGGACCTGGGAAGGCGTGCTTTTTGGGAGTCATAAAGTCCTAGATTTAGTCATTTATAGGGTTATATCTAGGGTATAATAGTTAAAGCTAGCTTCTAACATGAAATGTGAGCTACTTTAAACATTCAAGTGACTTCTAGATCAGATGGCTAGATCAGGTGTATTTCATTTCATATTGAAATAGAATACACGTGTGTGTCACTCTGTACTTTCGCTCTGCAATTGTCATTTTTGAAGAACATCTTTTCAGTGTTTGCCTTGCCCTACGGAACCGTGCCTCTCTCAGACAGACGTCTAGTGACTGGGAAACTAAGCAGCACCATAGCAGCTTGGCAACAAGGTTCACAACTTTCATATTTCCTCTGTATCTTCCAAATAATACATTGCGCCTTTTCAAAATTCACACATTTTGATAAGGTGGAAAATACTAGAAAAGTGTATTTCAAACCAAGCAATACCAGCTGCTGTTGACTCTTTAACGAGTCAATATTTTTCTGTCCTTTATTTGTATATAATTCAAGCAGACTCCAGTTGATTATCTTGTGGGGAATGTGCATTTGACCTTTTCCTCAGGGTCAGCTATGTTTGAACATTGCTGACCCTGTGAGGGCTGTGTGACAACACAGTTGTGAGTAGAGTTGGCCGGGTGGGGTGTGTTTTCCTTGGACATTAGGCTTCCCCAAAAAAAGAGAAATATCTTCCGGGATCCAATGGGATATGGGAATCGACTCACAGTTGTTGGTGTCTGGTATCACAGGGTAAAGTGACAGGGTGGCTGTCTCTCTGCATTGCAGGAAAAACTGAACAGTGTACATGACACAATAGATCCAGAACCTGCCATGGTGTCACGCATAGGAAAACACTGGGGGAAAATCAAGATGGAGACATTTCCAGGCTGGATTTTATCCATCATGTTTTGCACTAATTCTTTGCCAAGTTGCAGGCAGAGGCTGACCAGATTTATGAGAGTGTCTTTGCTCCCATGCTGTGAATCTGGATTATCTATCTTGGAGCTTTGTGTAGATGATCTTCTCAGCCCTATCGGCTAGGATGCCCTGAATGGTGGTGTGGTGGAATGTTTTTTTCCTCTATCTGATTAAGGAAGAATGGAATAAATTGATTGAAAAGCAACGCTCATTATTTCTGCTTCAGATCACACAGAGTCACCGTGCGCGTATGTGCATGACTACGTTATTGTGCGGTGCACTCAATTATATCAAGGCAACGTTGGATTCATTTAGTGTGCCCGTTGATGCGATGTCCCGGCTTATCGCGTAATAGATGGGATTGATGAGAATTTCCCTTCATCGTCCCTGCATCTGTCTACTGACTACATATACAAGTGGGGACCCTTTTCTCACCGTGCGTATGTGCATGACTACGTTATTGTGCGGTGCACTCAATTATATCAAGGCAACGTTGGATTCATTTAGTGTGCCCGTTGATGCGATGTCCCGGCTTATCGCGTAATAGATGGGATTGATGAGAATTTCCCTTCATCGTCCCATTGTCTTCCTCACTATCACAAGTGGGAGCCCCTAATTGGTTGGCTGAACGTGCACACTGTTAAGCAGGTCTCCCCATGGACTGTGAAAAGTTGGCAGCATCCACCGGCTTGTCAAATAGCTCTTATGAAGTCTGAAAGTTGGCATCTGAGCATCGTAGCTATTGATGAACCTGAGCTGGAGCATCTTGGGGATGCTGGGAAACGCCTATAGCCTCTATATGTAAGCCACAAAAGTGGCCGCTCTGGAGAATGCCTTACTTAGGTCTGGCGTCATCAGAGTAGAGTCATTGATTACAGTGCCGACAGGGATCAAAACAAAGATGAAAGGAGACTAAGCGAGACCAAGGAAAATGCATCAAAACAGCCCTTGGATAAGTGATAATACCTGCTATCAGGGAGCAGAGAGACCTCCCCACTCTGAGATGATGAGGACGGGATGAAGAGGATGTCGGTGCTGAGAAGGGATTTGCCATTGATTAGTTTTCTCAAGAAAGGAAAAACAGCTGTGCAGGGCAGGCTAAGAGGATTTGTAAGGTTCCTCTCTGTCTCCTCACGCACTGCAGCGTAGCTCCTTTTTGAGCTTGTTGTGAAACCAGACTGTACTTTCATGACACCGCCCCAAACCTTTTTCAGATGACGTTGTTCCAGCCCCTGCTTCAGTGAAGATTCTTAAATCATCAGGAAGTATGATAATGCCTACATTTGCTCTGGATGGATTGGGGAAGGAACTTCAGATGTCAAACAGACAAGTTCGACACATCTATTATGATTCCATAGAAAAAGAGCATATAAGGAAGTTTGTTGAGAGGTTGTGTGTCTGGCTGAAAAGGGATTACGTGTGGGAACGGATGAAAATGAACATGTCATGTCCAACCCCGCAGCAAATCTGCCGAAATCCCATGGAAGGATTTCTGACATGTGATTAGAAATCTGCTTTTCCTTGGTGATGTAACCGTGAGGTCACCGTCCAGCCGTATCTCTCTGTCTCATCTGACAACAGTGCACTCTAGTGAAGTATCACTGGAAATTACTGAGTGATTATAGCCTCTGGATGGGCCTGTCAAATTGATTGCTTGGCCTTTAAAGAGCAGAGGTCATTAAGAGCACAATGCCTTCGCCTCAGGCTTTGCTTTCAACTTGTAGTATGAGACACTCAGCATAGCACAAAACAGCCAACAGAGCATGATACAAAACATAACAGAAACATATTATGCGCAAGATTGTGGGAGTTCTGAGTTCACATTTCAATCAGTCAACGGTTTAAGAGTAGGGTGGGGGAAGGGGGGGAGCATTCACTTCTGAATCGAAATTAAGTTGAAGACTGTCCCAGTTGTATAAGTGTGTGTAGAAAACTGAACTGAATGCCAATTTCACCTTTTCCCTGCGTAGCCAGTGCATTGCAACCGGTGGGACAAAACTATTAAAAATCGGCCGTTTGTTCCAAAATTAAACACCGTGCTCCTGACCAGTACATTGAAAACACAAGAATTTTAACTGCCTCAGTTTCTAATTCCGTAAGCATGCACAGAAGAGTGTAAACACGGAATGCTAAAGCTGATTGAAATGTTGCTATCAAGATTGTTGGATTAACACACTGCCTAAAGAGCAGCCACTAACTTTGCCCTGAATTCTAATTGCACAGCTCAAGTATGTGAGCATGAAAACAAAATAGCTAGCAAGGGGAGTTTGTATGTCATAACTAAGGTTGTACCAAACAAAGATACAGCTATAGGAGTCTATTAACAAGCATCTGGAATATAGTGGATGTCAGTTGCTCACCAACTAGCCAATTTTGGAATGTGCGTACGCCAGGATAGTGGTGGAATTTGAAATAGAAACATGGCTGACTTGCATCTCGGCATACACAATACCAACAAATATCCTGGGGTCCTTGTTAATCCTAGCATTCACATGTTTGCAAGCTGCCACTTGACCACTAGATGCCACTTAATCCTACCCGCTGCTCCTTTAACATAGTTTACCACCATAGCCAAACATATCTAAATATACAAAGGTTTCTTGTCCCTTGAAACAGGAAAACCATGCATATGGTGGCCTTGTCAAAAGGCAAACGGCTTAAATGATCTGAAATGAATAGCCAAATTTATGATTGGTTGCCGAACAGTGTGTGAGTCATCCCCGCCTGGACAAACCAAGTGATGAGGCTGTGCTGGGCTGGGTCCAGCTGGGCTTCCATTAGGAATATTGATTTCAGGCCTGAATGGAACAAGGCCTTGGGAAACAGTGGAACAAATAAGGCACTTTAAATCACCATGCATACCAATCCATGCGGGGGGGGGGGGGGGGGTTGCACTTGATATGATGATAATTAAAATCCATATGAAAAAGATAATAAGAAGTACAATGCATAAAACAAACATGGGACTATACCCAAAGGCTTCCCAAGTCACTGGCACTGGGAGTGTGGTGTCTCGAGCTCCTTAAAGCGGCTTAAAGGAAAGAAAGAAAGCAAGGGGATACATTTACCCTGGGGTGCTAATCAAAATAGATGAATGAAGAAAAGCAGAAGTAATTTACTGACTAGCTCACTAATTTCCTTGTGTATGTCTGTAATTTTTATTCCCCACATTAAAGCTCTAAACCCTTGGAGTCAGATAAAAAAGAAGTGTTGCATTGGCCATGACCCCCTGCTTTGGTTCAAAACTCCTTCTAGGGACCTTGTGGAAATAGGCCAATGGCAGACAGGAACTCCAGTTGCCCAGTTGGGGGCCACAGAAAAGGGATGGGGGTGGCGATGCTCGGGGGTTGTGTGGCAGCAGTTTTTTTATTACAACACTGTTTGGTTTGTCCTTAAAGGAGGTGCCGGTGTCTCATGAATGACACAAACACTCACAGAGCCAGTTCCCTTAACATCAGATCTATATGGGACAGCCAAAACTTTTCAGAGCAAGTAAGGTAAAACAAAATCACCTCTCCATTCTCTCATATTTTTTTCCCTCTTTCTTTCTCCCTTTCTCCTCTAAACCTTGTTCATGCTCTCTTTCTTGTCCCCCTCACTCCTGCTCTCCCTCACTCCCTCCCTCCCTTCGCTGCCTTCCTGAGCTCATTCGTCATTATGGCCTCATTATTTCAGCCTGGCTGGTGGCTCTCTCTTGGTGCTGTGACTGTCCCAACTTCACTCCAGTACTTGGAGCGCCGCGTGCCGCCCAGCCAAATCCCCGCCCTCCCTCCCATCGCTGGCCTAAAACAGCTCCAAACTCCCACTATTCATATGACACTTCGCCAGTAATAAAGCCCATAATGAAAAGCTTAGGTGTGATAAATCAAAGGGAGTGTAGATGGAATGATCAATGTGCAGAGCGAGTTTGAATTGGGAGCGCTGACTGTTAGAGCCGTATCTTCATAGGTATCCCACCCCATCCCTTGATGAAGCCACCGATGAATCACTCCGCTGGTTAGGGATGTTCTATAGACCTCCCTGTTTCCTCTGGACTCATGGTACAGCAAACACACCCTCACTACAGCAGTTCTCACACGCTAGTTCCTGAGATCTGCCAGCATCGGTTTCCATCCAATCTGTTCCAGTTCTCTCTGCATCCGTCCTGTCTGTATCTGTCCTTGGCGAGAGTTTTGCGAGGTGACAGGGCCTGTCAAAGCTAGAGCTCTCAGGCGTCCTAGTTGTCGGGCCCTGTTGTCTGACATTCCCCCATCACCTCTGTCGCCAGCAAGGTGGGATGTGACGCCTGATGCTCTCGACTAGCCTCTCCACTGTTTGGTGTTTCAATCACTTTCCCTCTCTTTGCGATATGGAAGGGAATCAAATCTGCGGTAGGAATGGGCCCAAAACGCAGATGAGCAAAGCTGCCGTTTCAGACAATGCTCACCATGTCTCCAGAATAACAAATTGAGATGCAAAATGAGATTTGAGTGGGATCTATCTGAAGTTTGGTGTCCAGGATCAGATCACGTCGTTCTTTCATTTATCACCATTGGAATCTTGAATAGATGTAACAGGGCTGTTTCTTCCTTGAATCGAAACGTCAGAGGAAATGAAAAAAAGGGATTTTAGGTATGCTTAAATTTTGTGAAGACCAAGCCGTTCAGGGCTCAGGCTTTTTGCAGAGTCATTGCTGTCATTCTTAAGTATTCTCTCTCTCTCACTCTCTCTCTCTTTCTATGTCTCTCTCACAAAGAGAAGAACAGTTGATTGCTGTGGGACTTTGGTATAATCTATATCAAAGCTGGTACATTCTATTAATTCATCTGTGTTCACAAGGGAGGCGAATTTGGGATACCTGATCACGCCACAAATTAGTTATTTGCGCCGCAGTGAAACCAATCTTCACAAGAGATGATTTTCACCATGCGCCAAACATCTTCCCTATTTCGCACCTAGAGCCCAACACAATAGAGTGGCAGGAAATTGCACCTCAACCGAGCCAATTACACAACGAGACGCACACAGAGGCACCCGTCTCGTCCTTCGAGTTCAACACTGTGCCTGGAGAGACGGCGGATGAAACCGGTAGCAGACAACGCTTTAATGAAGAGAGTGAAATGTGTAGGCTCATTGAGAGGCAGATTAAAACCGGGGCCAGGTGGAGGGAACTCACAAGGGGTTGGTTTGAATCTTGCGGCCGCTCAGTATCGAGCATCCTATCCCTGTGTGTCGGAGGGCCTATTAGAAAGGGGTTCTGGCTTTGCTATGTTTCTCTGATGAGATATCGAATCCCATTGTGAGGTGAATATTCTCGGTAACTGCGTGGTTTGATGGTTTCGGTTCGGTTCAGAGAAGCACTGCAGCACACTAATTCATTACCAGGCTGTGTTTTTCATTTGATTTGCTTGATTACTCCTCCTGATGGATGCCAGATTGGGTAAAGTCTTGTGAGAAGCCACATTGTGTCGTTCGTTAACATTTATCTGTTTTGTAAATGATACCCCTGATTCAAATAGACTTACCTGCTTTGGTAAATGCTTAAAAAAAATCGTTTTGCACCGACACAAAATCACACACAAAAACATGCAAACATTCAAACCAAAGCTTGAATACATTGACATGTACCCTTGAGTGTGATGCGCAAGAATCCCTGATTGAAAGACTCTAGGAGGCAAGCCGCAACATGTTGTTAGCATGTGTATGATGGGGTTCAGGGACTTCAAGCACGGGGTCAGGGTTAACAGAATTTATGCTTGTGGTGCATGTGTGTTATCTGTATGCGTTGCATGTCTGCTGGCCTTGCACCTTCAAGCATGTCAGTATATCTGTATACAGCACATGTATTTGTATTGGTCTATCTTCTTTATGATTGGCTGTCTCCTCCATCCAAGGCTTTTGTTCATACTGCTTGTGTGTCTAGTCTAGCTTTAGTGTGCGTGTTTGTATGTGTGTGTTTTACTCTATGTGCGTATCCATCCTCTTGAAAGATGCCCGTATTAACACCGTCCCGTCCCCGACCCCTCTCCCCCTGCCCAGGTACTCGTTCCAGGACGAAGAGGACATGTTCATGGTGGTGGACCTGCTTTTGGGGGGGGACCTGCGCTACCACCTCCAGCAGAACGTGCAGTTCACCGAGGACGCCGTCAGACTCTACCTCTGCGAGATGACCCTGGCGCTGGACTACCTGCAGAGCCAGCACATCATACACAGGTGCGCTGACCATAGCATGGCACCACTGCACCTGCTACAGGTGGGGAGCTTGGAAGGGGTTTTCAACCACAGATTCAAAGTGGTGTCAGAGCCCTAGGTTTTCGTTTTTCTTGTTAGTGAATTAGCCTCAGGGTGTGGCTGTGAGATTTTCCCCCGATTTTTTGTGACGTGCCACCACGCTCTACTCTGGGTACTTCTCGCTATCAAATGTCAACCTCAAAACCAATACCTTCGGATTACACTTTAAATTGTTAATTGATGCACTTCACCATCCTAAATGCAATTGGAAACCGTTGTAGTCTGGCGCTCTTCTAAAAAGATTGAACCACTAAACCATGGCACATCAAAAGCTGTTTATTTTTCTTGCAGTCCATTATTCTGACAGAAAAACCCATTATCTTCTTCCATAACAAAATGAAAGATTTTATTTTGCATCTTGGTGGTTGATTCTAAGCCGTTGAGGACAGGCACCAGCGTGCACACCATAATAACCATGTGGGCTTTATGAAGATCTACGTAATAACTGTTGAGATACAAGATGCCTAGATTTAGCTGCTACACTCTAAATATAGACGGTACGTATGTCATGTAAAAATGTATGTCGTGGATTTCAAATCCTCATTTTTAATTCATGATTAGAAAATATTTACAGCCAACAGCAGTTTGATTCCCATGGTTTTAGCTAGAATGGACGATACGGCCAAAATTGTTATCATGATAAGAAAAAAAGGGAAAATGATTACATTGATCGATGTCGATTAAATATATATTTAATAAAAACAACAATGATACATTTAGTTTTAAGAGTAAGCTTTACGTTAAACGCTGAATAAATTAAATTAAATAACAAACAACTGCAGGGATTCCCATCACATAAATTGCCTTCCTTCAAAAGCCTCTCAAACATCAAAGAGGTAGTATAACGTTGCTTGCAATTGATTAAATACAATAGCATAATATGTAAACAACTGCTGTGATTCCCATAACATTAAATGCCTGATTTCAAACACCTCTCAAACATTTTAGAGGTTTTATACTGAACATTGATTCAATCAAATTAGAAATATGCAAACACAAAATAAGTTTCCTCCAAGGTCATTTTACTAAGTCCATGTATAAGCCAGAGCAGTGCCTGTCTAGGCTCTGGGCTGTGCTGATCTGCACTGACGGCATCTCAGGTTAATTAGGGCAGATATTCTGAAAGAACTTGTTTTTCTGCCTTGTTTTTTTTTTGTTTTCTATTGCTGTCTCGTATAGTGGCATATTTATGAATAATAGATTTGGGAGGGATGTGGATTTTGAACGTCCAATACAACCCAAATTAGTGAGATAAACTGAACCAAATTGGAAAAACACCACTCCTAATGTTGAAACTTTTAATATGAGTATAAAAACAAATATTCTGCTGAAAACGAGTACAAGTGCATTTTTAAGATATGCTAACTCATTCTCTCTGACTTACTCTTGGGGCTTCATTGTATAGGGCTTATTCTGGACACCACCACCAACTCCACAAAGCTACCAGTGCATCAGGTGCTCAGGCAACCATTCATGCTAGTCAGAGAAGGAGAGGTCATCAAGAAAAGCAGGCAGGTGACCTCGGCCTTCGCAGGAACACCTGTGACAAGGAGCTCCGCGAGTCAGGGCGAGGCCAAAACTGTCACAACCATCATGATGTTGAGATGGGCAAGCCAGTCTGTTGAACAACTCTACACACATTGCCAGGATTCTGTGGATAACAACTTTGTTATGTTATTGTCAATTTTCCTTAACAGCAGCCACAAAATCAGATTGAGACATGATTGGTGAACAGCGAATAAAACGAAAAGTTGAACATATTTAAACTCTGGGCGATGCATGAGTATGCTCCTCCCAGCTTGGCGCTTGGACCAGCTGAGTGTGGGTCTTGCAGAGCTCGGGGTGGCGTTGACGTCAGCTTAGCACCAACACCTGTCCCATAGGGAATGCACAACAACTTTGCAACACTGACGCTGAGCTCTTTGAGCTTGTCATCGACTAGGGGCTTCCGTCGCAAGCCATGCATTAGAATGCACCAAGACACATTTCCACACTGACACCAGGGAGAGGGAGCTCACCGTGCCTCCACTCTACAGGTCGTCCCCCCCGCCGCAGGGGGCCGCGGCCTGAATAGCAGCGGCACTGTGAGGAATCGAAGTGCAGCAGGGTGACACAATTAACCCCACTTACTCTGGAGACGACATTACGGTCTGCTCCCTGCCTCCGGCCGGCGGGGGGGGCACATGATTAATGCCCCCGAGGAATAAATAAATAAAGTTGAATTGAGAAAAAAAAAAGAAACAAATGACAACGTGACAGGGAATGTGCTCTGGTAATGGAGCTGATGGCTTGGGTCTCTTTAGTCTGGGCACGTAATTATATAAACAGTGGATATTGAAAAGGTTTAGTACGCCTCTGGGTCTGCTCCGGCGGTCTACTTATCTACCTTATTATGTTAACGATTTCAACGATTGTGAAGCTCTCTGCCTTGTTCAGCAGCATGAAAGGGAATGCAACAACACACCACAAAAGGAACATCGAGTAGGGACTCAATAATGCACCAGCACAAAGTGAACATTCAACAAAAATATAGTTTCTGAATGTTGTGGTGAGCCTATTTCATGTTCTGATAAAACCAAAGGACCAGGTTTGACGACAGCGTTTCCCAAATGAGGCGGTGCCCACGTGAATACTTCTTTACCTGTATTGTAACACACAGACTCCGATGACTCAAGGAAGACTAAGCTTATAAAGCTTAGTTTTCCATTGGTCAGTACCCCACCCTCCCCCCCCCCCCCCCCCCCCAGGCCCCCAGAGATGGATGACCTCCAGTGGAGCTACAAATGAGCCTTCATCAGACCTCCCCACATCTCCTCCTCTCCCTCCTCTCCCTTCTCACTCTTCTTCCCCCCTGTGGCCAGGCCAGAGGGACGATGCCATTATTTAGTTTGCCACTAGGATGGTGCGCGCAAACACACACACAATCACACACAAACACTCACACACTCAAACTCACAAACACACACTCACATAGACAAACACAGACTCACTCACACATACCAACCCAGTCTCACGGAAAAGTGATCTGGGACACGTCATTTCAATTTTTCCGTGCCAAAAGCACAAATTTCTAACAATATGATGATGTTTTTGGCCAACCGTTTCTAATTTCACCTTTGATTCTGAGAAATTGTGACAATTCACGCCAAATATTTAATGCAGGTGCGTTGCTCTGTAGGCAAACCGCAACGGAAAAAAAGGTAGCTGCTTCATCTCTTCTTTTTCAAATGAGTTTGAAATTTGTGCTTTTGGCACGAAAAAATTTAAATTACGTGTCCCAGATCACGAATGAGTAGATGAAATGACGTGACGTGACAGTGTCCCATATTTCCGTGAGACTGGGTTGCACATACACACTCACACACTCACACAGGGACACACACACACACAAACAGGCATAGTTGAGGTGGAGATATTAACAGCATGAACGCTCCAGTCTAGTGGCTTCTGTGGGCTGATGAACGGCGATGGCTGTGTGTGTACGGGGGGGCTCTCCTGGATGAGTGCTGCTTATGGGGGGCGAGGGGGAGGTATTGGTGCACAGCGTGGTGATCACGGAGGGGGTTCGCCTGTGGTCTAGAGTCGCTCCTTGGCATGGGTGGAGGGTGGTCCGTTGTCTATTGCTGCCTTCATCACACTGAGCGCGGGTTCAGGTCGTGAGGCTGGAATCGCAGCGCGCAGGCATCCTTGTTTCTCCTGTTGTTGTTTTTTTTTTTTTTTTCCCGATGATTCTATGTGGTGCATCTAAAAATAGGCCTCCTGCGGCCCGAGGCAAAAAAGCAACACCATCCATCTCCATCCAGCCGGGGCGATCGGGGATGTGGCGTCCACTGTTCTCCCTGAAAGATGCTGAGATCGGCGCAACGTGTCAGTGTGCAGTCCAGTAAATAAGTCTACGTGGGTCCCAGCAGACGGCATATTTAACATTGCAGATGCTCCAAAAAAACAAGAACAATCCTTTGTCCTAAACCTCGCCTTGAGTTTGTGTATGGGTGGGCGTGTGTGCATTTTCTGTTGTCATCTTCATTGTGTAAACAGGTTGGCCAATGCTTGCATACAAGTAAGTGTTTGCTCGGTCGGTGATGAATGGGGTACATGGCACATCCTGATATATATAGATTAAAAAAAGGCTGGTGCTAAAACTGGTCCTTGGGGTTACATGGACATCCTCCTCTCTACAATTTGGTTCTTCCCTGTGAGCTTTTGACAGAGGAATACTATACAATTATTTTGTTGCACCAACCGAGGGAAGCAGGGATCTCTGGTATCCTAGCAACAGCCAACTGCCACCATGCCCAAGGAGGTAAAATTAGTCCAATGAAGAGAAGGATAGTAAGGAAGGTCCCCCAAACCACAAGAAAACCTTCCTCTCTCTCTATCTCTGTTTGTGTTTTCTGCTCCTCTATATTCCTCTTCCTCATATTCTCCAGTTGCTCTCTAATACTACTAATCTCAGCATCCTCTTCCTCTCTACTCCTTAGTATCCTCTTCCTCTCTTCTCCTCTCTTAGCATCCTCTACTCCTCTACCCTCTACTCCTCTTCCTCTCTACTCCTCCCCTCTTAATGTCCTATTCTCTACTCCTCTTCCTCTCTACTTCTCTTCCTCTACTCTTGTAAAATGATTCTGTCTCCCTTTCTTTTGTTCCGTATATTCTCCTCTTCGCCTCCCTTCTTACATCTCTCACTCACTCACTCACTCACTCACTCACTCACTCACTCACTCACTCACTCACTCACTCACTCACTCACTCACTCTCTCACACACACACACACACACACACACACACACACACACACACACACACACACACACACACACACACACACACACACACACACACACACACACACACACACACACACACACACACACGTCAGGACACCAAGGGTTGTCGTAGGCGACGCCCAATACAATCCCCAGCTGTGGATTAGCATACATTTTCACCTCCCGCTATACCGTTCACACCCAACCTTTAAGCTGGGGCCTATTGTAAGCATCGGCAGCCGCCAAACACACACACACACACTGTGACGCACCCCAGAGACTGCTGCCAGACAATGTGAGCGTTAGCTTAGCGCTGCGCCGCGGCAGCGATCACGAGCCTCCTGCAGGGGTGTCTTCACGCCAGCGCGAGATCCTGCATAATTAAATAAGTTGTGCTCTGTTAATTGCCTGTAGAAGGGGCGCTCGGAGAAGGTCTGCCAGTGGGAATATGGGATGAGAGACGTGTCGGTGTGTGTGTGTGTACGCACTGCATGGGTGTCCAGTATAATAACCCTATCACGGCCAAAACCCGCCAGGGTATTCTGTGATCCGCATGATAACTCCCGTTCTTACACACACTCTGGGAACAGCTGAGGAACTCCAAAGTTAGGACACTCACAAACACACATAATCACACACATGTACGCGTTGTGTGACATGGCGTCCAGACATATTGTGTTTGAAACATCTTCCAACCGACAGTTACCGCCCACTCATGCGCTCGCTGTGGAAGCAAACATTTCCAAAGAATGTTGTTGATGTTAATTTCTGTCCTTGAATATATAGATGATTTTATTTCAGCAAAACAAGGTTGGGATAAACATGGGATTTGTATCAGGATCACACAATGCATTGAGCCGTCCCTCAGCAACAATGCGACTGTCAGTTAAGCTAACAGTAGGTGCAATAATGATTTAAAGTTTCTTCATTAACACTTCATAATTGAGTTGTTTAGCTAAACAGGGGAAAGATTTTGGACGTGCCAAAGTTTAATTGTGACAACCTGCGGCGGTCATTAGCGCTTGCCTATCGATGTGTGTATTGAGTTATTGGCTAGGTGCTAAATTATTTCTTTGTCTCCCACAGAGATGTCAAGCCAGACAATATACTATTGGATGAACAAGGTAAGAGTGACAGTATTGTGTGTGTGTGTGTGTGTGTGTGTGTGTGTGTGTGTGTGTGTGTGTGTGTGTGTGTGTGTGTGTGTGTGTGTGTGTGTGTGTGTGTGTGTGTGTGTGTGTGTGTGTGTGTGTGTGCATGAGTGTGCATGCGTGTGCATGTGTGTGTGTATTGCTAGTGGGAAGACTTTCCAAGGGAGAACAAATCACTTTTCTTAGCCGTCAGTGTTAATGACTACTTTTTAATGGTATCCGTACGTCCTTAAATCTTGTCAAATGATGTGCCTAATGTTGTGTAAATGGATTGTCTTGTCTATTCCACTGATGTCACTATCAACTACCCGTTAGGAGACTAAAGAATGATGAGGTTCTGCTCCACTTGCACATCGCCGCAAACATTTTTAATATCTTTTGGAATCGTAGGAGGAGACGCTGGAAGGGCCCCATCTGTTTCAGCCTCCTGTACTGATCCGTTTTCTTCCCAAACATTCTTAGATTCTGGTTTATCTTGTCTCCCTTGTCCACCTAGTCCTGGCAATGAGATATCCATAACGAAAGAAAATGAGTGTGGAGTTAAGAGTCTGAGTGGCACACATTGTACGAGGAAGTCAAAGGAGCACATAGTATTCTGCAGCAAGGCGACAAACAGGGCCATTGAGAATGGCCACGCAGCCCACTAGTGAGTCACCACGGCAACATGTCGTGGGCGTGTACCTGTCTTCCTTAGCCATCTTGATATAGCCCAAACAAAAAGTAAAATGGAAAGTAAAATGAGTTGGTCGAGGAGGGCAAGGGGACCATACAGCCAGTCCATTAGCGATACACGTCTGTCTGAGAAACTTAAATGGAACTTGTCTCTTTTCTATGGTGGCGAAACTGTTCAACCTCCAGGTCAATTGAGATGAAATGGGAATGGATGCAGGGTAGCATACTGGATATGGAATCCAAAAGTTACTCTGCTTGATCCCATTTCAGCAGCCTATCAAGACACATCCTTGAGTTTGATTCTTAACCCCTACCTGCGCCTTAATGACATGTTTCTCAATAGACCCTGTTCCCAGAGGTGTCTTCGTAGGCCAAACTAAGGTGTAGCTCATTAGAGTAATTATGGCTCCTCTCTATGTACCAGGACACAGTCAATTTGTGTTATCTTCACTAGCCGTGTCACTCACTGTGTTTTTCCTACGAGGATGCTGCCTCTTTGAAAAGGTCTCATCATTGCAAGTCGCCTTGAATAAAAGCGCGACCTGCCAAGGGACTTCAGATTCAATTTAGCCTTTTAGCTAATTCCGGGACAGTTGCTAACGGCCCATTGTCCCTGTTAAATAAATGAATACATAAACTGTTTTCTTACCCTCACAGGGCATGCACACCTGACAGACTTCAACATTGCCACCATTATAAAGGACGGGGAGAGAGCCACAGCCTTAGCCGGGACCAAGCCCTACATGGGTAATGATGCTAACAGTCCAGCTCCACAAGGGACGAGGGTGGCGGGAATGATTCAGACAAATGTTGTTGGGAGGATAACAATGGATGAACATGGTCTATGGCAGTTGCTTAAGCAACACAACTTGTTGTGTATTCTTGCTCAAAGCCAATGGTTATATCACTGTATATTCTACGATGAGAGAATGAAAAGTGAGAGAATAATAAGCACCTCAATAATAATATAATATTAAAATAATAGAAAAAAAAAGGGGTGGTGCTGAGTTGTACCTGCTGTGGGTGTCTCTGGTGGTGGATGTGTGTCTGTTGGGAATGTGTATTCTGATGGTGGATGTGTGTGTGGTGGATGTGGGTGTGGTGGTGGGTGTGTGTGTGTGTGTGTGGTGGATGTGTGTTTGGGTCTCTCCTCAGCCCCTGAGATCTTCCAGTCCTTTGTGAGCGGGGGGACGGGCTACGCCTTTGAGGTGGACTGGTGGTCGCTAGGCGTGACCGTCTTCGAAGTGTTACGCAGCTGGGTACGGAATTGGTTTATTACACATTATACTATATCATATATTCTGCAGTATGTATCATTTCCATTTTAAAGTTCGTGTACACGTTGCTTGTCGGTTACCTGGAAAGTGTGCAGTCAGTTTATTTTGTGCTATCCAACTCCTTTTGGTTCCTCTTAGTACTCAGTGGTTTGATAAATCCGGTCCTCTTTCACTGTCTGGTGATCCCTTTCTCCCTCTCAATTTCCAATTTTAAGTGCTTTATTGGCATGGGCATGTTTTGTATGCACTTTTATATTGCCAGAGCATATTAAAACCTAACTACTGAATGGTCAGCAAAAAGCTTTCTCAAAATATAATCTCTCTCTCTCTCTCTCTCTCTCTCTCTCTCCCTCTCCCTCTCCCTCTCCCTCTCCCTCTCCCTCTCCCGCTCCCTCTCCCGCTCGCTCCCTCTCCCTCTCTCTCTCTCCCTCTCCCGCTCCCGCTCCCTCTCCCTCTCTCTCTCTCCCTCTCCCTCTCCCTCTCTCTCCTTCTCCCCACAGAGGCCCTACGACATCCACGCCAGCAACTCGGTGGAGTCCCTGATGCAGCTCTTCAGCACGGTCAGCGTGCAGTACAACCCTGCCTGGCCCAAGGACCTGGTGGCCCTCATGAGGAAGGTCAGTCACTCCCGGGCCACTCCCCAGACAGGTGGCCCGCACCACTGGAGGGGGCTCCAGTGGAGTGGAATATCAAAAATAGCACCTACTTTGGCTTAATGGCTCGCTAGTGATCAGCAGCAGGCGTTGTGGTGTAGTGGCCTCGGTGGTTCGACTCCCAGTCGAGAGGAACTGGGTTCGATCCCTGTAGACGTCCTTGAGCACGACTGCTAAGCCTCGTCTGCTATTCGTCGAAACGCGCCTTAAATTTACTGTGAGACGCTTTGGATAAATGCTAACAATTGAGATCCAAATAAAATACCCAGGCAATAGCATATGTGTGACTCTTTTGGGATGCGCCCTATCTCAAAGGAAGACTGCTAATCTGAACGAGTAGGTGGAGTGAGCAGAGACAGACCACTCACAAGCGCTAGAAGTGTGTCGTATCTCCCCCAGATTAAACACCTACGCCGCGTCACACTGCAGCGACCATAATCCAAACCTGTGGCACTTGCAAGAAGGCGATATCCATGATCGCCTACCAGTATGCATAAACCTCGACAATGTTGTGTTGGGCACAAATCCTTATTTTCCCCCAGACACCATCGAGGCTACACTAATTCATAGGTGGGGGTGGGGGGGGTGGATTTAAACAGGCTATGGGCTCATTCTGTATCAGTGTGGTTTGGTGCAGCGCGGCACAGCTGGAGCATAGCCCTACATAGCTGATACGCAGCAGCATGGGCGGCCATATTGGATGTGAGTGTATAAGTGGGCCAGAAAATGAAGTGCATAGTGGCTAGGAGTCCGAGATGGCGGCAACAAAGGAACTGAGGGAGCGAGGAGGAGGAGGAGGAAGGGCAGAGGAAGCCCAGGGCAAGAAAATGACAGATGGGAGTCTGAGAGGAAGGATGCCAAAGATGATGAAGAGAAAGGTGGAGTGAGGAAAGTCAGAGAGCAAGAGGAAGAGAGGGCGACTGTGTGTTTGTGTGTGTGTGTGTGTGTGTGTGTGTGTGTGTGTGTGTGTGTGTGTGTGTGTGTGTGTGTGCGTGTGCGTGCGCACGTGTGTGTGTGTGTGTGTGTGTGTGTGTGTGTGTGTGTGTGTGTGTGTGACATGAGCACTGTCGACAGACAGCATGGGTGTATTCCGCTTGACTGCTGATCAATTACGGCGTCTGGAGTCCGCTGAGACAGACCTAACGAGCCCTCCAACGCGGCCAGTCCAGCCAATCAGCCGCAGTGGAAAGAATATACAGGAAGTAAACAAAACAACCATTACCAAAATGTGTTTACGCAACAGCAGAGCCCATGGCCAGAGTCCACAGCGTGTTTCCCTGTGCGGCGGCTGACTGAGATGCACCCGGGCTGGCCACACTCATAGCAGTATACAGCCCTGCAGTAGCCATGGCACACTTTGAGCCCCCCTGTGCTGTTCATTCGTCCCAATGGGTGCTGGCAGATTGCATGATTTCTCTTCTCCTGGAGCACCTGATTGCTGTCTGATTGAACTGATTAATAGCGCCCCCTGTTACGGCGGTTTTGCTACATTGCAATTAGATTGACGGATAATAGTTGTTTTTCACATGGGGATATATTATAGCGACATATCTTAAACTGCCCTTTTTGTCTGGAAAAAGAAGGATGCAATGAATTAAACGTGTGTGTGTGTGTGTGTGTGTGTTTGTGTGTGTGTGTGTGTGTGTGTGTGTGTGTGTGTGTTGTGTGGTGTTGTGTGTGTGTGTGTACGTGTGTGTGTGTGTGTGTGTGTTTGTGTTACAGCTGCTGACGGTGAACCCGGAGCACCGTTACTCCAGCCTGTCCCTCATGCAGACGTCTCCCTACCTCGCCCACGTCAACTGGGACGCCGTCTACGAGAAGAAGATGGACGCCGGCTTTGTCCCCAATGTGAGTTAGCACAAAAGACACACACGTGCGTGCACACTCGCTCCCTCTCTCTGGCTTGCACACGCACACCTGGGTGGGCACGTGAAGACCGCAAGGACAGCGAACGCGCCGTCCAATCAGCCATGGGCAGAGCGGCCTCCTTCGGCGCCGTCATCCTGGCGCTGCTAGTTTGCAAAAAAAAGTACACTTTCTCTGCAGGATGTGAAAGGTTGAGTGCGTATTCGTTTGACTGACAGATGTGGTCGTTGTTGTAATTTGATTTATGAGTAATGAGTCATTTCCCCATCGTGTGTTCTACTACCGCTACCGGGAGTACATAATGTTACACACACAGGCTGATTAAATACCATATTACTCACCACTAAGGGGAGAATGCACTGGTCGCTCTTACCCAGGGGGGGGGGATGTATTTAGAATTCTGTGCAAGCGCACGTTGAGAATACCATTGCATGATATCATCGTAGGTTGTTTACCGGCAGCTTGTTTATTGTATAGTAATGCTCTTGTGATTGCATAGCTGTACTCTTCCGGTACCTTTAAGGAGAAAGAGATAGATAAGAATTAGAAATGTGTATTACCACTAATAGCAACACTGCAAAGTTAACATGGGTGTAAATATAGCTTATTTATGTTTGATGTGTAAGTGAGAGCCGTATTACTTATTCATTCTGTTTGTACTTCCAAAACCTCTCACATAATAACTCCACCTTTGGTTGTAATAATGTCACCCAAACTCAGTTCTTGCCCAACATCATACAGCAGAGTGCCTATCCATTTCACCCTAGATTCATTTTACAATAACAGTGTGCTATTTAATAACTACTATTAGTACTAATAAGTGCTGTAATTAGCTAACAATACAGCGTTTTGGTTGAATAACATTAAGCTTACTATACTAGACCGGGTGTATTTGTTTAATAATGTATTACGATTAGAAAGGACGAGGTTGTTTTAATAAAAACGTTCCAGAGAACACTGTGTATTTTTTTAACAATAGTATTGCTATTGCATAACACTTGGCTGCCATTTGCTGGCTCTACTTAATGTGTGTGGGTGTCTATGCCTACATTATGCACCATATTCATAATTAGCTGTGAATTGTTAGAGGGAGCTAATTTAGTGTGTGTGTGTGTGTGTGTGTGTGTGTGGGTGTGTGTGTGTGTGTGTGTGTGTGTGTGTTGCGTGTGCGTGTGTGTGTGCGTGTGTGTGTGTGTGTGCGTGTGTGTGTGGTGTGTGTGTGTGTGTGTGTGTGTGTGTGTGTGTTTCCAGAAAGGGCGTCTTCACTGCGACCCCACCTTCGAGCTGGAGGAGATGATACTTGAGTCGCGTCCGCTCCACAAGAAGAAAAAGAGGCTGGCCAAGAACCGTTCTCGTGACAACAGCAAGGACTCTCAGTCGGTGAGCAACCAACACCCCATCCCTACCCTGACCTCTGATTTCCACGGAGGGGCTGAGAAACCACCCCGGAAACCAGTTGAAGAATGTATGAACAGCATACCCAGCACACGGGGTGGTTGTATTGGAAAACCAGTTGATTGTACAAAGTTTGTAGATAAAAATAAATGGCCTGGTGCTCAGCGTTCCCATGTAGGAGGTCTCTCCCTGAGTGTGTGCGGTGATGGCTGGTTCAACCTGTAGCCTCACCCAGCTCCAGAGTCCAATCAGCCTGACTCGGGCCAACTGAGGCCTCGTAAAGGCCGATTCATACCCCCGGGACCGGACCAAGCGGTCCGTATCCGTATTTACCGTAGGGTGGGAATGGGCCTTTAAACCAGCCATCATCCACACACTCCCACATTTCCCACAGTATCCTGACCTTCAACAATATTGTTATCAGGCTTCATTATCACAAAATTTCCAGAAATCCATGAAATGTGGCCTTGGTCTATAGTTAAGAACCCCAGTGATGCGATCTACAAAAACATACGATTTTGTTGTAACAGGCTTCTGTATTTAAAAAAGAAATAAATATTTATCTATAGTATATATATGAAACGGAGAAATAGTGGAATAGGGAATAGTGTGGAATAGTGGCCGAATAATTGTTAAATATCAAAAACAGAAACAACTGCTCTGATTCCAGAACAATCTGCTCCCCTTTATTACCAAGGGTCCGTAGAGGAGAGTAGCGTGAGGGTTCTCCAGTAGCTAAGAGGGGCCGCTCCACTGCTGAAGTGCTGTTGAGCATAATGCGTAGTCTCCCTTTGGGAATTCCATGAGGCTATTTCCATGGGGTCGAAATAGAAAGTTCCGGAAACACTCAAATCATTTAAAAGCCCTTTTATTCTCCTTCCTGGGAAGATGTGCTATTTTTACAGTTTCGGCTCTCTGTATTGAAATGTGTTTCTGTTTTTTTACTCCCGTACCTGATTATGTCACTACTTCCTGTGAGTGTAATTTGATCTGTACTGCTTTCGTCGTAACAGACGACTGTATTGCATGAACAGAATCCAAACCGGTGATTGAAATATGCAAACCCTGGTGAAACACTATGGTAGAAGTGTTGAAATCCAGAGATGTTAAGTGCAATCAGGTATCACGCTGGTTCTCATCCACTCTCAATCGGTGGTTATTATTGCATTATTGATGCGGTGGTCAGCCATATTGAGGCACTGGCAGTGAGGTTAAACTGTTACACTCTGTCGCATCTATATATGACGATGTGTACGCGGATCGTCAACATGCCAGCCAATGTTGGCCACGATCCTGGATTGAAACACCGAAAGAACTGACTGAATCCTGCACCTTTCCACTGGCTGTCTTTGAGGTGGGAATGCCACAGGCTGATGAATGATTCAGGCTCCTCTTCCTGTTCAGAGGGCCGGGCTCACAGTGGTCTCCCCATCCCTGATTCAGACGTCATTTAGTCAGGCCCGCGAGACGTCCTCTCGGTGGTTCTCCCAACCGATGAACCTGCTCCTCGGGTCAGCCTCTCGATAACACGTCCACCGCATTACTGGCGCCTCTCCTTTAAGCGCGTCTGCGCCATGTGCGCTTGTCTCTCCCTGGCAAGGTTGGAGTATCAGATTGCATGAATGCATCATTTGTGTGCGCGTGTGTTTGTGTGTGTGTAATTGTGTGTGGTTGTATTTGTGTGTGTGCATCTGT
>OLKM01000264.1:143357-217342 GCA_900291075.1 Melanogrammus aeglefinus | reverse complement strand
CCCGGTTGTGAAGCTGCATGTGTTGAAAAGTACACGCAAGCACGCACACGCGCACAACCACACACACACACACACACACACACACACACACACACATACATATATTTAATGTGTTTGAGATGGATATACCATCAGGACTCAATGATTAGATTATTAAGCCTCTTCTAAAGGATATGAAATCGAATATGTTAATCCATGCAAACATGCCATGAAAAGATAAGTGCATTATTTACATCCCGTGGTCTTTTTTGCATGTACTAAACCTGTATTAGCCTGTTTTTATCCCGAGCCTGTGTCTGAGTCATGTCTGGCTCACCTGTGCATGCACAAGCTTTTGTTAATTGCAAGCCTTGACGCTCGGTCCAAGATTGACACAGGTGGCGCCCAATCAGAGTAAAGAAGGAGTATTACGTAAGCATCTGTACCTGTACAACCGATAGAGTTCCTGTGGCGTATGGACGGCATGATAAGTGTAGATTATATCCAGTGTCTTTTCGCATCCGAAGGGTTTTCCTAATGCCTTGTTCAAGAATGCCGGCTTTTGCCCTCTGGATGATTTGATTTGTTTAAGAAAAATCAAAGCATTTGACCTTTCCGCAGGTAAACCTTTCCCCTTTATCAGTTTAGGAGATATGGAACATAGAGGGTTGGTTTAGCACCAGGGCAGCGTTTGTTGTCTCTATTTAATATGCTGAATGTTCAACAGGCAGAAATAAGTGCTGTCATTTCCGATAACTTTAATAGGTGGTCGAGTCTCGCTTTCAAGACGGACCCTCAGAATAAATGACAGAATCTTTGTTACTATTAAACATTTGACTACAGAAATATGCTATCTAATATAAATAATTATTTTGATAAGTGATTTTTGTGTAGATTGTCTACTGCAGTACTGTCATCGGTGATCAATCCTAATTCGGCATTTCTTGCAAATCCTTTCAATGTTTTCTCTGTGTATTCGTATGTTGGACTTTGTCATTGTGAGCATATTAACCTGAGCTGTTGGAATATATTGTGTTAGTGTTTTGCCAAGAAAAAAACTGCATGACTTCTATTCGAAACATTTGAATCCATTTGAACAACATACAATCCAGTGCCATGTTGAGAAAACCAACGTCATGAATGCCATTCCTTCCCTGTGTGTTCCTGTTCGACAAAAAGTATTCTACACTGCAGTAACCGAATGACCTGCAAGTCAGGGCCACCAACAACCAAGGCCTTGTACAGAACCCACTCAACCCCCTGTGTTTAAAAGAAAACATGCTGCTTTTAAGTGCTTTGATAAAGAAATAAAATGACTACCAACGGTGAAACCTTTTATGATCAAGTCTGTTTCAAATATATCTTTTAGGTTCTCTTTATTGAGGTTGACATACACACTTGTTATTGGAGCTGTTCATTGTCCACAGGGGGCGACAGACGCACTGGCGTAAAGGATGGGATTCCCTTGTCGAATCAATGGATAAAATAAGAGTGAAGTCAAAATCGTAGCCAAAAGGTATAAATCATCTTTAAAAGAGAGATGAGTACAAACAATATGAAACAGACATGTTTGGCTAGTGGATCTAGCGAAGACCGTCAATCATTTGTGTCCGAATATGTTATGCCTTGTAGCCTATTGTCTTTCTGCAGCAACCTATAAACTTTCTTTAAGAACAAGATATATTTTGAGAAAAATCAACTAACTGGTGTAAAAAGATGCATACCCAGTCTCTATACTCGTATCTTTGTTATTATTTCGTATCAAACGGGCCAATATCATCGAGGATGTCCACCGATGGTGTCCCGGTAATGTCCAGTAGAGGGCCCCACTCGGGGGCTTCGATGGCGTCCAGAAGAATGGCCAGCTCGTCTTCCAACTTCTCTACTGTGTCTTCAACTTTCTTTGGAGGATAATAGGCGACGTGTTGATGTAGTTATATAACCAACATGGATAATATATTGGCATGCAGTAGTGTCCTTAACCATATATACATTTGCTACAAAGTCTTTGTAAGGTATGTAAGGGCCTGGACACAAGTGTGTGTTAGTGTATTCTGAGAAGCATTTTATATAATTATGGTCACTGGGAAAATGTAGGAGTTTGAGGAAATACTAAGGATTCTTTGGCAGAACCTTCTGTTTCTTTTCCAAACCACTGAAGACCCGCTGTAGAACAGTGGGCTTGAAGTAGGAACCGTATTGTAGCGGAGCCCTTACCTTCTCCACGATATCCAGGCGGTTATGGAGTCGGCTGTGGTCCTGACAGGCACTCGAACGTACAGCTCTGGGTTTGATGCCAGAATGACCTCCTGCTAAACACACAGAGATATACATATATCAACACCCTGGTTATATCCTCAACCCTTACTTGACTGTACAAATCGGCCTGGGCTCTAAACATGAGTTTACTTGTAGCCTTCATTTAATGCCCCATGCTAAATATTCGGCAATTCCTGTTGCTTTTTTACTGAGTAAGTGGACAATGAACTCAGTGCTTAAGATAAGAAATGCTCTGCCTATTTGCTTTTCAAGTCTTTTTGAGAACAAATTGGCCATCAACTGAAAAAGATCGAGCACAAAACCCATTTGTAGGGCAGGCATAGAGGCTTGTACAGCCTTCACAAGGCTGTACTTATACAACCCAACTGATAGCTATAACCATGGCCTTCTCTTGATACTAAAGAGTTATGTGTGGAAGGGTGAGTTGGAGACAGGGGATAAACAGTGCATCTAGCAGTGAGGATATTTCAGGAGTCGGTTCAAAGCACAGTACAGTGAATCTGAACTAAGTGCATATTCTGAAATTTTCATTACGCTTGCTAAATCTACATGTCATTCCTACACTTATATGCATGCACAAGAAAAACACTGCGATAAACACACACAGCGATGTTAATTAATCCATAAATCTTATTACTGTGGCTGACCTTTCAATTGGCATTTCAAGATGGCAGATGTGCTGGAACAATGGCTGAATCAATAACAAAGAAAGACGGTGTCGTATGCAAATTGAAAATAATCATTGGAAATTGGTCAGATTTGAATGAAATGGTAAGCACCCCTGTTTTACACTAAAGACAAGCAAGACACACCAAAATAACCTACATGGACTGAATGTCCCCAGATTGGGAAGGCAGCCGGTGCAGCTCTGAGATCAACCAAGCTCTAAAACATGTTCACTTGACCTAGTTTGATATCAGAGGAGCTGGTTCAGCCCAATCAAATCAGCAACTACAAGCGTCCAATGGATTTTCTCAGCCTCCATTGCATAAAAAGAGCTTTAAAAAGTATTTGTGGGAATACTGGCAGTAGAAACAATATGTGAGTCTGCAGGCAGTTTTAATGATGTGCTGACTTCACTGCTAGAATACATCTAGGGCTGTATGGGTTGGGTTTATCAAATGACACAATCAGTCCATGACATAATCCAGAAAGGAATATCGCTTTTGTGTTTAGAATAGGACTTCAAGGTTCGGATGTGTTTACATTTTACCTTGTCTAATACTGCAATGTTTCCAATTAGCAGCCTTGCTTTGAAGCCAGCAGATTTTTCAAATGAACCAGCATTCCTGTGGTGAGCTGTGTTACTTTATTTGCATATCTGTGGCCGTGTGTTTTTGTTGTCTGAAACTGTTTCCGTTAAAACACACAAACATGCGTGAGTTTACAAAGAGAATACTAGATAAAGGATCCGGGGTTTCCCCGCCTCCATGCAGATGAAGTCCCAACAACAAGTCTTGATACTTTAATAGCTAGCAGGCTATTTCCTGCCACGAGCCAAATCACCTTGAGACGTTTCCATCTCTGGACGCATCCAGCTCCAATTAGCGTCCCCTGTTCTGAAAGCTGAAGGGGGGTAGAATTGGCAGATCTGTGGTCCCTCTGGCCAGACTGTGCAGCTGTTGGTGTGTTCATCAGCAATGCCCACAATGCAGGGCCTAAACGATGGCAGCTTGAAGCGAAAACACGAGCCTCAACACAATGCTCTTATAATCTTCTAATTACAAATCCACCATCTGATCGGTAAAGCCAAAATCTTAACAGCTATTTAAGTAATCCATCTTCCCTGACACACTGATGCGGCCCGTTCGGCTCATCACCTTACCTTGCAGGAGTTGTGCCCCTTCGTCTCAGCTGCTGTTCCCTCCTCATGACGGGGTGCCCTGCTTTCATCTGCTCTACTCCACTTATTTGAAATACCATATGCAAATGGAATTCATTACCAGTCCATATACATAAAGGTTGAGACATTCTCAAAACCTTTGCGAGTAAAAATATCTGAATATGAATGAACCCCTCATACCCAATTAAGCAATGACTCCATTTCATTCAGTTTTAAGTGCTTTAATTCAACTAATGCCGCATTTTTGCAATACCTCTTTACCTCTAATACCTCTAAAAAAAAAATGTAAGGCTTGAATGGTTACCATATACTCCAGCAGATGTATATAGCAACTGCATTACAAAAAGTATCTCCATCTCCCTTATCAGCCTGCCTTATCCATAAGTAGGCCTACACACTGGGTGAAAGAGGCCGGTGTGTTCAGTGAAATGACTCCTCATATCTCACACTTGACAACCTGAGTGACGGAGCAGCTCAGGCGCAGTCACGTCCTGTACACAAGTCCCAGGAATGCAACTGTGTGTTCGACATCAGAGTCCTGTCTGTAGCTCAGGATTCAATGACCCGACACGACCAGCGGTGACTGATGATGGAGCGCATCCCGCTTGTTATTTGTCGATGCACTCGAGTTATTGTTATAAACACATTATTTTGGCGCTAGAGGGGAACTTTGCAGAGCCAGACAGCCGTATCTCGCTTGATAGGAACAAATGCAATCCGCTGCGGGACACGGGCAAGGAGAAGGGAAATGCCAATATGATTGAGGCGCGGTTCGCCCTCGTCATTGTGGTGAAACGAGAAGATGCTATCGAGCCTAAGCTGTCCCGACGGCCCTAGTTCGTTATTCTATTTCCACAAACATTAATGCCCAAGCGATGGCTGGACGGGCTGCTGGTTCCACTCCTCAGCTGTATTTGTGTGGGTGTGGTTTTGTGTGTTTGGGTGTTCACTACAGGTTGAAGAGACGTATCGATGTATGTGATCAATGCTGCATACGCGTTCTGAGTGGGCTCCTCACAGCTGTGGAGTAGAAGTGAGGAATGTTCACCCAAACAAACGCTGTTGCACGCCAAGACAAAATAACTGGGTTTAAACTGGTGATTGTCTACAAGGGCTAGAAGGGGGATAAAGGGAAGATGATAAATCTTGTCACCATAATCCAACCCTTTACATACAGTACACAAACACACACTTACACTTACACACACAAACACACACATTGGGGTATTTTCCAGCAGGAAAATACCCCAGGATATCAATGATCTAACTAAATCATCAAAGACCTAAGAAGAGGAAAGTGAAAGCATGTGTGAAAACTTGTAACCTATTATGTGTGGGATATGCTCACCACTATTTTAATACTGAGAAATCGTTATATAGAACTTTGATCCAGACTGCACCTCTACTTTTTTAACCAAGCACTTGTTGGTTGTTGTTGTTGATGAAGATGAAGCCTAGTTCTTCCCACTGCTTGTGTGGTACAGGCAGAGAGGCTAGCGGAAATCTTTTCCTGGACCTGAACGTGGGCCAAACAAACAATCTGTTTTCCCCATCGAAGGAGGAGGAAACTGAAACCTGATGAGGGAACATCGTCCTTTTCCTTTGAAACTGTATAATCTTTAACAAGTCTGATTTCTGCAAAAGGGTTGAACCTGGGTGAAACCAGTTCAAGGGGAGTCTTGTGTGTGTGTGTGTGTGTGTGTGTGTGTGTGTGTGTGTGTGTGTGTGTGTGTGTGTGTGTGTGTGTGTGTGTGTGTGTGTGTGTGTGTGTGTGTGTGTGTGTGTGTGTGTGTGTGTGTGTGTGTGTGTGTGTGTGTGTGTGTGTGTGTG
This sequence comes from Melanogrammus aeglefinus, assembly GCA_900291075.1. Classification (NCBI taxonomy): domain Eukaryota; kingdom Metazoa; phylum Chordata; class Actinopteri; order Gadiformes; family Gadidae; genus Melanogrammus; species Melanogrammus aeglefinus. The sequence continues at coordinate 211,410 of OLKM01000264.1, read as the reverse complement.
TGTGTTGTGGTGTGTGTATGTGTGTTGTGTGTGTGTGTGATGTGTGTTGTGATGTGTGTATGTGTCTTGTTTGTGTGTCTGTGCGTAAGTTTGCTTGGTTATGGGTACATGTTTTGTGCTAATTTGCCTGAGCATTTCCATTGGCTTGGTGTGTGAGTCTGTGTAACACATCTTTCCAAATTTTCTTGTTATGGGTACATGTTTTGTGCTAATTTGCCTGAGCATTTCCATTGGCTTGGTGTGTGAGTCTGTGTAACACATCTTTCCAAATTTCTACAGCTTGCCATTCTTGGAGCATGAAGTCACTCCGCTCACACACACACACACACACACATGCACACACACATGCACACACACACACACACACACACACACACACATCCGCCAGTCGACTGCAATCAGCCAGAGAGATTAAACCGTAGTAGCATTGCAATCACACATTCCATTGCATTTCCATGGTAAACGCATATAAGAGGAGACTCTGGGAAGGCCAAGGCTGGACTGACCCATTTTATCCACTCTAGGGGAATTGCATTTTATGAACAAAATATACAATGCCTGCTCAAAAGTCCGCTGAGGCGAAGATGAGATTAGAACTTGCCAAAGCTATAATTGGAAACAGATGGACTAGCTAAATCATATCGCATGTCCTAACACACACACACACACACACACACACACAACACACACACACACACACACACACACACACACACACACACACACACACACACACACACACACACACACACACACACACACACACACACACACACACACACACACATGCACACACATGCACACACATGCAATAAGGCACAGGCTTCCATAAATATAAGATCTACACTTCATGTATGACGGTCAAACATCTCTAACACATAACGCACATACAAACCCCTATCTATTCCACACACACAATTACCCATGTTCCTACAATACAGAGTCTTTGAAATGCGCCAGGGCTCCATGATTCCATGATGGGCAGCTTGCTCTCCAAAGCCATGCACACATCCCCCAACATTTAGCCACTCCGTCACTAAAAACCTGTCTGGTGGAGCCCTTCCCCCCAGCTCCCAAACACACCAGACCCAGCCCACCATCCAGCCCGCTTTTCAGCTTGCTTGTCGGCCCCTTATATCTGCAGTGCCCCTCCTGGCTGCCCCTGACCTGTCTATAATGTACCGGCCCAACCATAGCATGGCTTACCTGTCGCCACACAGCCGCCAATTAAAAGGAGGAGGGGGAGGAGGGGGAGGAGGCGTCCAATGGCAGGGCCCATGGGGCGGGTCATGACCGACGAGGAAGCCTGCGGTGCAGCCGTTGTCGAGGAAGAGGGACGGGTTTCCAACCGTCTCCCCGCTGAAGAGAAGAGGGTCTGTGGTCGTGGGTATGTGTTCGGAAAAACAAGGGAAACAGAAGTCTTGAAGACATTAAAGTATTTTTTTTCCACACACTTGCACGCACACACACAAATAGATGGCCACCTACCTCAACTGCCATATAAATATTTCCAGCACGACCACTCCACCTTGAAAACCTCTCAACTGTTCGTGTGTCTGGCGTTTCAACCCTGCGATTTCACTCTGAGTCACTCCCTCCCTCTGTCCCATCCCATGCAGAGAAGGGGAGCCCATTATTTGGGGGTGGCATGTGTGAGTATGTGTTTTGTACAAGACTAGTTGCTGGTTTTGTGTGTGTGTGTGTGTGTGTGTGTGTGTGTGTGTGTGTGTGTGTGTGTGTGTGTGTGTGTGTGTGTGTGTGTGTGTGTGTGTGTGTGTGTGTGTGTGTGTGTGTGTGTGTGTGTGTATGTAAAGGGGTGGGGGGACGCTAAGAAAGGCAGGAGGGGCTCTTCTTGGGAGGAGAATCCTACGGCCGGGCTGCAGCAGCAGCACAGAGCACAAGAGTTTCAACAACTTAGAGCAAATACTTCCTTTGTGGGATTCTAGCCTTGCTGTTGGGTAACTAAGACAACGTGGGTGTTTATTTAGTGAATCTCTGAATCAGTTGCACTGCAATTCACATGCGTATTTGTAATGTTTTAAGGGAAAAGAGATGTTGGCTAATCGTGTCTCTTCTTTTAGTCAACGTTTGGTTGGGTTTGTCGGGTTTGTTTGGGTACAAAAAAATTGATTTTTAGAAGTCATCATGTTTTTCCTGAAGATTGTAGAAGGTTTACCCCCCCCCCCCCCATCTAGAAAGTATAGCCACGAGGTGAAAAAGGCCTGTTGCTCGCCTTGCGTGGTTGAATCTGCCGTCGGTGTGCCGATGTGTGTTTTAACCGATGTAAGTCGCTTTGGATAAAAGCGTCTGCTAAATGCCCTATTTGTAATTGTAATTGTAATTGTCATTATACTAGACTAAACTAGAATAAACTAGACTTATATTTTGCTTTGTCTCTCTACTGTTCTTCCTCTATGTGTTCACTGCTTACATAAAAACTGGTTTGATCTCTCTCCCTCATCCCTCTCTCTAGCACATACACACATATACACATACACATGCACGCACACACACACACACACACACGCACGCACACACACACACACACACACACACACACACACACACACACACACACACACACACACCACACACACACACACACACACACACACACACACACACACACACACACACACACACACGTGTCCACACATACACTAACACAACTAAGGCTATTAGGCAGTAAACACCATTATCCTCAGTAAGCTCGGCTTCCTTGAGTTTGGCACTCACTATCTGACCTTTTAAGCAGATCTCCGAAATTAAGCAGTAGAAGACACAAGCAGAGAGAAAGCGAGTTTCGGGATAAACAGTGTGTCAGGGTGGGGGGTCAAGGGTGACTCGTTGAACTGTGCCTGACTATTTGTATAGTATGTGAAACAAGATTCATAAATGCATCACGTTTTGTGTACAGAATATGATCTTATTCGTGGCTTATGTCTTTGAAAAATACTGTCAGGTAATTGGGGCACAGGACAAGACAGACACAATTATTGCGTAAACTTTCTCATGTGAAAAGAACATAAAGTTACAGTGACCAGTTAGATCAATAGTGATCAAGTGCTGTTTCGTGTAGCAGTGATAAGCTGCATAGTCTGCAGAGCATGTAAACGTGATCACACACACACACGCACACGCGCACGCACGCACGCACACGCGCGCACAGACACACACACACAGTCACACACATTGCAGGTCATGGTGACAGCAGTAAACAGTATGCCATGACCCTGTCTGTGTATGTGTGAGAGTGACTGGGTGGGTGGGTGAGAGCGTAACAACATGCTGAATGGCAAAAAAGAGGGAGAGAGGGAGAGAGACAGAAAGAAAGCGATAGAGAGACAAGGAGAGAGAGAGGATTTAGGATTGCGAGTATGGAAAATAGAGAGAGGTAGAGAGGGTGGAGAAGGATAGAGGGGTAGCTTTTCAAACCAGTCTATTTCTGTGGGCTCTGTGTGTTGTCTGGTCCTGTCCAATTTAATGTATTCCCAACCTCCCATGGTTTGTCTGTTTTTGTACACGCCAAAGACTAGTTATCCAAACCCTCCAAGCTGATGACCTTGTATGTGTGTGTGTGTGTGTGTGTGTGTGTGTGTGTGTGTGTGTGTGTGTGTGTGTGTGTGTGTGTGTGTGTGTGTGTGTGTGTGTGTGTGTGTGTGTGTGTGTGTGTGTGTGTGTGTGTGTTTGTATGTGTGTGTTTGTATATGTGTTTCTGTGTGTTCTTGTATTATCAAAGCTTCATAAAGAGGAACACTTTGAAGTCCGCTACAGAAGACCCAACATGTAACCACCTCCCATCCTCAACAGTCACCAGTTTAATTGGCAGAACACAAGGCCCCGATCCCTGACCATTGACCTGTTACTCAGCCCTGCTGCTGTGCCAACAAATAAGCTCACACACTCTGAGGTCTGACAGGCCTCTGGCATTCACACACCCTTCCTGACACTTAAGGGTGTGTGTTTGTGTGTGCGCCAGTACATAGTGTGAAATAAGGATCTACTGTGTCTCATGCAAGAAAAAAGTCATGTGCCAAACTATTTCGTTTTTTTCCCTGGGTCAGCCAAATAAATGTTCCTCATAATGTTTTGCTGCATGGTTCTATCAAAATGCATTACAGGATAGTAATATAAAATTACTTTATTGGTTTAATATAGTACATGTCCTGGTATTTTCAGGAATTCATTGGACTTCATCACATGCCAAATTTATTCTATGCACAATTATTAACCACATCAGGAAAGTAACATTTCTGGTCAAAGTTTGGCCAATTTCTATAAATCAGAGTGGTGTTATTCTCTTGAGACGGAGAATGGCTGCTTTTCTTTAGGTGAGATTTTGTATCTTGGTTGGCTACTTACTGAAAATTTCAATTTTCCTCAGGTTGTAGTGAGTCAAGGTTCATGTTGATTAGAATGGTGCATCAGTAATGGGCGAGATAAGGCTTTTTTGGCTGTTTTTGTATGCGAATAAGCCAGCCTGCCACAAAAAAAGTTTTTGTTTTACAATATGGTGTACAAAGCTGAGAGTTAGTCATTTACCTATGTATTTTGCCTGCGTCATTTGTCATTATCTACGTTCAATGTCTTCTAAACTGCACTTTTTAATAGATCATCATTTGTTGTTGTGCCAATCCAAGCATAATTCAGCCCTATTGTAGTGTTTGAGTTGCTATGCAGACAAGGATCATTGAAGAACCCTTAAAAGGTCCAAAAGGCATGCTATTGCTTTTTCTTTGCTTTCTCTTCGTTTCTTTGCCTTTCTCTCATACTCTGGTGGCATGGGTTCCAAACCCAGGACAAAGCCTGGGTTTGGAGTGTATGCCAGGAAACAGTGATGCAAGGAAAGGTTGTGAGAAGGTCTCTAGGACATAGTACACACTCTGCCCCCTGCAGGGAACACTTATTACAATCACTGTGTTATTGTGCTGCTGGCTGCCAAGCCAGAGACCGATGTCTGGGTCACAATGATGCCCGTTCTTTCTCCTGGCCAATAGGGTTAAGGGCTGGCTGTGATTCAGGCCAGTAAGCAGGTGCCCCCTACCACCACCACCAGCACCACCTCTTCTGGGCTTTGTCCTATGAGCTCCGGCCCCTCTCTCTCTGTCCTCAGGGCCTTGTTATCTCAGACTCCAACGCCCACAATCAGCTCCCATTCTGTGCAGATGAGCCTCCAGTTCTCGGTTCCCCAGTTAAAACCTTAAGTCGGCATTCATCTCCTTAGAGCGTCTGATAAGCAGTGCGTCATTGCAGGGGTGGCCGAGAGGCAGTAATCCCAGTCTGACGCCAGGAATAGAAGCCCTGGGAGGTACAGCCACTTTCCCAGGAGCACGCTGGCTGCACAGGGCCACCCAAGCATGTGTCCTGGCGTAATCCCTCTTTAAATAGCACCTGGCCGGCCCAGGACCGGAGGGAAAGAGGGAGGAGAGGGTAGGGGCCGGACGGACGGACATTACACACTAAGAACACAGGCTGACTGGGTCCTCTTCTTCCTCAGACACACCTTCACTCTGTGCTCACACGCCGAACAGAGGGCGTCGAGAGAGAGAGAGAGAGAGAGAGAGAAAGGAAGGGATACTACGGCTGATATTCCCAGGAAGGAATACAGCAGGGTTTTCTTTTCCAGGATGAACTTTGCCGCTCAGTTTTTCTACTCCAGATACCTGAGTGAGCGACTGGAGAGGCTCTACTCTCCCCGTCCAGCGATGACAGACTGCGTGGAGAATGACCCCTTCTGGCAGAGGTGGGAAACTGCAGCAGACCCTAATAGCCTAAACACTGATACTCTAGTTACTGACACCCTAGACCCTGATACCCTAGACCCTGATACCCTATACCCTGATAGCCTATACCCAGATACCCTATATCCTGATACCCTATACCCTGATACCCCAGACCTAGATACCCCAGACACTGATACCCCAGACCCTGATAACCTAGACACTGATCCCCTAGACCCTGAGTCCCCGGTCGATAACAAGCCCTTAGTGGCCACACCGACCCCTCTCCTGCCCGAGGATGACCTCCCACTGCCCCTAAACGTAGAGGAGCAACAGAATCCTGTCATCGATTCTGGTATTACCCATCCTTCCCCTCCTTCGTCATGTCCTGCGCCTCCACTTCCTGTTGCCCTTCCAGCTCCTTCTCCTTGTTTGCTAACTAAAGAAAAACCGAGCGGAATGATAACTTCCTCAGACCTCCTCCCACGATCCCTTCCAAATGCTAATCCCACAGAGGAGGCCTCAGAGCCGACCTTTGTAATACCAACGGCAAACACAAACCCTTACTTGCACTCAAATACTCCTCGTCTTAACCGTGCACAGGGGCCCAAGCTTACTAGTTGGACCTCGACCCCTCCCCGACCCCAGGACCCTCCCCGACCCCAGGACCCTCCCCGGCCCCCGGTCCCTTCCAGGGCGCGATTCCGTGTTCCATCACTGCCCACCAAACTAGCCCACTCTGTGGCTTCCAACCTGGCCTCCCCCTCCAGCTCCCAGGCTTCTCCTGCCTCAGCCCACCCCTGCCCTCTCCTCATCTCCCTGTCAGCTAGTGTTGGTGGTCTCTTCTATGCTCTGGTGAGCTTTCTCCTCCGCCTTGTCGTCTCCTTCGTCCTCCTCATGCTCCCCAGGTAATTCCCATGTCCATCTGTCTATTAAAGACAGACAGAAACTACAAAACTACAGACACACATAACATTGTCAATCTGCTTGAGAGGTTCATGGATATGGATAATCCCTTGGTTAGCATAATCCTTTTATGTTTTTTTTTTATATTATATTCTGTTTGTTTGTATGAATCAAGTGTATATGAATGGATGCAGGATATGGGTTCAGGATTTAGAGCAGGATTTTCAATCAGGTTTTGGTTGGCAGCCTGTATTGTGCAGAACAGGGATGGCATTGTGTGTGAGAGCTGTTGATATCGGGTAGTGTTACTTTCAAGAGAGCAAATAGAGGTTAACGCATCTGTCAAAAGAGGCAGCTGAGCTCTTTTTACTGTGTCTCGAAAACTTTTACTGGTAAACCCAAAAGTATTTCATTTGTATTGGGGTCCCTGAATGTTGCCCTGAATTCAGTCTTACAACTATGAAAGATGAAACTACCTTGAAAGTAAATTGAGCTCCTTCTTCTACTTGACTCAGACAAGGTAGACAAATACAAACTTCAGAGCAGCACACAACCAATGCATTGTACGTGGGTATAGACAAGAATAAAGTGATCTTAATAAAAAGTGTTTTCCCATGGTTACTGCTATGCTATCCTACCTGAAGGTTAACATGTTGCACCAAATGCAACAAAATGACAAATCTAAAGTGAAAGAACTGTCACCGTCTAATGTCTTTATCAAATGCTTTCATCGACAAACTGCTGGGTAAGAATCCAATGCATATGCCTTGTCTGGATCTCCTCTCCACCATCACCACCCCGTCTCAAACCCAACCCCCCCTCCCTCTATACCGCCTCCTCTCTTCCCACCATAGCGAGGAGCTGCGCTTGGGCCCCAACCTGCCGTCGGGCTACAAGAAGGGGTGCCCTGGGATGGTCAACGGCATCCCGGGGCGCAGACCCACCCTCATCGAGCCCGAGCGGCTGAAGGACTTCGGCGAGGAGGAGCTGCTCAACGGAGACGTGAGGGTCTGGGAGGCTCGGTCATCGGGACGCCCCGAGATCCAGCTGACGGAGCCCCCCAAGACAAGGAGGATGAGCGAGTTCAAGTCCCGGGCCAGGCCCTCCACGGAGTACCTCCGCTTCGAGGACATCAGCGCGGCCACCTTCAAGATACAGTCGGCCATCCAGAAGACGCCATGCACGGTACGCCCTGGGGTTTACCGTTTTAAGGGCTACACAGGCTGCATTTAATGACACCCCCTCAGAATGGGGTACGCAAACATCGCCTGTGAAGCCCTTTGAAACTGTGACTGTGAAAGGTCTTAACAAATATAATAGCCTTGACTTTATTTTATTTATTAATTGACCATTCTTCAGTGTTATGATTGATCTAATAGTGTGCACAAAGAAAGATTTTGATCAGTGTAAATTAATAACTACTAATTATAAATGAAGTAACAATCACTGGGAATTGTATTGCAGAAATACGATTTTTTTTCTTAAATACATGCAGGCTACATTGTTGAAAATACAGCTGATCATCAAATGCGCTGGATTGACAACATGCCGTTTGTGTATGTGTGTGTGTCCAGTACTCCAGGCTGTCCAAACAGTATGGCATGGAGATCTACCTGAAGAAGGAGCACCTGCACTACACCGGCTCTGTGAAGGAGAGAGGAGTCTTCTACCTGCTCACCTCGCTGACACAGGTGGGAGATCTAGACAGTGTGAAAGAGAGAGCTAAAGAGAAACAGAGAGAATGAGACATAGAGAGAAACAGAGAGTGGAAAACAGTGATGGAGAGCAGACAGAGTGTAACAAAGAGGCAGTGAGTGGATTGAGAGTGTGAGAGAGAAAGAGAGGGAGAGAGACGGAGAGAGAGAGAGAGCGAGAGAGAGAGAGAGAGAGAGAGAGAGAGAGAGAGAGAGAGAGAGAGAGAGAGAGAGAGAGAGAGAGAGAGAGAGAGAGAGAGAGAGAGAGAGAGAGAGAGAGAGAGAGAGAGAGAGAGAGAGAGAGAGAGAGAGAGAGAGAGAGAGAGAGAGAGAGAGAGAGAGAGAGAGAGAGAGAAGAAGAGAGAGAGCGAGGAGAAAGAGAGAGAAGAGGAGAGAGAGAGAGAGAGAGAGAGAGAGAGAGAGCGAGGAAGAAAGAGGAGAGGATTCCTTGATCATTCTCCTTGCTCCCTGCTTCAAACCTATTAAACTTGGGTTCGGTTGACCCTATTTGACGTGCTGTCCTCTGGACCCCAGGAGCAGCAGAAGAAGGGTGTGATCGTGGCAACGGACTGCAACTTCTCCATGGCGGTGGCGCATCACGCCGTTGAGCTCAAGATCCCCGTCTTCGCTATCATGCCGTCCAGCTGCTCCGTGCCGCGCCTCCGCGTCTACCGGGACTACGGCGCCATGGTCATCTCCTACGGCACTGCCGCGCGCGACTCCCGCAACCATGCCTGTCACCTGGCCAAGGACAACGGCTACCTCTACCTGGAGGAGTGAGTCCAGCCCGTGGCCACTTTGTTTTTGTCACTGTTAGTTTGCTTCTCCCCACTCTTATCCCTTAGTACGCATGAAGAAAAATAAAGCCTCCACAGGCTTACGGTGCCAGAAAATGTCATCATGTTGGACGTCGGAAAATATTTGAATATTTGTTCTATGAATGCATCATTTGTTTAGGCGCTTGACAGGAGGGTTGATGAGTATGAGTGACTTTGACAGAACACTCAAATTATTCTGTTTTTGTACAGAAATATAAGATATAAAATCAACTTTTCTCCTTCTCTCCCTCGCTCTCTCTCTCTCTCTCTCTCTCTCTCTCTCTCTCTCTCTCTCTCTCTCTCTCTCTCTCTCTCTCTTCTCTCTCTTCTCTCTCTCTCTCTCTCTCTCTCTCTCTCTCTCTCTCTCTCTCTCTCTCTCTCTCCTCTCTCTCTCTCTTCTCTCTCGCTCTCTCTCTCTGTGTCCAGGGATGAGCAGGAGGCCTACCTTGCGGGTCTTGGTACCGTGGGGTTGGAGATCTATGAGCAGGTGCCTAAGCTGGACGCTGTGGTGGTGCCGGCTAGTGGACAGTTTGGACTGCTAGCTGGTACTGCTGCGGCCATCAAACACCTCAACCCACGCATCCTTGTTGTGGTGAGTTTGGGTTAGCTTCTAACTTTGCTTCCTTCACTCTGTTTTTATTTGTCTGTTTGTTTTATTGCAGTTTTTGTCTTCAGCTTTCTGCTTACCTAATCATTGTCAAGGCAAAGGACTCCATTTGCCTGAATATGCCATATTGGATATGCCTTATCAGGCCTTAAGCCTGATAAGGCATATCACATGTTGTTTAATATTATATTACAACATGTTGGCTATAAATCCATGCGTACCATCGCATTTCAGAAAAATGCATCTAATTGTCAATGCATCTGTTTGTTTCTCTTGGCAGGGAGTTGAACCTGAGGGATACCCTCTTCTCTTGCAGTCCCTGAAAACAGGCGCACCATATAAAGACATGACCAGCAGGCCAAACAGCAAACTCTATGGAGGTTAGGAGGCCCGTGTTTATTGTTTAAAGTGGACAAAAGCATTACAGATTCTACAATTTATATGAGATGGGATGGACGGACAGAACGGGAGGGGGGGATGGAACCCGATGACTTTTTCTCATGTATCCTCTGCTGCTTAGATCTGGCTGAACATTCACTTGGGATACAGACCTTCCAGCTGGCAAAGAAGCATGTGGACAAAATCATCACTGTCAGGTACTGCCTCTTAAGAAACCTCACAATCTCACCTGTGGAAGTATTTTGATTTCAAAGGGAGCAATCGAATATTTTAAATCATTAATTGACTACTGTAAGCATTACAAAAGCCCAATGGTTTGCTGTTGAATCCCTTTCATAATTAAAAGTTAAATAATAGTTTAATTTTATAAGGGAGAATAGGATGGATTCCACACCAAAATGGCAAATCCTGACGTCCCTATGTTTCCTGGATGTGTTTGTGATGTTATCACCCCGTAGTGAGGAGAGCGCTCTGGTCGCCATGCTGAGGTTTCAGGAGTTTGAGCGATCCACGGTCGACACAGAGGGAGCCATGGGGTTAGCCGCAATCTTGGCCGGTCAGCTACCAGAGCTCAGGGGCAAAAGGTGAGTCGGCCTCCCTATACTAGGAATCAATCATGTGCGTTTCTGTTAGCTTTGGAAGTATTTTGTCTTCATTCACATTCATTACATTAATGAGGCTCACAGAAGCGTCATCATAGGATAGTCAAAAAAAATAAAACACAACCGAACAGCTTGTGTTTGTCCTATGACGACAACTCTGTTAATCCCCCAACGCGTTACAGAAAGAGTACATAAGGAAAGCTGAGCATATAGAGCTAGGTTAATGCAGTATAAAGCCCAGGCTAAATGGTAACTAACTAACGTCTCCAACAAGCTGAGCTAGAGCTAAGCTGTGCAACACCCACTGTAGGTAGCTAGAGCTAAGCTATGCTACACCCACTATATGGTAGAGCTAGAGCTAAGCTATGATACACCCAGTGAAGGGTAGAGCTAGAGCTAAGCTATGATACACCCAGTGAAGGGTAGAGCTAGAGCTAAGCTATGATACACCCAGTGAAGGGTAGAGCTAGAGCTAAGCTATGCTACACCCAGTGGAGGGTAGATCTAGTCTAGCTCTACCCTTCACTGGGTGTAGCATAGCTTAGCTCTAGATGAGCTAAAGCTAAGCTATGCTACACCCACTGAAGGGTAGAGCTAGAGCTAAGCTATGCTACACCCACTGCAGGGTTGCGGTGGTGGTGAGCAGCGCTAACATGGAGCTGGACCTGGTGAGGCAGTGTGTGGAGCGCGCTCTGGTGCTGGACGAGCGCATCAGCAAGTTCACTGTTGAGCTGGGCAACATGCCCGGAGACATGGCCAAGCTGCTGGACTTCCTGTCCAGAGAGGATGTCAGGTGGGTTTTCGATACGTGTGTGTGTGTGTGTGTGTGTGCAATATAAAACATTTTATTATTCATATTCGTAGATTCAGTAAAAGTTCATCACCCCCGTTGTTTCGAAAACATCATTTGACAGAGGGAACCACTTTCTTTCCATCTTTCTACTAGAGATTACCATGGCAACATAAGTCATTAACAATTGAGTAAGGACTTGAAACTTCAAACAGCCGATGGTCTCTCTCCCTCTCTCCCTCTCTCTCTCCTCTCTCCCTCTCTCCCTACGATCCCCACCCACTGACAAACACACACATGCATATGCGGACATGTGCACACCCACTCAGAAACGTTGGTCATATAGCTGTCATGGACAAGGACCTTTCCCTTCCCTAGTGTCTCTTCTATATTTTTGGGCCCTAGACGAGGCCAGCATGTGTAATGGGTTTTGAGTGAGGCTAAATGGGCCTTATAACCCCTGTTCTCAGTCTGACCTCTGGGAAGTCCATTCCTCCTGCTGCTGATTATGTTGGGGGAAACCATTATAGAGTTTGTCTCTCTGCGGAACGAGAAGTGAAACTCATTTCACCTTCTCTGTTGTAGCAAACACATTACACATTACACTACCTGCTTGCATGTTGCTCTCTCTTGTCTTTCTGCGAACCTATCTGGATGCTATCGGGTCTACCTGGCTCTGATTACCTGTGATGTTGTCTATCTACATGACAGCCTCTTTACCGGTCTAGCTCTCTGTCTATTTCCCTTGAGATTTTTTCATTCAGGTGTTATTAGTTTCTATCTATTCAAATATTTGTATTTCTTTCTCTCTTCATCTTCCTTATCACTCTCTCTGTCACTTCCTGTGTGTGTGTGTGTGTGTGTGTGTGTGTGTGTGTGTGTGGTCGTGTGTGTTGTGTGTGTGTGTGTGTGTGTGTGTGTGTGTGTGTGTGTTGTGTGTGTGTGTGTGTGTGTGTGTGTGTGTGTGTGTGTGTGTGTGTGCGTGTGTGTGTGAGTGTGTGTGTGTGTGTGTGTGTGTGTGTGTGTGTGTGTGTGTGTGTGTGTCTGTCTGTCTGTCTATTTTCCTCTTTCCCAGGTTACTTGATGTGTGCCATAGGCGTCACTGTGACAAAACCGAGCTTTTCAAGATTCAGGTAGGACATTCACACAGCCTAACGCTCCAGCATACTTCAAATTAATTCACACTACAGTCTATAATCCAATCCATGTGGAAAAACTGGCAGGTTCACAGCTAAAAACATTTATTGTTGCTGAGTATGGCTCAAATATTATATTAGGATCTAGAACAACAGAATATCACCAAGGTGGGATGCCCTACGTGGTTCAAATATCTTACACATAGCAGCTGATACTGTGAGACAGCACACAAGCAAAAGGGAGACGCTGTTTAAACTCTATCAGTGAAGATCATGTTCAGCCAACCTTGATAAACCATAAATTGGTTCCCAATGACCCATGACTAGGAAAGGTTTTGGTGACTGGTCCCAAAACTAGCATGTCCTATCTGGCTTAAAGCAGTGGAACAGGAACAGTGGGACGAGTCAAGTTGAAACACGTAACCCAAATCACTAATCCGCCCCAGCGCCCTCCCAAGGCCCCCCCACACACACACCTTCGGACACACCAATCCACTCAGTGGCCTTTGTCGCATGACTGACTAGTCAGGACACAATATGGATTACCTCAACACACACAAACAGTGATTACTCAGTAGTGTGTGTGTGTGTGTGTGTGTGTGTGTGTGTGTGTGTGTGTGTGTGTGTGTGTGTGTGTGTGCGTGTGTGTGTGTGTGTGTGTGTGTGTGTGTGCGTGTGCGTGTGCGTGTGCGTGTGTGTGTGTGTGTGTGTGTGAACAGGTGGAGTGTGTGGTGGAGACCAGGGATAAGACGCAGAGCGTGCAGCTGCGTAAGACCCTGTGTGAGCGTTACCCTTCGCTGCGCTGGCTGGATCGGTGATCTAGACACACACAGACACACACACAAGTACAGACGCACCAAACCTAAACAGAGTATATTTTTACACTACAGCATATATACTTAAAATCACACAACAAACTAAATGATGTGAGATACTATGATGATATCAGAAGTATTGAAATTGCAGTTGAATACACTGTCACAATTTATTGGACAGAAGAGCCTTGAGATTAGACCTTGCATTAGTCTTTTATCCTGACATGCCCTTAGAGCTCCCATACATTGACATTTAGCCGAGGCTTTTATCCAAAGCAACTTACAACACTTCATAAATGCCCCGACGGTGGAGTCAACCATGCAAGGCGACAGCCCGCTCTCGTTGGGAGCAATTTGGGGTCATGCCTTCCTCACCTCGTCACGGGGAGCAGGAGACAGAGCCGGTGATCGAACTTGCCACCCTCCGATCATAAATTAAGCCGCTCAGCCTCCTGAGCTGAGCCGGTCCCACAGTTCAGAGGTGTTCCATTTCAAGTACTGTAGTAATTTACAGGTCGCTGAAAATACTGTGTAAACACATAGGATATAGGCCTACCATGTAAAAAAAATCCTTCAGCATATTTTTGAAATAATGTATATATTTATGTATGTATGAAATGTTTGTAGCTTAATTAAAACAAATACATTAGAAGATATTGGACTTCAAATTATTGTCTTATCTTTTAGCTATATATAGGCCTAGGATGCATTGTTTCTGTATTAAACCAGGCTATATAACTAACCACCGAATGCATTGATGCAGCCAAGTCCCAGGGATCATGGATAGCCCAGGGATCAGAGGATAGCGAACCAAAGGTCCGACGTCGTGATGATGACTCATAGACCTCTTCCAGGGCCATCAGAAGGTTGTCCTGCAAAGAGTTGAATTCTGCTGAAGATCACATGAGTGAGAGGATGGACTTGAATTCGTTTTAAGATTGAAGATTGAAGACCACTCTAGCGCCCGTTTAAGGCAGCTGGTGCACATGCTGTTAAGTTCGCTGGCCTGCGGCCTTGTGCTTGCTCCGTGCCAAGTAAATTCCATTTATATCAGATCTGAAATGTTAAAAAAAAAAACTGTCGAAATACACAGTGGATTTCTGAATCAATGGACCCCCAAAAAACGGGGCTACCAGCTACTGTGCTGTAATGACGCTTAGCGAGCATAATAATCGTTAAAAATAACAATCGGGGCGTGAAACGCTTGGAAAAAATAAATACTCAATTAATGGTTATAACTGCCCACAGGAGTTTGGGCTTAACAACGGTAATTTGCATAAGCCTACATGCTGTCTAATCAATTTCCAGATTGTTATCACCACATTGAGTCACATGATTACCACACAGTAACCAAATGGTAGATATGTGACCCCATGGCAAATGTTTAAGCTGTCATGCGACTCATGGTGTATGATCTTCTAACTCGTTCTGCAAATTATCTTTATTTAAATGCCATTGTAGGACCTTTCACTGACTTACACTTGATATAAGGGTTTAGACAGTTAACACAGATACACTATATGAAGCATTACAGTGCTAGACAGTGAATACAAATACAGGGAAATAGGAGCAGGTAGAGGATGAATAACTTGCTGAAGGATGCCTATAGGTGGGATATATCATTGGGGATTTGAACCAAGAACATTCAAGCAGGAGTCAATCACAGATTAGTCACAGCCTATGATGCCCCCGGTTTTTCGCCAGGGGGAAAAGTAATAGAGTACCAAATGGTTTTGTTCTTAAATCAGTTTATTTTCCAAACATTGCAACACAATAAAAATCAACCCCAGTATGGTTTAGAAAGGCTTCAGTGAAAATATTAAGTACCTCAATCTGGAAAGGCAAACGGTATAATGTCTGGCAAACATTTGTCGCACGCGGCAAGAGGTGTCAGCATCACAGCATCTGGTGTCTGGTGTGTTTCACCATGGTCAGCTACCTGTGAGTCGCCCCTGGTGTTGGATACACCACCTCATCTATAATGTCTCAATCTGAGATCTGATCATTCGGGTATACGCATCCCGACTAAAGGGTCTCCAAAAGCGTCCTACCCTTCTCTTTATGTAAACAATGTGAACATGGCGGTTATCCATGATTAACTGGTTGTTCTCTTAAGACTTGCTACAGGTAGGTTTAAGTATTAATTCATATTGTTTATTCATACAGCATTCTCTATGTTCAAAAGTTAGCCAAAACTATATTTTCCCCATTATTCAAGAAACAATAATGTTAATGATACAATTATTTCTATATATGTTAATCCAGTTTAGCTCCTCACCTTGAAAATAAGTTAGGAATGTTTTAAAAGGCGTCTTGAAAGGCAATACTGGATGCTTTCGCTACACATCCTCTCTGTTAACCCTTATCCCATCTCTCTTTGGTAAGGAGCCTCAGCATATACAAAAGTCAGTCAGAGAGAGAGACAGAGAGATTTCATCTCTTCGGTGTCGGGGGCTTTTCGGAGATGAGTCAATGCTGCTTAGGCCGCTCAGGGTCGTACTTGACGAGGATGCCCAGGGAGGCGAAGCCAAACAGGAAGGTCTGGATGAACCACAGGAAGCGGGAGCCGCCATCGGTGATGCCTTTCCGGCTGTAGGGGGGGACACAGAACAATTATTCAAATGTTAACTTTATTTCAGAGCTCAATTTTTCTCCCTCAACACTGATTCATTAAAGCACAAAACAGGCCTAACATGCACAGGTGAAAAGTCATGTAAAAAGGAAGAGAATATGGAAAGGCTTGTACAAAGGCGCTCTCTGGTGGAGCTAAAGGGTCATGTCATCCTTACCTACACATCCTCAACGCGACGCAAGCCTCAAACACATGGATAGCCCAAGAAGCAAGCCACCTACACACACACACACACACACACACACACACACACACACACACACACACACACACACACACACACACACACACACACACACACACACACACACACACACACACACACACACACACACACACACACACACACAAACACAATTATTTTGGTTGGTCTCCTCGTAATGCATTCCAGAGTTCAGATGTTTTAAAATATAAGCACATCATGGCTCGTAATAATGTGGGAAATAGTTATAGGCCTGCTAAAGCAAGCATGAACGGAGGAAGAGAATGAGGGGCATTATGCCTGGTGTTTGTCAGGGCAATGTGTCAAAGGCACATTGAGCCATTGGGCCTCTCCCTCTATACATGCACACATACAACCTATGAGCTTGCAGGCCTTTGTGGCTTGGATGCAACAAGCCACATTTAGCTCGAAGACCATCAAGTCACATAATTATAGTTTGAGTCTGAAAATACTATGGTATCTTGGAAATGTATAATAAATAATATAATATAATCTTAGGTCGATTGACCTTTGATTCTGTGCCATATTTATGCATTTACCGTAAGTATTTGCTTCAAACACTACTGTACTAACACAACTATCTAATATAATACTAGTGTCAGCAGTTGACAAATATGCAACTAAACTACCACTGCAGGTACTGCAAATAAAAAGTATGGGTGAAAGCTGCATGATTTAGCTTCAAGCCACATCCACACAAACAATCATAAACTAAAGTTATATCCTAAACAAAAGGTTAAGGCAGGGTTTTGCATGTTTACCAGTTGGTTACAGTATGGTAGTCATGTGATGTCAATGGAGAATGTCGGATGACAATTTGAAAAGTAATTAGGGAAAGGCCTGTTCAAATGACACGCCATTTGGCCATCTATGGGCAGTTGACACTAACTGTGAACTGATGGGGTTGATTGCAATATGTGAATAAATTCTCCATGTTTGAATGTGATACAATGCTATTCGAAGAACAGCCTAGCATGTATTTACTACTTACTGTACATATTGTTCAGATAGGCTACTTTACTTACATTTTAAACATGAGCCCACTCAGATTCTCCACTAGATATGAACAGAAGGTGCCGAACGGACCAAGGTGCTCGAAGGGAATCTTTTCTGGTGCCAAAACAATAACCTGTAAAAGACATACGTGTCATACCATGGTAATAACAGATAATTAAACAAATCATTACAAATACAAAAGTCAAAGGGCAGGTTTGAACCACTGCCATGTGTAGCCTATCCAATACAATGGGCTGCCATTGGTCGACAGTCAAATGTTATTTCTCTCCAATCTCAGGTCATCTAAGTTGGACGTAGACCATGACACAATGACACATAGAAGTTGCACAACTTTATAACTCATTACTTAATCATTTACCTATTCCCCCTATTTTAAAAGATAGCGGTAGCTACGATTAAGGCGATCTATTTCTTACTTTCCGACTAAATTTCAATGTGTAACGTTAGTCATGAAACCTAAAGCCAAGGTAACTAAAATCCCCAAGCGTTAAAAAAGCTTTTGTCCAATCGCCGAACTGTTGACATTTCCCCCCACCAAACTAGAATGGCGATAACGCTTTCACCAGCAAGCCATTGACGTGGTTTTCTAATTGCTGTTTGTAAATCTACAAATGCAAATAGTAATGCAGAATTGATTATTGAGCTAAAAAAAATACCGTATATTTGACCCGAGTCTCCAATACCCGGAGCACATTGCGTGTTACACCGCAGCCCCTCTGCCAGTCTCGGTGGCAGAAAGCAAACACGCAGTGCAACAAAAGTTGTATTCTATCTCATCCTGTTGACAATCACTCACAGTGAAGAATCCCATCGAAAGTGTCACCGTTACAATCCAAAACAGGCTTGTTCTTTTGAAATAATCGCACCCATCACTTTTGGCCATGGCTGCTCTTCTTGCGTACTTCTGTCAAATATGTTCGTGCAGCTGCAGAGTGGGGGAGTCTTGCAGAGGCTGTGCACTATGTAGTGCGGCTGAATGTACTATGCCCGCCGGGCTGTATATTCCCAAATGTACGGTTCCGTCCTCATCAATGAGATGCATTCCAAAAAATAGTACTTCCAATGAATAAAATAAAAACGTTTATTATTGCTTTTCAGCTAATGTTAATTATATAACATTATATAGACGATAACTTACACATTCATTTTTTTTAAATGTAGGGTTCAAAGACCAATCTAGAGTAAAATGACAGCTGACATATTTCCCTGAGAGATCGTTGTTTTGCTTTAGTTATCTAAAAAATATTTTTGATTTGAAATAATCTAAACTGCCGAATTGACACGGACTCACAAAGATGTTTTTTACTTTTCAAGATGGATCTTTGGGTTGGCAGTCAAACAAACCAGATTTTTTTTAATGATATACATAATACATAGGCTCAAAGGCCATTGGTTGAACCAGCTTTCAATTAGCTTTGATCACTAGCTCATTGTGTGTTAAGTTACCATTCTATAGCTAATCTAAAGGTGGTTTATTGATTAAAAAAGGAGGGGAACAGGGGCTTTAATACTGTCTTGACATATAGTCTGTTACTTTTGCTTTTTAATATATTTGCCTCTTAATAATTGCTCCACTTAACCACTCCTAACCCTTCTGGCATCCTCTGTCCATTTTCTTAAGCATGGCAAATCAAGGTTGTCGAACACGGCAGGGTCTTTATGAAGTGTGCGAGCTTCCAGAGATGCCAAAGGGCGTGTTATAATGTGATAGGATTTGGTGAACCCATGAGCAGCATTTCCTTGCTCAGCTGGGACTTTCAGGAGTCGTCTGAATGAATGGAGAAATTGATCCTGCAATAGGCCAGATAGCAGATGAAGGCGGTTGTCTTAGACCACTAGGAATTTTCACTAGTATACTGACTGGAATCTACAACGCTACAAATTTAAAAAAAAAAATACAGATCTGAAAATGTGTTCCTCTCTATTGTGTGATGAATATAGCCTATTCTTAAGTTTAATATGTTTAAAACATGAGCTCATGGGTTCATTTTGCATTGCATTTTAAGACACTATCCAAGATAGTGGGGAAACATGAGAAAGAGATGCACTTACTTCCTCAACTAGAGCAGCTGAGAGCTTCACATGCCCTGAACTGATCATGGGATCTGTAAGAAAATATGTTAAAAATATAATTAAAGTAAAACAGTAAATATAATTCTTGGCTATTCAAAGCAACTGTTTATGACGTGTCCTGGGCAGCTTGAATCATCTGACAAGCTTGTCCCTTACTTTGACCCACATATGCATTGTAATGAGCAAATAGTAGCCAACTAAGTATCCTATTAATCACTGCATAAGTCTTTGTCACAGCATGGAAGTGATTTACATAGGCACGCAAAGCAGCATGTGACTGATGAACTACATCGTAGAAAGGCGTTTTGCGTTTTTGTTAGGTGTCACAAGTTAATATTTCCTCAAATCAATTGTTTTATTGATTGATGTTCAACATCTTGCCCCAGCCACTGTTTGTGGTTGTGTCACTGCTGCTCTAAAGTGAGGCTCGGACACTGCAAAGAGGATTTCCTTCTTAGCAAAATTTGTCTATTCAAATCTTTAGTTTATTAAAACACCAGCATTATATTTGTGTTTATGTTTTCTACTTTGAAAGTTTTGTTTTAACTTTCACTGATATTATGTTTTGTATTTTATCAAGGAAGGGAGGTATTTCCATAGGCTATAATAATAATAGATGATACATCATATTTTTTTTTGTTGTGAAACATGCAGAGTCATTATACGTTATAATAAGTAAGTAATAATATATATATTATCATCAAATATTATCATAAGTTATCATCAAACAACCACACACATATTGAAGAATACTATTAACAAATAATAACAATGATTAAAATACACAAAGCCTGTTAAAGAAAGGCTTTTGGGATGCATGCATATGTGGGGCCTGTTGTCACTCCTAACGACGCACACACATTAAGTAAAATCCAAAACAACCAAAAAAATCATGTGACTCAACATGACAAGCATTAGGCAGTATCGACGGGCCAGCAATTAAAAAAACCGAAAGACGACTTTCCTTCCTAATGTCTGACAAAGGTGTTAATATGTTCGGTCCCTTCCGCCGTTGCTTTGAGGCTGATAGGGCGATAATGGGCGTTGGAAGGTCCTATCCTCAATTTGGATCCTCGATAACAATAAGCACACACACACAGTCACACATCAACACACCTGGCCCTTCAAGCTGTCACTTTGCTCAATCAGCACCTTTTCCTTTTGGGGTGGAGTTATGATGGAGGATCAGGGGGTCCTACGTGGTCAATATAAAAGGTGGTCTGATAACAGTCAAGGTACAGTCAGTTCAGAGCTTCTCCCTGAAGAAGTATCTCAGAAAATCTTTATCGGCTCCCTCTGAAATCCCCATTCAAAGACTGTCTCAAAGGAAGCCTGGAGCATCAATACACTGCCAACATGTGGAAGGATTCTTGCATTGGTGAGTTTTTCATGAAGTTTGATAATATCGTCCGCTAATCGACGGTTCGATTTGTGGGTTCCAACTCATAAGGGCAGCATTGTCCTACGTGTATCTTCTTGATTTGATGCAATGCTCAAAAGACAAAATGGTTTTGGGTCTCTAGCTGCCTTAAAATAATCCCTGTAGCCTTACTTTGATAGTCTCCATTGTGGATAATTAATGATAATAACTAGTATATGTGTCAAAAGCGAGGCAAAGTCGGCTTACTGCACGCATTGCCCCACACGTTCAAGAGTCATGACGTCTAATGGACTGCGGTTCTGAACAACAACAGACTGAATCAGAAAGTGCATGTCTGACCGTGCTTCCTCTGGGTCCTCAGATGAGAGCAGCCAGGTCGCCCCTGGAGGCTCTAGCCGGGGCCTCGTCCCGCAGCGCCAGCCGCAGGAAGAGAACCAGCTTCTCCAAGGAGCACGTGGAGCTCCTGAGGGCCACGTTCCAGACGGACCCCTACCCTGGCATCAGCCTGAGGGAGAGCCTGTCCCAGACCACCGGCCTCCCAGAGTCCCGCATCCAGGTATGCATCCGCCACACAGTAACCCTAACCTGAGCCCTTGTTTGATGGGTTCACTTGTTCCTATAATGCAGTATAGTTTATTCACACACACAAAATACTGTCAACACACTTTTTCATGCATAAATCCAAATACACAATCACACACCCACACACACACCCACAAACACACAAACACAGCCAACAACAATGTTGGCTCTTAAAGGTTGATAGTGTTATCACTTTATTATTTTATCTTTAAGATGATGCAAGCGCCTTTAATCAGGGCAGCTTGTTTGGCTTGCTAGATAGACCGCACAACGTGTGCTAACATCTGAAATACCACCGCTCTCACTGTATTCAGCTGATCTAGGGAGGGGGGTTTGGTGGAGTCTGGCCATTTGTTTTGGAAATGATTAACGTAGGCACACAGAAGCAGAATGATAGCCTTTTTTTTTATCTTGTCACCGGCGTCTAATCTCACCTGCTCCTTCCTCTCTGCTCCCCCCAGGTGTGGTTTCAGAACAGGAGGGCCCGGACCTTGAAATGCAAAGGGGCCAAAAAGGCCCTGTGGCAGCAGGGTGAGAGCCTCAGCCCAGATACCCTAGCTCCACCCCGCAGCATGGCCTCCAGGGGCCCCCATCCCGGCGTTCACTCCCAGGGCCCCCCCCCAGCCTACCCGACCCAGGTGAAGGCAGAGAGGGACGAGGATCTGCGTTACGGGCGCTGCCTCCCGGCCTTCCACCCCTCTCCGATGGATTACAGGCACTACGGACCTGTGTACCGGGGCCAGCACCCCGCTCCCCTGAGCGGCCACAGCCCATCGATGACAGGGCCCTGGGCTCATCCCGGGAGCCATTCCTCCCCTGTCCCGGCTCCCTGGTGCCCCTCTCCTCAGGACCTGAGAGGCTCTGGGATGCCCCCCTCCAGTGTGGGGCCCTCAGGCCGGGTCTACCCCTGCATGATGGAGCAGCCCCTCAACGCCTACGCCCACGCCTCCAGCCCCGATACACCCGACTCAGGCTACTGGGAGATGGCCTCTGACAGCAGCCCCAACCTGGACATGCAGTATGCCCAGATGGAGGACTCCTGGAGCGGGGTGATCCCCAGAAGCAGCGGGGACCCCGGCCCCTACCCGGGGTCGGCCCAGTTCCAGCAGGCCCCCCTGCCAGAGCTCTCCCTCCATGAGATCTTGGGGGAGCTGAACGAGGACTGGCTGGGAGGAGAGGGACTCGACAACCAAAGCCATGAGTATAAACTCGCTGCCTACTGCTGACGATGGAGGCTTAGTTGGATTCACTCATGGACAATTTTTATGTATTTATTTCGAAGCAATCGTGTGTATTATCTTGATTAGGTTCAAACCGCTTGGCTGGTTTCAGTGCAGGGCAGGAAGACAGTACAGACTTAATGTTCCTTTCAAACACATGGCAGCAGGACCTGTCATTTTTTTAGGGACATTACATGGACATTAATGTTGCTTATTCTTCCATTCAGACTTGAATTAAGGTATTCTGGCACACTCTATTTATTCAGCCTTAAAAAAAAACATTATTTATTCATTGTTATCCTATTTTATCACCTATTTATGATTATCTGCACTTTTGTATTAATAAATCAGTTGTTATAAAATTATAGTCTTGTCCTTGTCTTTGGTCTTGTAAAGAAATACAAGCAAAAAAAAAATAATATGCATAAAACCCATGCTTTCTCGATTGACATACAGTGGCTAATTTTGCCACAAGCTTCACACAGATACACATCTCCAGTAGGTGGCAGCTGAGAGTCGATACACGAAAATGAAGGCAATCCCAGAGGGGATTACTTGAGCGTCGTAAATCAAAGATAGTTAAATTTGGAATAAAATGATATAAAAGTCATACAACTTAACCAAAAGGTGGTGCTTATATTTTAATGCAAGAAAACAAAACTAGGCAAAGGTTAAATAGAGATACATTGTCAACATCTCGTGTTGCAACATTTAAATAAGTAATACACAAATAAATATAAAAAGAGACACGTTCGGTAGACACTCTCTAACTATGTTATTAATTGTTCAATGAAATGTCAAATGCAGTTCTGCTTAATGTATTTACCCTTTAGCAAAGTTCTATACCAAGAAATGACAGAGTACTGTGGTTGCCATTATGTAAGCATGAGTTTTTTCTGTTAACTGAGTATGTTCCTTCACACATGAGAGTAAATTACTTTCATTTTTTGCTTGAGTCAAGAAAACCAGAATCCAAAAAAAGCTGTGTCTTGTCCATTTTGATTCTGCTCTCCTGAATGACACCAACCACAGCATATCACATAATATCGATGCATGCAAAGGAAGAAGACAAAAAGTCGTGGAGGCCGAACCGAAGAGTGGTTATCATTAGTGCACCGCAGTCGACGTCTGAGCTATTTTCCTCTCTGTGGTGTTATTTCAAAGCCAGGAAGGGTGGCGTTCTTTTGTCTGGAGATGTCGTGTTCCTCTCCAAGGAAACACAATAGGCTGGGATGAAGAGAGGAACAGAACCTCTCCAGTTTGCTGGGAAGTTGCGCATGTTTGTGGCCTCTGACGTTGGCCAGACAGGTGTTTACAGAAGGGCCAAGGACCTCAACAATATGAGGCGGACAGCCGTCTGGATGATAAGAAAATACACTTGAGGTCGATAGCCGTGATGCACGGGTGATTCATGGGGACGTTATGGGAGTGGGGATTGGTGCTAGGCTCAGGGGTGCGCTCAAACCAGAGGGGGAAAGTAGGCCCTCATAAAGCTACAGTTCGGCTGAACAAAATGTCACATCGCATCAATCTTGGAAATCTTTTTTTTCTAGTTTGGAGAGTTTAAAAATCAAGGGTGAGATGATACTTAGATGTGTTTTTTACTCGTAATCTGAAGATAGGTCTGGGTGTGTTCTATGGACACATCTTACTCTTATGGGCTGCAGCTGGCAGTCCCCAGATGAAGCACTGCTTGTTTTGATAGCATATAAATAACTTCTTGCATTGTGGCCCGGCCTCAGTATACTGACTTTGGAGAGACATCAAACTCGTCAACGTGTGTTGATTTATTTTGATTCTATTTTAGGGGTTTGTCTGTTTGCTTTGGTGAATGTCAGTGCTGTATATGAATAGGCCTACAGTTTATTCTTTGTAACTTCCTCTTGTTCAGATAGCCAGATGTTGGGTAATGTTCAAACTTCCCGTGTTTTTGCAGATTTAGTGTTTAACCAGAAACCAGCCGCTATCACAACGACAGTTTCCCAGATGAATAGGAGATAGCGAGGATCGACATGATGATCTACACATGGTCGGATTTATCACGCTATATTAGTCTCCCTTTCAACACACTTTCATCTGACTGTTTATGACTGTTCTCCCTTGCTGCTGAATCAGCAACATGCATACACCTCTGACTTCTGAACTTCAATTTAAATGTAATTTTCATCGAGTGTGATCTAAGTGTCTTTTTTTGTATATGCTTGTGTGTGTGTGTGTGTGTGTGTGTGTGTGTGTGTGTGTGTGTGTGTGTGTGTGTGTGTGTGTGTGTGTGTGTGTGTGTGTGTGTGTGTGTGTGTGTGTGTGTGTGTGTGTGTGTGTGTGTGTGTGTGTGTGTGTGTGTGTGTGTGTGTGTGGGGGGGGGTGTGGGGGGGGTGTGGCTGAGTGCTGTGTGTGTGTTTGAGTCAATTTTTTTGTGGTCATGCTTACATATCTAGCATGACCAAATCTTTCCTGTCGGAGAGGAAGTATCAGTGTGATGTCTGGAAAGACAATCTATCATCCCGTCACACACAAGCACGTACACGCACAAGTCTCAACAATATCGCGTTTGTCTTTCATATTGACTTTGTGTCTTGCCATATACGATACAAAGTATAGGCTATATTAAGGGCTAAGGGTATTGTTTTATGTTGTGAGGGTCAACATTTGTTAACACTCAAGCAAGCTTCAATAATATCCAGAGCTATAGTCAGCTGATTAGCAAAAAAGGACAGAGCAGAAGTACACCACAAAACAACACCAGAAACACACAAACGCACACGCAACCACATGCAAAGAAAATACTGAACAGTGCTACTATTTGACCAGACATGAGTAGGAACAGATGTGGGGTTGAGTGATGGTCCTCAGCTGCTGGTATAGGGCTTAAAGCCTAAAGCCTCCTCTAAAAATATGTCCTGTAATTTAACCTAACCCTACTGGGGAGTCCGAGGTTGGGATTTGTATTAGGAGTTCATTATGGAGCTCACTGATTGGCTGCAACGCACCGCTGTCTCAGGAAAGCATTTTCAGGTCTGAAGCTTTCCAAAACTGATCAATGTTGGTCAGTAGCGATTGCAGAGTGTGTGCGTGTGCATGTGCGTGTGCGGGTGTGTGTGTGTATATAGACTTTCACCCATGTTATCTTGTAGTTTGAAATACTACTTTATAACATGATATTACACGTGGGACCAAAGATCTCTTGATTTCGTTTGCATTTCCTGAAATAGCATCGCAAATGAAGGGCTGCAGACTGCTTGAAATAGATTGTAATCGTACACTTTTACATTTTTAGTAGCAGGCTATCGGTTCAGCTGAAATCCACATGTTTGTTTTTTCTTTTTCTTTTCTGATTCCTGTGTGCTGAACAAACTATCAGCTCATTTCATTTTGACATTATACTTTATGAAGTGGGGTCACAATAAATTAAAGAATCTTCCGTCTAATACAGAAATGGCCTAGGGCCATATGCCATACAGGATCAGAATAAGTCAGTCACTTGCTTAGGAGCTCAAAAGCAACAAAAAGAATCGCTGGTTAGGACGAAAACAACCACTAGGCTAAATTTGCACATAATGCTGCAGGCTAATGTTCAGATTCGTATAGGCCTACTTGAATGCAAACAAATTACCGATTTATATGATTATATATATTATATGATTATTATATGATTGATTATGTAAAAAGTGAAACGTGAATATATTCAGATTATAGTGAATAGAGTGTGCCTGTCTTCTTCAGAGGTTAAACTGCTTGTTGCTGGTGCCCTCGCACGCTTGTCGCCCACAGTAGCGCGGCGAAGTATGAGGTAATTGTTTGGTCACGTGAGAGCTGCAGCAACTGTCAAAAGTGATGATAGTGCTTCACGAGGGGCACATCTCTTCCACTGGAGCGGTGAGCGGGACCACGCCTCCAACAGCTGATTGGTGCCCTCACATATTCTAAGGGAGCGTCGACGAAGAGGGCTGTGGAATGACTACACGGAGATTCAATCGCTGCATCTGCCTTTGATTTTGATTCATTATTATCGTGTGTCGGATGCAGGCTATCGTCTTAAAATGGTAATGTGTCTTGTAGTAGAAGCTTGTAGAGAGTCCTTTAAGGGGAAACAGTTGTTCAAATCTTTTTAAAAAAAAAAAAAAGCCACAATTAAAATAAATAAACCTTAAACACTAAAATAACAAAAATAACATTTAAACAACCTACCTGGAATTATTGCATCGAACATCAATATAAGGGGAAATGATTTGAAGATACTGGCCAACAATTCACTCTTGTCCTCTGCTGAGTGCATTGGCTTTGAACATGTTAACACATTAATGAAATACTTAATCATACTAATGATTGAAAGTGTACGTAGTTTAGTTTTCTCTGTGTTCTTCCCACTGAGTCGAGGCTTAAGGAGAATGATGGACACAGTAATTCAAGGAGACTGTCACACCTGCCCCACTGCTCCGCACGTCAGATTCACCGTCCTCCACCGACACCTTGCCTACCTGGGGTGATTCCATCTGCAGTGGCATGAACACACACACACACACACACACACACACACACACACACACACACACACACACACACACACACACACACACACACACACACACACACACACACACACACACACACACACACACACACACACACACACACACACACACACACACACACACACACACACACACACACACACACACACACACACACACACACACACACACACACACACACAGTGTGTGAGGGTGCATGCTTGTATGGACGCATGCTCACACACACACACACACACACACACACATTGTGTGCGTGTGTGTGTGTGTGTGTGTGTGTGTGTGTGTGTGTGTGTGTGTGTGTGTGTGTGTGTGTGTGTGTGTGTGTGTGTGTGTGTGTGTGTGTGTGTGTGTGTGTGTGTGTGTGTGTGTGTGTGTGTGTGTGTGTGTGTGTGTGTGTGAGGGTGCATGCTTGTATGGACGCATGCTCACACAGACACACACACACACACACACACACACACACACACACACACACACACACACACACACACACACACACACACACACACACACACACACACACACACACACACACACACACACACACACACAACACAGTACACACACACACACACACACACACACACACACACACACACACACACACACACACACACACACACACACACACACACACACACACACACACACACACACACACACACACACACACAGATAAGTACATATTCTTGAGGCGATAAATTAATAATAAATATCTAAGAAGGATTGTGTTGTTGAAGCAAGGTCTGCACAGCCTCTTTTATCCAGTCCCTTGGTTTTTTAAATTACAGCTCCGCCTCTCCATCGTGCAAGCCCACCTTGTCCATAATGCCAATGTAACGTTAAGGGGCGAGGGAGGGCGAGGGAGCGACAGTCTCTATAGGGTCCAGCTGGGAGCCAGGCTTGAAAACGCTACAGGAGGAAACAACACACACAGCGCGTGGCCTGGAAAGCTTTTTAGTTATTCGGTTTTTTTTTGCATCCGCTTGATTTCTTAAAGTTTCCCTGAAGACAGGAGCTGATACACCCCACTCTTGGCTCAGACTTCCTCCCTTGTGTTAATTGTGGTCGGGGGGGAAACTCCTTTAACGCCAAATTTAGAAGCCGTGATTTGCTGGGAGGCGGAGGAGGAGAGGGAGGAGGAGGAGGAGGAGGAGGAAGAGAGATGCATTTCCCGTCGGTCTCGGCGCGTCGCGCAGTCGGACTCGGACACTGGTGATGCCTGGCGGCCGGGGTTCACCGCGCGGCACCTCAGGAAATCAGGGCGTCGGAGGACGGTGTTTATGTCTGTATCATGGCCAACGGAACAGGCAATATTATGCTGAAATGTGTGGTGGTCGGGGACGGGGCGGTGGGGAAAACGTGTCTATTGATGAGCTATGCCAATGACGCCTTTCCCGAGGAGTATGTTCCCACGGTGTTTGATCATTATGCAGGTAAGTGATGAGACTTCGGTCTGTTCCGATCCGGCCAGGCGATCTGCTGTGCATCAATACATCTGTCCTGTTGATTAAAATATAAGGAACGATATATTGTATTTGGTAGCTAGGCCTGAACTTATCCAGATGTAACGTCTGCTGTATAGCTTAGTGTTTCGTGTTCTGTAACGCCTCAACGTCATGTCATGGTTTAATAAAGTCCTGCACTTTGAACAATTTACAACATGGTTCAGAAGATTTGGTCGAAAGCCCTTTGTTTCCTCCGGCTGCATTTGCTTGCATCTGTTGCTATAATCACAACCACTTGTTTGCAGGCTTCACATAGAAAGGGGGCGTTGTGGGGGAGGACCCCTCCCTTTGTAGCCCCAATTTCCCCTAATGCCACCCCGCCCCCCTTCCCGTCTTCTCTATCTATCACTTCTCTCTCTGAGTTTATATCTGTCGTGTTCTTGCAGTGAGCGTCAATGTTGGGGGAAAGCAGTACTTGTTGGGACTCTACGACACAGCTGGTCAGGTAGGTTTTTAAAAAAAAAAATTCAACACTGGCATAGTGCCAAGCATGCCACGTTCAAGGACGCACTGACTCTCATTCGCTCGCTCTCTCTTATTTTTTCTCTCTCTCTTTCTCACTCACAAGCACACTCTCTCTATCACACTCAAGTTTCCCATGTGCCTGAGGGTGGGTGGGGGTTAGGGGTTGTAGGGGGGGATCCCAAAGCTGAACTCTGGCCAGCGTTGCTATACCGACACACCCATGGCCTCCAGCTCCATGTTGCTAGGCCTGACGCTAAGCTGTAACAGGTGATGTTCATTTTGGCGTGTGTTTTTAGTGCTAGAGCGTGGTATGTCAAGGACAGTGGTCTAAACGAGAGGTTTCAATAGGTCTATTATGTGGGGGACACACTGCCTCTGTGTCCATTTGTGAGGTCACCCTTTTTGTTAATGGGGCTTTCGAATGCCCTCCAGCACGATGGCCGATTCTCAATATATTGTGCCATTCAATGGCCAAATCGTTGAAACTGTGATACAAAAAACTCTCCCACACACTCGCCCACACACACACTCATACTCACACACACACACACACACACACACACACACACACACACACACACACACACACACACACACACACACACACACACACAACACACTACCACACACACACACACACACACACACACACGCACACACACACACACACACACACACACACACACACACACACACACACACACACACACACACACACACACACACACACCATCTTGCCAGCCAGTTAACACTTCACCCTTAGAGCCAGATTTACACGTGCTAAGCTCCGAAACTTGAGCTCTGCAGTGGAAGAGAAGGAGGAAACACAGAGAGAGAAAGGTCACCATGGTGGACAGCATCCCCATGGTCGTCCATTCATGAACACTGGACAAAGTATAGTGTGTGGACAGTAAATCACAGCTCAATTACACCTGTTTAAATGAACACAAACACTGCCTGGTAGCATATACAAAGCACCACCACAAATTGTTTACTCCAGTGCACCTCGTTCTGTTGTTGCGTGTGTTTGTATTGGTCTGTGTCTGTGTTTGTGTAAGGAACTCAGTGTGTGCGCACCTGAAATGAATGTTTGTGTGGGGTTGTTTTTAGCTGATTCAGGGTGTTGGTGAAATGGAGAAGTCCATATTTACACTCCCCCCTGCGTAACTGGTGCGTAAGAAGCCAATGGGATCAACAGCCCGGAGCGTAGAGTTACCCTACCTTAACCCAAGCTTCACGTCCACCCTCCACCACCCCCTCCACCCCTCCACTCCTCCACCACCCCCTCCACCCCTCCAGCAGCCCCCAGACCCAGACTCCTTCCTTTGGTCCTGCACGCTGCCTGACCCCACCTCTTTAGGGTTGGAGCGCGGAGAGGCCAGCTGGTTGTGTTTACAGCATCGGATCAAAGCACTATGCGACAGAGAGAGAGAGAGAGAGAGAGAGAGAGAGAAGAGAGAGAGATGAGGAGAGAGACGATGAGAGAGAGAGAGAGAGAGAGAGAGAGAGAGAGAGAGAGAGAGAGAGAGAGAGGGGGAGAGAGAGACAGGGGGGGAGAGAGAGGGAGGAAGAGAGAGAGAGACAAGGAGATATATTATATATCTATATAAAGATAAAGAGACAGAGACCTAGAGAGAGATATAGAGAGCGAGAGACAAGGAGAGAGAACGCTAGAGAGAGAAAGAGAGAGACAGAGAGACAAGGAGAGAGAGATATATAAAGAGAGACAGAGAGATAGAGACCTAGAGAGAGGTATGTAGAGAGAGCGAGACGGGCAACATGGGAAGAGATAGAGAGGGGGGGGGGAGAGAGAGAGGGGGGGAAGAGAGAGAGACAAGGAGATATATACATCTATATAAAGAGAAAGAGACCTAGAGAGAGATATATAGAGAGAGAGACAAGGAGAAAGAACGCTGGAGAGAGAAAGAGAGAGACAGAGAGACAAGGAGAGAGAGATATAAAGAGAGAGAGAGATAGAGACCTTGAGAGAGGTATGTAGAGAGAGCGAGAGAGACGACATGGGAAGAGAGAGAGAGAGAGGGGGGAGATAGGGAGAGGGGGGGGAGAGAGGAAGTCATGGAGACAGTGGATGAGAGGGGTAAAGGGAGGGGAAGAAGATAGAGATATTAAGAGAATGGGATGAAATGGGGATGACAGAAAGAAAGAGAAAGAGAACCAGACACAAATAATGAGCAAGAGAATGACAAGGAGAGGGAGGTAGGGAGGGACAGGAAGACATGGTGACAGAGGTAGAGCAGTTCAAATGGAGTCGAGATGGGTTTGGCGATGACATGCTTGGAGGCGCTTGAGTTAGTGCTGTTATGTGCCCCCGGATTGATAAAACCAGTAGCTTTCAGCTTCATTTTAAAACCTTCCCTCTCTCTGTGTGCCCCCTCCACCCCCACCCCCACCCTCCAGCAGGCCTTTACAACACATGTTGTATCCGACCTGAAAGAACCCAACCCCCATTCTCTACTTTAAATCTCCATAAAATAGGAATCAGGTAGACGTTGATCCCTTAATGCCTTCACACTTCCATTAAACAGACGTTTTTCATCTCACCCTGTGTTGGCACGGCAATCAAGACCGCTGTGACGTCACCTGCTGTCTGAGCCCTCTGCTTTAATCACATCACACTGGCGAACCGTGTGAATAGGTGGTGTGTGTGCGGGGGGTGTGTGTGTGTGTGTGTGTGTGTGTGTGTGTGTGTGTGTGTGTGTGTGTGTGTGTGTGTGTGTGTGTGTGTGTGTGTGTGTGTGTGTGTGTGTGTGTGTGTGTGTGTGGGGTGGGGGTGGGGGGGTGGATTGCTATTGTCCTCTCTGCGTGTCATCAGTCTGGGCCCTCCCGCTGGAGATGGCCTTGTTGAATTATTCCCTATGAAGAGTCCACTGTGTCGGTTGAACGTTTAGTGGGGTGGGGGGTCATCACTTATTTATCCATCCGTTCATTCATCTGTTCATTCATCTATTCATTCATCTATTCATTCCCCCAGTACTTGTCCTGTTACTGTCCACGTCTCGTGGGCATCCAAGCGTCTACCGGCCCTTCCATCAGTCAGAGGAGCCTGGAGGGAAACAGGAAGTGATCCATGGCACCAGTCGCTACCTCTTTTGTGCCTTGGCTCTTTCTTTCTCTTTTTCTGTTTTCTTTTTTCACTTCCTATCTTTCAGTGTTGTAGATGAGTCACCCTAGTAGTGGTGTGTGTGTGTGTGTGTGTGTGTGTGTGTGTGTGTGTGTGTGTGTGTGTGTGTGTGTGTGTGTGTGTGTGTGTGTGTGTGTGTGTGTGTGTGTGTGTTGTTGTGGTGTGGTGTGTGGGTGGTGTGTGTTGTGTGTGGGTTGGGGGGGGGGGGCAGAGAGAGAGAGAGCGATCAAACGACTGCAGCAGTGAATCAGAACTTTGCCCTCAGCAGGAGCCTAGGGTCAAGGTTGACCAATGAAGCGCCATTGTGGCTCATGGAAGGACCAGTGAAGTTAAATTTAAGGGGGAACAAAAAGCTTTCTCATTCACGCAGATTTAACATGTTCCTGAGAGTGGCCACGCCCACCTCTGGCCTGGCTTGCCTTTTGCTCCACATGTTGGCTCAACCGTCCCTGACTGCCCTCACATAGCTTGCTCATGGATGCTTGATCCAACATGGCTGCCAAGGCATTCTCACCCGACAGCCATGCTTGCTGAAGCGAACCCAAGCAAGCTATACCCCCCCCCCCGGCCCTGACTCTACTGTGACATACCTTGCCCTAGTTCAGCACATGAGATCATGAGAGGAGGAGGAGGAGGAGGAGGGAGAAGAAGGAGGTATTTGTGGTGATGAGGCACTCCCTCGTTGCACACTGTCTCCCACAGTTCACACATAGAGCCCAGCCTCAAAACGTAAGCTCCATCGCAATGTCATGAACTGCCCCTCTGAGGCATCGTTAGTTCGTTCCTCATACACGCACACACACACATACACACCGATATACACACACACACACACACACACACAAATATAGAAACATGCACAAACACACTCTGGCATGTTTCGGCATTCCTCCAACCCAACCCTTCCCTCTCCTGGTGATAGATTTGTAACAGCCCCACAGATGCAGGAGTATACCCTGATCATTACATTGTCTTTTATTTTCTTGTTTTATTTATCCAAGGCAACTGACAAGCATTTACAATTATTATTAAAACGTTATTACATTATTAGGTGAAGTCTTTGCTGGATTTGTGAAGACTTCAGGGGCCACATTGTATGTTCGAAATTCGTAATTTCACAGCATTTTGTCAAATCTAAAGTACAGAAATCTATAGTTTCCCAGGTACAGTGAGATATGGTACACAAGATGCGGGGCAGGTCCTGTGGTAATATCAAGGTGAGGCAGGAACAGTGAGTTTAGGGACAGGGACACACCGTTCCTGTCTTCGGGGCGGTGAGTGGTGCTGGGGGATGGTAGGGGGGGGAATATTTACAGTCAGGCTAGAATATTTATGGCCACTGGGGGCTGTCATCGCCATGTGATCTTCCAGGTCGGTTACACCGCTAAAGCAGGAAGCTGAATGAACACTGGGGGGAAGCAGGAATATCTAGAGGTCTATGAGATCTGGCAGGTATTCCCCATCTGCTCACTCCTGGTCCGCTCTGCACAGACATATTTGGAAATGAGTTGTATTGAAGTTTATTGACAACACCAATTTAGCTATCTGTCCATTAGTCACTGCCACAATGTGAACTCTGTTGTTGTGTGTGTGATAGTATTGTGGTGTGTTGGTGTGGTGTGTGTGTGTGATGTTGGTGTTTTGTGGGTTTGTTGGTGTTTGTGGTTGTGTGTGTGGTTGTGTGTGTCGTGTTGTGTGTTGCGTGTGTGTGTCTGCAGTTTGTTTGTCGCTAGTCTGTTGTTGTGTGTGTTGGGTGGTGAGGTAATTCGTGAAGAATTGTAAATTAAAAGTACAATGTCAGTGTTTTAATCAGAGGCTATAACTAATTACCTCCACACTCCAACCTCCTGGAATTTACATACATTATTTTGGTCAGTTTGTTGTGGAAGTGAATTCCAGGGTTCTGAAGACAAAGCAATACAATCCTAATGTTACCTAACTTTGCCATCAATAGGGGAGGGAAAGAACCAGCACAAAAAGGGCTCGCCATTGTGTAGGGGAGGACCGATGTGTTGATGCCATGTCATAATTTGGACCACAAAGTAGATGCCCGTGTACGTATATAATTAATTTATTTGAGGGGCGCCTTTCATAGCACTCAAGGTCATTATACATGTTGTAAGCCCACACCATCTCTTTGGCTTAGAATCTAATTTGAAGATTGTTTGTTTTTGTCTTTCAGCAGTAGGAAAGATTGTATTTACATAAGTGCTGAATATGACTCACATAACATCTAGCGCCGCACAGCAGATGCAGATTAGCGGAAGGCCAGTTATAGGTGGATCAGTGACAATGAGTCTCTTGGTAATCCACTATTTTCATCTTTTGTGGAGACAAGATTCGATGCCACCAATTGTGAATTTCCAGACTCATTAATCTTGTTGTGGCTTTAAATTCGTCAATAAGATTCACCAACCGTGAGATTATGTGCCCTTTTTCTGATTGATTTACGATGGTGTCGGTAAGTTTTGGCCAGCCGATATGTGTGTTAGAGTTAGTATTGGGTTCTGAACTCCAATGCGCATTTTGAATCGCAATGACTTATGACCGTATCGTCCACAAGTCATAACACAGTTATTTTTTTTTTCGTCAAGTTTGCGTCTCCAGACTAGATTTTGTTCTTCTTTTTTTCACTGATTCTGACTTTTATGAGCTGCTGCTGTTTCGGCCTAGAACAGGGCGAGAGACACACGACGCGCTGGCAGAGTAGGGTAGAGAGAGAAGCAGTGGGGATAATGAGCAAGATCTTGCAACAAATCTGTGTACATTGTAGGTATAACAAAAGGGACCACGTGCGGATCTCTGCCTGCAAACAGTTAAAGCTGAATTATTGTTTTTATTGTAAAATCTATTCCATACATTTTATGTTAAAGTGTAGTCAACATGTTAAACATTGCTAACTAGGATTGGGTGGTGTATGTTGCACCGGTCCCGTTTTCGGTCATGTGGTCTGAATTGATTTTCTTTTTAAATGTTCCTTCTTGTCAGCCGGCATCAAAAAGCTTCTATATTACCCAGAGCCGACCATCCGGCCTTTTCTCCAGCTTAGTGTCACCAGACCTAACCAATGGAACATCTAATCATCACAAACATATGGATCCTGTTGTGTTAGGTGTTGCCAGAGGCCCACGTAATTCGGCCCGCAGGCGTGGCAGAGCGCTGGGTATCGAAATGTTGATGCTGTGTGATGTGCTTACTGGGAAACTACCTTTATTAAAGTGCTTGGTCAAGTAGAGGTTCGTTTTCGGCATGTTGTGGTAGCTTGGAAGATTTTGGCTAACACAAAATTTAAGATCTTTAACAGAGGGATGGGAAACTATTTTAAATTCTTGTGTCAATGTCCACTTATCTTTGAGCATGAAATGTTGAGGATTGATGTTAAACAGGCCAGCTGCTTTCTCATTGCAGTTGGATCCCCGCATTGCGAATTTCTTACTATCTACTGGAACGTTTGTAGATTATTAATTCCTATTCTCGTTTCAGATGCTGCAAGTAGAGGTCGTTTTCGGCATGTTGTACTGGAGTGCAAAACAAATAAGACTAACGAGGGATGGGAACTATTGAAATCTGTGTCAATGTCCATTTCTGAGATAAAATGGTTGAGGATTGATGTTAAACAGGCCAGCTGCTTTCTCATTGAGGGACCCCAAGGTGAGAAATCCTCTCTCTCTCTCTCTCTCTCTCTCTCTCTCTCTCTCTCTCTCTCTCTCTCTCTCTCTCTCTCTCTCTCTCTCTCTCTCTCTCTCTCTCTCTCTCTCTCTCTCTCTCTCTCTCTCTCTCTCTCTTCCTTCACATTTGCAGTCTAATCTTTCATGAGCTTTTAATAATAAATATACAATTATTCTGTGGATGTCTCAAGTTGCTGGAATCTCTTTCCATTCTTCCTTTGCTGTCGTGAGCAACACATCACATTTGAGAATGTGCTGCCCTCTAGAGGTTAATATCCATCAATCGTGGTACACAATTACATATTTAATAGGGTTACGGGTAGGGTTCCTTAACTCCATACTATTATCACTCACTCCCTATGCTAATAGTATTTATCATGTTTATTACTGCATTAAGTACTGTTAATGAACATGGTTAATTATTGTTCCCACCCACCTAACCCACCTACTGTGTTCCTGTGTGTAGGAGACTACGACTTGGATGCGGCTCTGTCCTACCCCATGACCGAACGTCTTCCTCATCTGTTTCTCAGTCGTCAACCCGGCCAGCTTCCAGAACGTCCGTGAGGAGTGGGTCCCTGAGCTCCAGGAGTACGCTCCCACCGTGCCCTACCTGCTCATTGGCACACAGGTCAGCACGTGTACACACACACACACATGCGCGCACACATACATACACACACACACACGCGCGCATGTACGCACGCACGCACGCACACACACACAATGCAATACCGTATATATATTTTTGGAGAATCTTCACATATGGAATATTTTCATATTAAGTGATTGTTTGGAGTCTTGAGTCTGGAGAAAAGACTTTGAGCCTCTAAATTGAGACACAATGCCGAGAACCGAAAACTCAATGTGGTTCCTCGGCCATCGGGAATGAGTAATCCGGGGTCCTGCAGTGAGGTGGGATTACGTAGAAGGAAACTAGAGTTGGATTTATCCTCCTGTCTCCAAAGCTTTACCGCTCCTTTCTCAGTAAGCCTGCAAACGTCATCCCCAACCCTTGCTCCTCGCATCCACTTAGCACTTGGGACAGGCGCGGTCGCAAATCAAACACACCCACGAATGGCATTAATGCGGCTGCAAGTCACTCCATGAGTTGTGTTGGTGTTTGTGTACAGGGGAGGGTGATGAGCTGGCCAAATGGGTTATTAACGAGATAACGTGGTGGGCGTGCGTGTGTGTGTTCTGCATTTCAATGAATGCCAGAGGAGAGGAGAGTATAGAGGAGAGAGGCTGAATGGCCAATAGACAGCTTGTATCGATCAATATGGCTTGGTTTAAAATATTAAAAAAACAGAAGCACAAAAAAGAAAGCAGGCTGTGCCAGGATGTTGAATTTGCCCAAAGCATTCAGATCAATACAACAACGTTGTATCGATAACACTGGAGCTGCTTACATTATAAGTGCAATAGGTAAGATTCAACCACTTTTATTTTAGAACCTCTCTACACTCTGGAGTATAAACAAAGGAAAACGGATATAATTATTTTCTACAATGGAGCGGTTATCATTCACCAGCATTAAAATATGTATGCAGTCAACCACAGAGGATAAGACTAATTTATAATTCTGATTAATCTTTTGAGTCACAAGACTGACATGGCGCACCTTTTTGAAATTGTTGTCCAGTAATTCATCCCCATATCCCCTCATTTTAAAATGATCAAAAGGTAAGGGGGCATGGGGATGAATTATCGGACAACCATCTCAAGAAGGTACACCAAGTTCAGCGGGCGGATTTACTCAAAGTGAGTTCAGGGTCTTGCATTCATATATCCATCTATAGCCCAATGTGTAAGTCAGTCAAACATGTTGTGAGTAGACACTGGGACATATTGAAAAGTGACCCTTAAATTTAAAGTAAATTTCAAACTCTGCCTCAGAGGGAAATCAAATTGGCATAAGAAGCCCAGAAATTGACTATCTTAGATTCCTAGTAGGACTTTTCTTTGTCAGAATTGTATATGCTGCTGTTCTATGATGAAGGGTGATCAATTCGCCCATTTGAAGTCAGGTGTTGCGATCAAGGTTAGGGGCATAATTAATACTAAATATGTGGTGTACCCATGTAATGGCCATGTAATTTGTGTTATGTTTGGAAAACAAATCCAAAATCCAAATCCTTGGGTGAACTACATTACATGGGCATTGAGGAGGTGGAGATACCATGGAGAGGTGGTAAACAAAGACACAATCCTTCTTCAAAGAGAGGTCAGTCGACCTCTTCCTTAGTCTCCTCATTCCCGTTGGGATGAATGGGATGAATTTCCTTTGTTTGTTCCTTTGAAAGTGGACATAGATTGTGTTGGGTTTCTTTGTTTTTATATGTTTTAGTGTCCTACTTCATAAGACTGTCCCTGGAAAGGTTGTGTCTCCCTCTGTTGTGATGTACTTGTTGTGCTGGTTGGTTCACTATAATAAAACACCTATTCTGGTCAATTTCTGTCCAATCAGGACATGGCGTCCCTGATTGGTTTTGAAGAATCCACCTTCCCTGTCAATCACAGGTGTGCGATTGCAAAACTTGTGCTATAGTGGAGAAACGTAGGAATGGAGGGAGCGGAGAAGATGTGGATGTTTTCATGGTTGTTTCTTTCAAAATCTTGCCCTCAGCTGTCTGTCTTTGCAACTCTCAAATCTTGCCTACAGCACCTTTATTGACCATTTCGCACATATACCCCAATGCGTGTTGACTGTTTTTGTTTTCCACATTTCAGATAGACCTCCGAGATGATCCCAAGACCATTGCCAAACTAAATGACATGAAGGAGAAGCCCATCGCAACTGAACAGGGACAGAAGCTCGCGAAGGAGGTGGGAATGTAAACATACAGCTCCCACACCCAGCTACTAGCTTAATTAGGCCTATTGAAGGGCAAATCGAATGTAGATAGGAGTCTCTGGAGTCTGGACCACACTATGGTCAACAATCTGGAATGATTTGAGTTGAAAATGAGTTTTGTATACATAAATAAGATATTATTCAAATCAATAATTCAAAATATCGAACTCTTTCATTCTCATTAAGCTTGATCATGGCTGCACATTGACCTTGGTACTTGCGAATCACAGTCTTGTTCCCTGGCTCTCTGGTCCTCTCAGATCGGCGCTTGTTGCTACGTGGAGTGCTCAGCCTTGACGCAGAAGGGCCTGAAGACGGTGTTCGATGAGGCCATCATCGCCATCCTCACCCCCAAGAGGAAGAAGGGTGTGCTGAAGAGGAGGCTGGCCCCGCGCTGCATCAACTGCTGCCTCATCACCTGATACCCAGAGGCTAGCCAACCGGAGCCCCGCTGGAACCACAGCCAACCAGAGGGACGAGAGCCGGCCATGGACCATGTGAACCATCCACGGCAGAGCGAAACATTTTTAAGGACATGAAATGACTGTTGGAGATGTTGAGTGCCTTCTTTCTTACTCTCAAGAAGAAGAATGAATTGCCATAACTCTGCTACCGTTTAGCACTGGGTTTGAAGTTTACAACCAAAGGAGCACTGAAACTCTTATCTCTTCTTAAAGACCTTGCTTAACCAACAGATGTACCTTCTTTTATTACCATTTGTAACCCCATTTTTCCTGTGCAAATCCTATTGTAAACAGTCTCCAAAGTAGGACTTTCTACTCGTCGTGAGGAATAACTCGCTTTTAAAGAACCCCTTGTGTTTCCCCGGGATCTCAAACAACTCAAAGTAGAACCTAGATTTGTTACAGTAAAGTGTCTCTACATGAAGGATCCTGGTCCTGATAAAGTGCCATTTTAACACTGGCCACCCACCCGCAAAGCAAAGGAAGGAAACCAACCAAGAGTTCTAACATTTTGTATTGGCCATAGGAAAAAATACTTTTGGGATGACCTTTGAATGACCTATTTAGTCATTTAGCAGATGCTTTACTCCAAGCGACTTTACAGTTCATTCTGACACGTCATTATAAGAGGCAGGTAGCAGGTAACAGATGCCTACATTAAGACGGCAGAGATTTGGGATCGCACCCGGTCCCTTGGGGCTGGAAGTCGAACAGCCTTGTCACTATGATTCTTGAAGAAGATGTGAATGTATGAACAGGGGGCGTTTCAAACTCAGTGAGATATTTGTCTGCGCTTACTTAAAAGATTCTTTCAGTTTCAGAATAATCTGAGATCAAGGTTGTCAACAAAAGTATAAAAAACACAAGTGATCAAGTGTGTTATATTACAGTTTATTTCTTTGAGTCCTTTTGTAATCGTATTGATCATGACAGAATGTAGAGGGTTAGGATGGCACTCTGCACACGCGCTTTACATTGTGTATGTGTGTGTGTGCGTTTGTGTGTGTGTATGTGTGTGCGAATGTGTGTGCAATTAATGACACACATTCCACAAAACAAAACGCGTGCTTTAATGAAAAAACCGACATCAGGCACTGCATTTCTTTTCTGTATTGGTGAACTGTAATGGTTTAAATGTGATGATGTCCATGGATCTACAAGATCAGTCATCCAATCTGTAAACTTTTAATACAACAAAAAGTACTTAGTACTAGTTTTCCCCCTTTTCATTTTTGCTAGAAAACAATTTGAGAGAATCTTTTTTGTTGATAAAAGCTGCTGCAAAACTTGCAATATGCAAGTCATGATCCAAATGTCTAACACCCAAACGCAAAACAAAGCTTTTTACTTCTTATCTGGTGCTCAAAAAGTAACACACACGCTTTC
The DNA here is from genome assembly GCA_900291075.1 of Melanogrammus aeglefinus. NCBI lineage: Eukaryota > Metazoa > Chordata > Actinopteri > Gadiformes > Gadidae > Melanogrammus > Melanogrammus aeglefinus. The sequence goes on along the minus strand of OLKM01000264.1, from coordinate 170,776 downwards.
ACCTGGTGGTGGCCATGACCTGACGCTGTAAATCAAATGCAAAACATCAAGCACACTGTGTTAATTACAAATGCATGCGCACATGCACGCACGCAGACACACACACGCGCACACACACACACACACACACACACACACACACACACACACACACACACACACACACACACACACACACACACACACACACACACACACACACACACACACACACACACACACACACACACACACACACACACACACACACACACACACACACACACACACACACTTACAGACTTTAGTAGGGAGATTAGAAGAGCACAGCCCACTGTCTTTCCAAGCACACTCAATAGTTTCTACAACTCTGGCTTTCGCCAGTTTGGAAAAAAGTTTTCTAAAAAGTTGACTATCGGGTCAACTTAAAAAATGCCAGTCAAGTGCGAATGAAGATGAGTTGTTAACCAAATCATAAGCGTTGCCGACTTGTTAAGTCTTTATGCATCGGCCGTAGGCTTTGCTGCTTACTGTGTGACATTTCATTATTGTGATGATGAAAAAGACATTTGAAATAAATGATTTTATGAGAAACATTGAAACTGTAATGTTGAGAGTGCTAAACCTCTCTGTCCCAGCCTGTGATATATGCGGGTTCTTTCCTGATAGTGTTTCGCAGAGGAATTGCTGCCATATCGTTTTTTTTTTCTCTTTTCCTTCTGATTATGCGTTCTTGAGGTCCACCCTCAGGCCTAAGTGCTGCACATGTCAATGCATTTCTCCTGCCGGGGCTGCCCTCTGCTCTATAATAAATGTGTTTATTGTGTTAACAAACAGCCTGAGAGAGTGTACCTCAGCCATGACACGGATAGTGTTTCACTACATTTAAAGACAGTGTTTATTTCTGAAGTTTATAGCATTATTACAATATTCAGAGCCAGCCTGCAGAGAAGGTGGCAATTACAGTGTGTCACTTTATCGTCATCCTCAATTAACACAATTGTTATTTCCTCTGGACCAAACTAATGAAGCACTTGATGCAAAGTCTTGATGCAAACTTCAAAATGATCGCATGCAAGACACAACTTGCATTTCTTTTTTCCTTTTGTGATTCCCTTTCTAGAAAGAGACATGAAATACTTTGCCAGAGTGTGCTTCTTACCAATGCTTTACAATGTATATGATATCAAGCAGTATTGCAGTAAACAAAGTCCCAGAATATATTAAAAATATATAAGATTGCTTTGTAAAATGTATTTCAACATGTTGACAAAATAACAGCAGTAAAGAAGGATGCTGCCATACATTAAGCCATTACGGCAAGACCATTAGCAAACAGACAAAAATGATTAGACAAAAAGTTAAACTATCAAAGGTTCATTCACCATAACAAAAGTTATGCAAAATTGTCAAAGTCATCTTCCATAATCGTAAAAACTCCAGACAAACATGATGATAAATTAATCCTAGAATCAGCATAACAGCATGGTATACTAAACATCTCTTTGTAATAATAATAATAATAATAAAAAAAATTGATTTTTATGGCAGCATTTTCTAGGAGTCAAAGTCGCTTTGTAGACTGAGCTTCAAGTATTTCAGCTCCTGCTGATGAGTGTCAAGAACTCTTCACGGGTCTTGGGGTCATCATGGAACGTGCCCAGCATGACACTCGTCACAGTCTTGCTGTTGATCTTCTGAACTCCTCTCATCATCATGCACATGTGACTGCATTCCCAACAGAGACACAGGTTCAGTTAAAGCTTTATCGTAAACATGTGTACAACACCCAAGCTGTCTAATAAGGCAAGAGTCTAGCAGGCCAATGGGATTGAGTAGGCTACTCACGCTGCTTCCACCACCACAGCGACCCCTGCAGGCTTCAGGGCATCATTAATAGCAATGGCGATCTGTTTGCTTAAGCGCTCCTGAACTGTAAAAAAAAAGAAGAATGAAATACAATAAATACACTATAAAAGAAAATTTTTAAGGAACAACGAAATAACAATCCAATAATGATTTAAAACATTTTACCTTGTAATCTTCTGCTGTAAATCTCTACCATTCTAAAGATTAAAGAAAAGAGAGTTGAACATATGCAGAAATCTGACCTTTTTTCGAATTCTTTAATCTTCATAATTTATTAGATTTATTTCCCGTTGTGACAAATTCCATCTCTTACCTGGCGAGCTTGCTCAGGCCCACCACTTTCTTGTTGGGGATGTACGCTATGTGAACCTTAAGTTAAACAAACATGTCCCGGTGTCAGACCAACCAAATGACAAAGTATAGAATCATGTTGTACTGAGTAATGTAGATAGGCCTATATACATGTTTTTAAGTTGATTATATTCGATTTTACCTTGCCAAAGAAGGGCACCAGGTGATGTTCACAGAGAGAGAACACGTCGATATCTTTGACAATGACCATCTCATCATGGTTTTCATCGAAGATCGCGTCATTGAGGATGTCTGTGCAAGCAATGTTTGTAATCAAGCAAAGTTAATAATCAAGCACTGTTAATAATCAAGCAAGCATAGTAATCAAGCAATCTCAGTAGTCAAGCAATGTTACTCATCAAGTATTATTAGTACTCAAGCTGTTAATAATCAAGCAATGTTTGTAATTAAGCAAGATTAGTAGTCAAGCAATGATAATAATCAAGCAATGTTAATGCAACATCAATAATCAAGTAAAGTCAATAATCCCAACTCGTTAATTTTCAGTTTGGTCGTGGCATGGCAAATATACTTCTATTATGTAGGCCTAATAGTCTCCTGAATACAATGAAGTCCAGTTCTAGTACGCTGTCTCAAACTGCAGGGATAAATCAGGTTTACACCTCCACTGCATCAATGGCAAGTCGCTGTTCTCCAATCACACCATGTGGAGTGGAGTCATCATCAATTACTACAGTCCCCACCGGGGTTGGAAACAGTCATCACCAATGCATTTCCCAGTGGGCCAGCAGATGATCGGGAACCCACCTTGGTAGCACTCTTTGTAGCCTTTGGTCAAGAACTGCATGGCCTTGGCGGCACGCAGTGGGGTGCGCAGGAGGCCCTCCCGGTCCACGTCCTCCCCCAGCCCTGTCAAGATCGTGCTGTAGGCGGCCTGGATGCTCGACAGCGAGGACGCAACCGATTCCTCTGTTCCAATCTCCTTGTGCGGTCCGCTCTCTTTGCCTTGGTGGCAGTTGAACTCCTTGCGACTATTGGTGACACCGTTGGTGACACCGTTGGTGACACCGTTGGTGACACCCGTTGGTGACCACCATTGGTGTCCACCATTGGTGACACCATTGGTGACACCATTGGTGACACCATTGGTGACACCATTGGTGACACCATTGGTGACACCATTGGTGACACCATTGGTGACACCATTGGTGACACCATTGGTGACACGCTTACCAAGCGTGTTGCCGTTCATCTGTGTCTTGGAGTGGTGTTCCATGTTAGTCTTGATCCGTTTTTTTGCTGGAGGACTGTGCTGTGGAAAGTGTGGACGTGTATGCATCTGGGCTCTGCAAAAGTGTGCCTTATAAGCATTATTTGTGTGCCTGGAGGCAGACAAACATTGAGACCATATGTAATTGATGGCAATTGTAGAAAAAACGGTTTGGCTTCCATTACATTACTGTCACAATGTATGGTAAGGATTGGAGCCAATGCCAAAGGTTGTACGCCTAATCAACAAGGGTTCCTAATCATTGTTGCAAATCATCATCACTGTCAATATTTGTGCTTCCAGTTCCTCTAAATGTCCCGCAGCCGTGCATGGCCATATGGCTGCAGTTAGAGGTCACGGTTTGCTGATAAAATAACATAAAGCAGAACCATATCCTAAATCGGTGCACTCAATTCTACAGGCCCATACCCGTCCTAATCCATGAACAAGACCCGAGTAGGGGTCATATTATGGATGACTTTGAGGAATGCAAGGCTCGCCAGTTGCTCTTCAGATATCGTTAAGTAGGCCACCTGATGAACTGATGTGGCCGGCGTGTCCATTTTCCTTAATATAAACTATTGCTAATATTCAGTTGGAAGCCTACCTTGCCTGGAGGCTCCTCAGTGGACCTGGGTTCCCTAATGACATGATCGCTGTCAGAGTGAGTAACTCTCACCTCTCATAAAGTATTGGTTATGTTTCGCTGGTTCCCCCACCAAAATTGTCCAAAAAGTCTTTACTTCATCTATATAGCCTACATTTTTTGATGAAGTCTTAAATACTTTGAATTCATGTGAGAAAAATTATACATAAAATATAGTTATATATTTAGTTTACCTTTTTTAAAAAATGTGTTTGATTGTACTCAGTTTTTAATATTCTCTTGAAAATGAAGAGAGCAATGATTTTTACTTTCAGTTGCATATGCTTAAATTTCATTTAAGTTTCAACTAATACTTTAACTAAAAAAATGTTTACTTGTGTAACCAGCTGATTGTCTGGTTGGAGGTACAGCAATGTTCCATGTTCCATATTGAGAAAACTCAATAATAAATCATTGAAACTACCTAGGCCTGTTTCTCTGTTCTCTGTGGAAAATCATACAGATAAGCATTACAGAGCTGAGGTAAACATATTGTTCTTCTTTTTTTTTTTCTTTGCCTATGTTTTCTTTTATTATCCATTATTTTATTTTATTGAATGGCAATGTTTCTATGTGCAGCACTTTGAGTCTGCCACATGTATGAAAAGTGCTATATAAATAAAGTTGCCTTGCCTTGCCTTCTTGGCATACTTTGAGATATTACTGTCAAACAATCAAGTATTAGCCAATAGAGAAGCAAAGTTTTTCCAAGCCATTGAGTACGGGGTTACCAGACATGCATATGGGTTGACAGAAAATTGCTTACTCATAAGCTATAGCCAACTTTTTGTTAATTGCAAAAGCACCTTAAGCCATGCCCCTCATTCCACCTCACCTCATAGATGTTTTACTTGACACACAGGTACTAAAAATCAATATTTGTGCCGTACTGAACCTGTTGAACACACCTGTTGAATACAACTGTGTGCGTGTGGGGGTGGTGGGTTATATGTGTGTGTGTGTGTGTGTGTGCGTGTGTGTCTGTGTCTGTGTGTGTGTGTTTGTGTTTGTGTGTGTGTGCACGTGTGTGTGTGTGTGTGCGTGCACGTGTGTGTGTGTGTGCGCGCGTGCGTGTGTGTGTGTGTGTGTGTTGTGTGTGTGTGTGTGTGTGGTGCATGTGTGTGTGTACTGACACATAGCTATAGTATAGGCATAGTTATGTTAATGTCAGCCATCTTTTATTTTTACATCCCATCTGTGAGGTTAGGCTGTGGGGCTATTTGGGTTCAGAACTGAAGCGTCTTTTTCTTTTTTATAAGCCTACCAAGTAAAATAATTTGGGAGGCATATTTTTAAGGTTTACATTTAGGGCCTTTAGCAGACGCTTTTATCCAAAAGGACCTAGAATAAGTACATTTGACAGAGGAAAGAGAACAACAACAACCATAACATATCGCTGTCTTTACAGTAAGGATGTTCATAGCTGAATGTCTTGGCCACACCAAGGGTCATCACGGTTGGAGGTACCGCAATGTTCCATGTGAGGGCAGTCTTTCCCTCACACAAGGAGAAGCTCAGTCTTGACACATGCATGGTCATACTTTGTAGACATACATAGTATGGTCATATTTGGATGAGAATAGCAAATTGTACCACTATCATTCTTGCCATAAATAAGGTGCAAGAACATAAGGCTACACTTTTCCAGAACATCAGCTGTTGATATTTATGGAGGACTAAATCTGGCCAGCATGAGACCCCAGTTGTTTAATTTTGATGTTCTGGAAAAGTGTGGTTGATGCTGTACCAGGATTTCTTTCATTTATGGGCTTGGTGATCTGGAGTTTAACTTTAATGACCCATGTGTCTTTTGGGCAATATTGGAGATCCACTAAATATATTATTCACAAACCTAGTCCTGCTTGTGCTGAAGCGTGACAAAATCAATGATTCAATATAGCCTCCATGATTTAAATAAACTGATGGCAATATTAGTTTTTGCCTTGCGGAAATCCCTTTATTGATCTATCAATTGGGCTGGACTGACCATCTGGCATTGCAAGGTGGGGCCGACGAGGATTAAAAAAAAATAATTATAATAATAATTCTGGGCCCGGCCCGGCCTGGCCAGGCCAAGTCATACAACCGAGGGCCGAAGGCTAGGGTGACCGGTGACTGATCTGTCAATCAGTCACATCACATCACTAAAAAACAATGGAAAAGAAACGTAAAGGAGGCGCTGAGAAACTCTGAGACAAAAAAAGACAAGCCCTGGAAGCAAACGCTGCAAAATGTGGTAAAATATCGCACATTTTTGCTGCGACAGCTGGAGCTGGCCCTTCATCAGCACCGCCACCACTGAATGAATGGCGGCCGAGGCCAATATCAGCGATAGGTGGCGGCGGCGCTGGCCAGGGCTCAGGCGAGGAGATTGGGAGTCTCTTTCTGCTCAGCGGGACAGTTGCTGGACTAGTATTAAGAAGTTAAAAATTAAGTTATGTTGATAAAATAAAATGTGTGTAGCTATCTTGCTTAATTATAACACAGCATGACGTGTAGTTTGCTAACAGCTAGCTTGCCTGCATCATAACATTATGGTGTATAGAGCCAGCTCAAAGTGGCCATTTTAGCTAACACCACAATAAGCCTATACTAAACATTTGCTAGCTCTCTTGTGTTTCCTTTGGGGAGTTAAATAGCTCTGTTGTTGGTGGACTGAAAGAGTTTAATTATTTTGCTAGTTGATCATCATTAAAGTGAGGAAGCTGTCAATGTTTTAGTTGCTTTGTTAATTTATTAGGCTAAGGCTATATAAAACAGCCCTTTTGGGACATGAAAAAATCGATAAAACTTGTTCGTGAGCCAGCTTTTTGTAGCCTATGCTGTAAGCTAAATAAATCAAATTTAGACAAACATGCAAAGATTTTTATATATAATTTAAATGCAATTTAAAAACCCAGACTGTAATTTGACCTGAACATTAAAAATATAGGCCTATTAATATATTTCAAAGTTAACAGTAAATGCAGAAAAGTATATTCACTCAAATATGCAACTTAAAGTCACTTTCTACTTTTACAACACTTTTGTTTGAGGCATGACGCTTCGTCTTTCAGAAACATTCAGAAAATTAGACTACCACAGAATTGCATTTACTTTTTACAAGCTGTTGAGTAATCTATATTTTATTAGACCTGCTTTCGATACCATCCTGTGCTTTAGAATAATACACATTAAGTACACCATTACTTTTGTGAACTTTTTTTCACATTGGTTTACTTAGTAAAACAACAATTTTTGCATTTTGCCTATACAACTATATTTGAATGCATCTTTCCACCTCTTTAACAGATAAATCCTTTTAATCTCAATCAATTGTGCGTGTCTCCTCATTTATGAAACAGGTTGAACCACCATCCACAGAGGAGGAGTCGAGAGAGAGAGAGAGAGAGAGAGAGAGAGAGAGAGAGAGAGAGAGAGAGAGAGAGAGAGAAGAGAGAGAGAGAGAGAGAGAGAGAGAGAGAGAGAGAGAGAGAGAGAGAGAGAGAGAGAGAGAGAGAGAGAGAGAGAGAGAGAGAGAGAGAGAGAGAGAGCAAGGAGCAGGATGTTGATTTCTTTGTCCGTCCTGAGCCTTCCATTTTAGAGGCATTTTTGGATCACCACCCACAACAAAATACTAGCAATCTAGTTGTGCAAAAGGTATACAGTTGTAAAGATGGCACCAGCAGGAAGTGGCTCACATACTGCACGGAACGCCACAAATTGTTCTGTTTTATCTGTCTGGCATTTGGGAAGAGGACTGATGCCAGCATATTCACTACGGGAATGTCAGATTGGAGATATATACATCAGCGTACAGTGGAGCACGAAAAGAGTACTGCACACGTGACATTTTCAGTGTGTGTGTGTGTGTGTGTGTGTGTGTGTGTGTGTGTGTGTGTGTGTGTGTGTGTGTGTGTGTGTGTGTGTGTGTGTGTGTGTGTGTGTGTGTGTGTGTGTGTGTGTGTGTGTGGTGTGTGTGTGTGTGTGTGTGTGTGTGGTGTGTGTGTGTGTGTGTGTGTGCGTGTGTGTGTGTTTTATGTAAATATTATTGTATTATACACTTGTTCAAAATAAACACCTTTTAATTCAATTCAATAGAACAGTCATCTTTAAGGGACCGCGATACATGTGTACTGGTGGGCCGGTCTGGGTCCAAAATGCCAGGGCCGATTTTTTGTCCCAGTCCAGCCCTGTGTTGAACTAAAGTACACTGTGACAAACTCTTTCATGATGGTTCTTTCACAGTAAGCATCTCCTAATCAGTGACCCTGTTCCACTGAGGTGATCTGTTCCTGGTGCTCAGTTAGAAGACCATGAAGTAAGCAACACTAAGGTTAGGTATGGCGATTCCCCTTGGAGTACCTAATGAATGGTTTCATTGTCTTGGGAAGTCACATTGGATGAAAATGTTGGCTAAGTGAGAAAATACACGTATGTATTTACACACACACACACACACACACACACACACACACACACACACACACACACACACACACACACAACACACACACACACACACACACACACACACACACACACACACACACACACACACACACACACACACACACACACCACACACACCACACACCACACACACAAACACACTTACTGCATGATAGAGGCCAGAATTCTAAAGTTGCATAGACTATGGAAGTGTTGCATATTTAGACATGTCTCCTTTACCATAGATCAGTGAACCCCAATTATACGCTATGAACTGTAGCAATGTCTTACCTCTAAATATCATGCATTTCTGCTTGGCTTTTGTTGTATACAATCGCGGTTATTTTTCAGATAGCGATTAGTGTGCATGTATTGATCCCCAGTCTATCAGCATCCACAGTGCTTGGATACTAGAAATAATAAACATCACCGTGTGGAGTGCTGTAGTACACCCTGCTGAGGGGGAAATGGTTTAGATTTGTTTAATTTATTTTTTAATAAATACTGTGCATATATACATTTATATCTTAATAAATGAATAATTAAATAAAAACAACAACAACAAACAAGAATTTTTATATATATACATATATATATAATAATATATATATATATATATATATATATATATATATATATATATATATATATATATAACCCTAACCCTATATATATATATATAGTATATATAATATATATATATATATATATATATATATATATATATATATATATATATATATATATATATATATATATATATATAATATATATATATATATATTATATATATATATATATAATATATATACAGGCCGGTAAAGTTGAATGATCCTTTGCTTTGTTTATGCTTCTCTCTATAGCTATTTCGCCAAAAATGAGTTGGATGCGAGAAGAACATTTGTCTAGCAATTTGAGTAACAGATTATTTCCGTTGAGTCTGTTGGGCCTTGGTTTGTTTAGCGTCCGATCGGTGCGTGTGTCACTTTAATGTATCGCCTCAAGGAATTCGGCATTATCTCCTTTCCTTTCGTGAAGGAAATAGGAAAGGGAACATTGAAGCATACATTGGAATAGCTGTTATTATGGATGCCACTAGAAGATAGGCTACTTGTGAATATAAATCTACTTGGATGCTAGAATATTATTCGTAGGCTACGTTTAGAAAATTTATCTTAATATATTTTTTTAATATAGCCTAAATATATATGCATGTTGAATCCATTCTAAGCTCCGTGAAATAATATATCACTCATTATATCATGTCATTACTGGTCACGTGTAGGCCTACATACACTTCTCGAAAATCGAATAGACAAACGCGTAAAGGAACGCTGTCGGTGTCATTTCTATTTTCGCTTATCATCACCAGATGGCACCAATGTGCCTATCATCCTTTGAGCAGGGCCTCGTTAACAGATTAATCTCACCAATCTTCCCCCAAATATTGATTGTTGTATTTGTATTGATTCATCTAATGAAAGGTATGTGATTCATGGTAACTAATTGTTATAGAATAACAAACTGATAACATACTGATTTTTTTCTGCTAGTGGCACAAACTCATCTCGGAGCCGCACTCATGTCTCATCATAGAAGATGATTAAAGGACAATTACGGTATTTTGAACAATTGAGCCTCCTCTCTGGTTTTTCTAGGATGAAATAGTGTGGTTAACACCGAAATTTTGAATATTGGTCCTATCTCGAGTATTTGGCTAATTTCAAATCACCCCTGCCTGCTTCACAATGGCTGGCTATGGGCATTCAAAACCACCCCTAAACGTTTGTTTTCAGAAATGTGAAACTCATCGAGTGTAAGTGGTGGTAATTGGTGAACGTTGATGTTCCTAATCAAATATCATAGCAAAATATAGTTTCTGGCATGTTTTATTTGACATTTTGTAAATTAATCCGGGAACGGACGTTTAGGTTGGTTGTAGCCTTTTTCGCTTGGAACTCCGCATCAACAGTATAGGGCTAGAACCGAGCGAAAACACTACAAGCACCCCACCTTCCGTTTCCGATTCCGGCCCGTTTTCCGTTTCAATTACAAAATGCTGATTTACAAAATGCCAAATAAAACACGACAGAAACTGTATTTCGCTACTTTACTTGATAAGGATTATCAACGAACAACACTAACCACTCGATACGTTTCACATTTATGAAAACAAATGTTTAGGGGTATTTGTGAATGCCCATAGCCAGCCATTGTGAAGCAGGCAGGGGCGATTCGAAATTAGCCAAATACTCGAGAAAGGACCAATATTCAAAATTTCTGTGTTAACCACTCTATTTCATCCTAGACAAACCAGAAAGGAGGCTCAATGTTCAAAATACCGTAATTGTCCTATAAGGAGTTGACAGGTCTAGTACCAGTTGCACATTCGTTTGGCAAAGTAAACAACGCAAGCACTATAATGCCAATCACATTTTAAATACAAATTCTAAATTATTACATAAAATGCACATAGAAAAAAAATACACATTGTCCTATACTTCTTCCAATACATCTCTGCACTCTTGGGATAATAGTCACACACACACGCGCGCGCACACACACACACACACACACACACACACACACACACACACACACACACACACACACACACACACACACACACACACACACACACACACACACACACACACACACACACACACACACTCAAATAGCGGTACTGTATAAGTATGGAAACGATCCATACAAAATTGCACCAGAGCAATATTGGGACCTCATAATTGCCCCTCATTCGTCTGTTTTTTTAATACATTTGAGACACAGGGGCTAATGGGACTCGGTCTGCTGCTGCGCTTCCCTTGAGGTGGACCTTACGTCCGACTAACTGCTTCATTATGAGCCAAGCTTCCTGTGCCCATTATCTCCCTCTGCGTTATGTGGCCATGAATGATGGGACTCCGACAGATGACCTCATCTCTGGGCGCGAGTGAGTGTGAATACTCCTTTGAGGATTCTCTGTTTAATTAGTGTCTGGAGGATAAAGAAAAAGACAGAGAAAGCCATACTCTATTGGGCACCATGACATGTTAAATCACTAAGACATGTTAAAGCATTTCAATTAAAGTGTGTTATTAGATGATTAACAATAGGGCAGCCAAGAGAGGTTAGTGGCTGTTCATTGTTGTTGTTTCCACTTGATGGGAACCGTGCAATAGCGCATTAGCCTGCTTGTGATTGCACTGCAAGAAAGTTAAAGTATTGACAAACTGTAAAACGATTGAAAACAACAGTAAAAAAAAAACCACATTATATTCAGGGTAAATTATAGATCTATGGGGCTACAAAACATGTTTAACCATTATGTCATGAAATAACATACATTAACTAGGGACGCATCCCGTCCCATCTCACGTACCTACTGCTCGGTAAAAGCAGGATTATTGTATTGTATACATTTTTAGATTCAGCCTCATCTCGTCGCTCATTGGCAACGTGTGACGCCTATCAGGCAGAGCCGGCTCCAAGGCTTTCCCTATCCGTATGTGCTGTCGGAAGTGCGCAGTCGTTCCTCTCTCTCCATTGGACCAGGCCCTTGCCACTCTGTTTCCCGCATGCAAGCCACGGAATGCCCATGTGTATGTCTCTCCCATTCCTCCGTACTGTGCTCAGCGACCGTCGTCATACGGGCAGCCTGGAGCAGGGTCGGCCACGGGAGGAGAGAGGACTGCCATGATGAAGAACAAGCGCTCGCCGCTGAGGAAGACATCTAGCCTTTAGATGAGTTTATTCATTTGTACATCATCGAACCGTGTGGCATTCGGAATGACACTCACAGCCATCTGCGTTTTTTTTGGTTTCACCCGACGCTGTGGACCGCAAGGGGGATATGTGCCTGACTTGTCTTGATAGCCATTTTTTGCAGACAAAGAGCGCTGTTGAGTAAGGCTTTCTGAGAGACGTACGGGTAAGCAGAACACGCAGCACACTGACCCGTTTTGTCTAGCGTATATTCGTTTATTGTTCGTGATGTCGTAGTGTAGAGTGGCTTGTTAAAAGCCACTCGATACGTGTAGATTATTTTACAAGCTAACCCACTAGCCGACTGCATCCCATTGGAAGAGGTAGCTAACGGCTAGCTAGCTGGACGACTCGCTAACCACCGGGATACTTATTCCCGTTAGGATACCCCTCAAACACCCAGCCCGACATCGTTTCAATTTCCTCTTATAGAAATATACATATTCTCAATATAACCACACTTGAAGAAGATCCGTACATGTATGTAATGGAATAACTATAGATTTAATTGTGTGGTTGGAGTATCTGCTGGTAAAGTGTCAGAAGTGTACCGGGAGAAGAGCGGCCTCCACATAGCCGAGGCCTTCTGTACGCTGCCGAACGGACAAATTTGATACTAGCGGCTTCCGTTTTATCAGGGTCCAGATTAACGCACCGGCCCATGGTAGCCGCTCTCCCCATACTGTAGTGGCATAAGGTGTCACTGGCCAATGGGATAGGAATTGGTCTGCTGATGCGAAGAAAAAAACTAGTTTGACTCCCATAAAATTTGCGTTGTACTCCAAATGAACTGTTTCTGCCTGTATTTTATGGTTCTACTTCATCTTGTAAATACTAATTCATTTTTTGAAACCCTTGATTAGTGTGTTGTTGTCTCCATTAACTCAGATTAGATAATCAATTCTAAAGAAAGGTCCATATAGAAGAAATACGTAATATTTAAAATGTATTTTGGACAGTGCAAAGAGGGGTTAATTCCCTAATCTGGTGTTGAGTCCAGGCCTCTCCTAGTTCAGAAACATCCCATGAGAATGGGTGTGTGACTGTTGAAACACTGCAGTAGCCTATTTTTTTTAAAAAATATTTTTTATCAAGACAAGGCTTAAATACTCTGGTGATTTCTGTTGAAATCCACCAAAACTGGGGCGAATGATTTCAAATGACATTTACATTTCTCAGATTGGTCTTCTACACTAATATCACTACAAACTCCATAATATTACAAATATATACATATATTATATTATTTTGGTGGCAAGGCAGATACTTTCAGTGTCAGGCACCACCTCTATTCCTGTAATCTTCTGTGTGAAGAAAATTGTTGCTTAGCGCACACTACCCAAAATATGCACTGTTATGGAGAAAAGTATTACTTGACTAAGACTTTATGTCATGATGGTAGTTCTTGTCAACAAGCATCGTAACCTGTAGTGACCAATAGCATTCAACAGGACTCAGTCCCAAGTATGTATTTGGTGTGTCTGTGTGCTGCTTAGTTTCTTTCAATAATGACTACTTCTGAGGCAAAACCGCTACATTTAGTTTGCTGGTAAATATACACTGTTTTTTCAACAAATCAAATCATTTTTCCTTTTTAAAGAACATATTTGGGAGCTGGAGTGAAACAATAATGGAATAAAATATTATATACCCTTCCATTAGTTATGTAGAAAAGTGAAGCAAGTGAATGAAGTCCATCAGAATATGTCTGGTAGTTTTTATTTTATCAAAGCATGCGTGTACCAGTATTATAGCTACACACTGACATTAGGCACTGTCTCCATAATGATGCTCTGGGCCATGACAGTGGCTAAGATGACTATCTAGAAAACGTATTGTATTCTAGATAGTGAATTCACTAATTCCAAGCATTAGTTCTAGGGATTTTTGCCAACTAATTTGATTGAAAGGATGACTTATCCTCAATGCAGACAAGTGAACTTAATATGGCACCCCCATGTTCTGTCTACCGGACCCAATGGGAATAGTCTATTCAGCTCACCACACTTTTTCTCCAGTCTCATTGCTTTACCATTACAAGATTGGTTGTTTGGATTTGAGCCAGTTAGAGGAGGCTTAAAAGCCTTAAATAATATGCAAACCTTTTTGTGACATCCATCAGTACTGACTTGGCTAACAACATTTGGACCAGTGCAGCAGAGGAGACCTGCACAACGCATCAGGGGTCAATGCGACAGACGCCTTACACATGGATGGATTAATGGCAACCGGCGCTGATGATTCCCCAACCTGTGCCTTGAAAGTGTAGACGGCGGAGTGAACATAGCTAGGTGGAAGCAGCATAGATAGTAGCTACATTCAAATGTATTAGTTGAGTTAAATCTTAGTTGAGTTGGTTTTTCAATATGTAAATGATCAAGTTTTGTTTTTAATGGCAAACAAAATACGAGTATGCAATAATAGATGCATACAACATACAACACTATGTTGTATTGCTATTTCACAAATCCATACTAATGAAATGTGCATTTTATTGTGCTTTGTTTATTTCTGCAGTGATTAGCACGCAGTAGGCTAAAACACTAGCCCGCATGGAAAACCTGAGCATTCTTCCAAAGATGGAGCTGATTTGCCTCACAATTCCAGTTCCTCCTGGACGCATGACAGAAGGCTGCGAACCTCGTGCAACACAATCAGCCACCAGCCAAATGTTGGTAAATCTAGTTTGTGGCCGGTTAGGATTGTACGTACCCAGCCATATTGGCAAGTGAGTGGCTATTGTAGGGTTATTTATTTAAACTTTCCATCTACTTTCTAACTGGGGCCTCCTTTTTAAATCTTCTTTTTGATTGAATATATAACGGTGAATTAAATCTTTGAAATTAATATAATATGAAAGCCATACGCAGAGATATCTGTAAATTGGGGCTGGCCTGTTTTACGAAGAATCAGACAAATTGTTTAATCCAATCATCATTGTTTGTCTAGAAGGGGAGTATGCTTGGTTAGTATTAGCTTTCCGTTAGCCTCTTCCATCGTCTTACAGAGTGGCCTACCTCCTGTTTATATGAGGGGAACACTCATTTAATTACTTTCCAATATGTCCGGCACTACCAGATTGTAGTTTGCCCACAAACATGGATAGTGCAGCACTTTTTTTGGCTCTATAATCATTAGGGTAGCTGTGATGTGCTGCTGACGGGTTACCCTCCATTCAACCCACATGTCACCTCCACTACCCAGCCAGACGTCGCTGATGATATGAGTGTTCCAGCAGTGCATCAGATGTAGCCTAATAATCACAGCGCTATGCAGTTTGTAAACAAACAACAATCTTGTGTTGTTACTGGCACTAGTTTTGAGTAAGAAACTATTCAGAACCCATTGGAAAGTAATCATTAAAAGTGCATTCCCCTCACAAAAACCCTGACAGTGACAAACAGCCTTTTGGTTCCCATTCACGTGTTAACAGACATTGAAGTGACTGAAAGGGCTCTCCTTCAGACATGGGAGGGATCTCTAAAACCCTAGATGAGTCTAATATTAAACTGACAATGTAAACTAAAATACAGTTAAGATAATAGGTGTGTGGTAAACACTGGTTTAAATGTTATCTTCAGTGACCTCAAAATCCTCATTTCCTCTTTAGAACATGAAAGCGAGCTTCCCCTGATTGACCTTTTAAAAAATAGAAAAAATTGGTTGGAATGTTAAACGGATTTCATGCAAATTTAGTTCAAAGGGCAGTTCAACGTCACAAAAGATTGAAATATTTTTGTTTTGAAAAGGTTGTTGAACCATCATGGGTTTTAAGTTACGTGTAAAACGGCCACAAAGTGAAACATGGTCATCCTTTTCCGAGCCACCTATTGGAAGCTGTGATTAATGCTATTTCAATGTCACGAATAATACTTTACAGGCAGAACAATGTAAATTGAAAGAATGGGATACGTTATTAGGTTGTGTTGCGATTTTGAGTGAAGGTATGGAGACTGTTGTGAGCCATAACGGGGTTATATAGACTAATCCGTGCCATAAGAAAATCCCTATTGCAGCAGATACACGTAAGAGAAGCCATGCCAACCACAGCCAGTTCACCACGCTCCTCCAGACTGAGTGCTGTGCCACACGTGGGCCTCCCGAATTGCAGACAAAACCACAGCGACTCGAGTCCCGTCGCATCTGGTGATATAGCCCAGCATCGGGCAGGCTGACAAAGACCATACTTTGTCCTCCTAGCAACGCTGTCTGTGACTACGGCTGTTGGTCAAGGTGGATGCGTTCCAGTGTCTCGAATGGGTCTAATGATGACATGCCTTGTGACCCAACACGGGTGCACATCGAGTCAGTGGCTATGACAAATCTGTTAAGAGGCCGTGCCTAATATCATCAGTAAGATTAGCAATGGGCTTGTCATGGGATGGGGGGTGCGCGGCTCCTTGTTCTCCTCCTGTCCTCCCACCAGAACGTCCCTGCTGCTGCTGACCTGGCAAATTCCTTTTTGAAATGCATTATGGGACAAAGTTTCTCTTTCTCCTTTTTTTCCATTGAGAGTGGATCTATAGCCATGGGGCGATGCTGAGTTAAGAGAGGTGGATTAACAAGGCAACGGTTAACTTCTACTTAAAGTAATTTATGTCAGAAAAGTGCATGATTTCAACTCATGGCGCTGGTAAATGGCAGCGTTATTTCAATTAAGTCATGTGTGTTAGCATCAGTTAATTATAGTATATGATTGATATTGAATCTCTGGCTGCAGCCTAAAGGATCTTTGTTGTTTAAGTATCCGGCCTAACTCCAACGTATCCTCCCTTCACGCATGTCGATCTCCATTCAGGGTCAAAACGGTTATTTCAGTGAAGAGAAAAACAGGGTTTGGAAACGTTTGGTTTCGATTGAAGGATTGAGCTGAGGAAAACTTGCCTGAGCAGAGGGAGTAAAATATTATTTTCCTCCCATTTGGCCTGGCTATAGCGTGGTATGAATTGTGCCGCTCAAAATATAAATATATATATGCAAGTACTTTGTTTTGCCAATATGCCAACGTCACCCATGTCCGCACAGCCACGTGTGATACGGCGGGAATAAACACTGAAAACACAAGACAAATGGCCCATCGTTTACACAGCAACTGCGTTGCGTCTTGTGTGCACATGTGTGTGTTTGAAACGTTTTGTCTTTGCTAGGGGTAGGGTGGGAGCGGGTGAGTTGGTCAGGTCTAGACTGGCTCTGTATTACAGTACATACCAGCATATCAGCTGGGAGCAGCGCCCTGCGTTCATTTATAGCCGTGGCCTTGTGTCGCTGCACGTCTGCCTGGCAACTCCCAGCGCTCTGCTGTTCCAGCTCCTCAAGCCGACCCGACGCTCAGACACTTTGGCCCCGTTAAGACGTGCTGCACGTCTAATTACTACATGCACGGCATTCTGGTGTGTGTGTGTGTGTGTGTGTGTGTGTGTTGGCTCATCAACTGACTTGACGCTTTTCTTTTTTTTTCCTCTTCCATGACTTGCAGGTCCTGAGGGGCTCCTATTGATGGACGCGGTGGGCAAGATGTGGAGCAACCTGCGAAGCAAATGCCACACCCTGTTCCACAGCGACGGCTCCGGTGCGGCCTGCGACGGCGTCGAGGCGGACGCCGTCCACTGCGTGGTGGACCTCTGTCCCCGGAGGCGGTCCCGGGGAGCCCCAGGCTTCCGCGGCCCCCAGCCCGTCCAGGAGCATCCTCCCGCTCCCCCTGGTCACCGCCGGGCGAAGGCACCACCACAACTGTGTGTCCGACGTCCCCCAGATCGTGGAGATCACCGTCGACAAGGACACGGAGGACGCGCTCGGCGGCGGCGCGATGGGGGTCCCCATGGCCCGTCGAGACTCCTACTCCCGACACGCACCGTGGGGGGGCAAGAAAAAACACTCGTGCTCCACCAAGACCCAGAGCTCCCTGGAGGCCGACCGGCGGTCCGCCAGGTCGCGGGGCGGCGGGGTGCGGCGCGACCGGCGCTACGGCGTCAGCTCCATCCAGGAGGTCGGGGACTGTGCGCCGGGGGGGCGGAGCCTCAGCGCCCGCTCGCTGCGGCAGCGGCTCAGCGACACGGTTGGCCTCTGCCTGCCGCTCCCGGCCCGCCGCCGCCCGTCCAAAGCCCCCGTCTTGTCCAAGCGCAAGATCCACCTGACGGAGCTCATGCTGGAGACCTGCCCCTTCCCGCCCGGCTCGGACCTGGCCCACAAGTGGCACCTCATCAAGCAGCACACGGCGCCCGTCAGCCCGCATTCCTCCAGCGCCCTGCTGGACGCCTTCGACCCGGCCCACCCCTCCCCGGAGGACGAGGAGGAGCGTCTGCGCGAGCGCCGCCGGCAGAGCATCGAGGAGGGCGTGGACCCGCCGCCCAACGCCCAGATCCACACGCTGGAGGCCTCGCCGTCGGGCTCCTCCCTCTACAAACTGGGACCAAAGATGGCGCCTGGCGTCGGAGAGGGCTCGGGGCTCGGGGGTGGCGGGGCCCTCGGGGGCCTGCGGGCTGGCGCCGGCCACGGCCATGGCCTCGGCCCAGGACTGTGACTCTGAGGAGGACTCGACCACCCTGTGTCTGCAGGCCCGCAGGCCCAAGCAGAGACACGCCTCTGGGGACGGCCGACAGCAGCAGCAGCAGCAGCAGCAGCAGCAGCAGCAGCAGCAGCAGCAGCAGCAGCAGCTGCAGCCGGGGCCCTGGAAGGTCCACACCCAGATCGACTATATCCACTGTCTGGTGCCGGACCTGCTGCAGATCACGTCGTTGCCCTGCTACTGGGGCGTGATGGACCGCTACCAGGCCGAGGCGCTGCTGGACGGCCGGCCCGAGGGGACCTTTCTGCTGCGGGACTCCGCCCAAGAAGACTACCTCTTCTCCGTCAGCTTCCGCCGCTATAACCGCTCGCTGCACGCCCGCATCGAGCAGTGGAACCACAACTTCAGCTTTGACGCCCACGACCCGTGCGTGTTCCACTCGTCCACCGTAACGGGCCTGCTGGAGCACTACAAGGACCCCAGCGCCTGCATGTTCTTTGAGCCGCTGCTGACGGCGCCGCTCCACCGGACCTTCCCCTTCAGCCTGCAGCACCTAGCCCGCGCCGCCATCTGCCGCCGGAGCACGTACGACGGCATCGGCGGGCTGCCGCTGCCCCCGGCGCTGCAGGACTTCCTCAAGGAGTACCATTACAAACAGAAGGTGCGCGTGCGCTGGCTGGAGCGGGAGCCGCCCCTCAAGCTCAAGTAGCGCCGCGGAGCACGCACGCACACGCACGCTGGGAGGAAGTAAAAAAAACTCTTTGAACAGACCCCCCCCCTCCCCCGGTCAGCCAATCAGGAGTGGCAGCACAGACGCCCTCCGTTGAAATGGCAGTGGATGAACGGAGTCTAGGTGAAAACAAGCTATACAAGATTCATTCTAATCTTTATTTTAGTTATTAACATCACAGAGTAAAAATGACACATGATTATATTCAGTATAACGCTGTCTGGCAAGCGTGTTTTTTTTGTTGAACAGGTTATTTTGACTGGGAGGGAGGCCGCAAATATCAGCACTTTGTATTTTTCTCTGGTTAGTTTATTTTAAGTTTGTCTGCCTGATTCCCCCATCGTCCGCCTGCCTGTAGACCTACCTGCCTGCATGCAAGCCCACATTCTAGTCGGCTCCCCACATGGTCGGCCACGTTGTACAGATCACTTTGTGCTTTTCCTTTCCATTTCCCCCCCCCTTGCTTCTACCATGTTCTTGGTTTGGACGGGACGGTGTGTCGGTTGGAGAACGGCGTCCAGTGGTGCACTTCACAAAAGTGTAGAGCTGTGCACTTTGCATGTGTATTTGTACTGTGCCTCTCGCGCTCTCTCCTTGGTACACGGTGGTATCCTCCAAGCCAGGGATTTTCTTCTGAGGTTCGGTGGCCAGCACAGAGCACTAACATTACAGTAGAGCAGCAGATATTGGGGGACAATGGCGACAAAGTAGTTCATTCCATAGGAACAACAACTTTGACTCGATCAGCAACTAGGAAAACAAAACACTGGCTACAGGCACTTTAACTCTTTGCTGGGGGTTGGGCGATGTTAACCGAGTCAAACATCACTTTACAACAATAACTGACGCCACAAGGCCTTGTGATGGTTTGTAATTGGGATATTCTACAATATGGGTTATGAACATGGAATGGGTGTCGGTGTGTCCCTAATATTTTTCTATTGCTTTCTAGCGCTATGGTTTAAGCATTGGCTAAATGTTAAGAAGAACCATACTAAGAAAATGTATATAGCATGACCAGCTACAACATATTTTTACTGGAAATGTACCATAAGACCAAGAACATCTGAGCAATGTTCAAATATCTGAAAAATCCATCCATGTGTCGCCCAGCTCTGTGCTCAGAGTCGTGTACTCACACATGCACACAATCAATAATCCTCTCCAGAGATATTGTTCACCAGTCCGACCACATTGTGGACTCCTGCTCTAGCCAGAGGCAAGAGTCAAATGTTACTTCAAACGCGACTGTGTGTTGAAAAATGCACTTCTCCCGCTTTCAACGCTCATATCTCTGTATGGAGTCACTCTGGTGCTACAAAAAGGCTTCTGGTAGTGCGTTCCCCCTTATTTCAAACATGGAAACCAATCTTGTGTAGTTAAAATGTAGACCCTCATATGGATTATCTTGTAATGTTACAGACTGCTACTTAAATGCATAGGGCCGTTTTATGATTCAGTGGCTTTCATATTAACACTTAAAACGTGTATCTCACTTTAAAGAGCCCTTAAAAAATTTGTGGAAACGGGCATCCCTCTTATCTGGGACTTTATTGCAGATTTTTATTTATTTCGTAAAATTTCTATTTTTTAGTCTATTGTTTTGAAAAGTTTAAGAAATTTACAGATTGTAGTTGAGTTGCATCGTGCGACCATTGACTCAATCCTGGTTTCCCCTCCCGTCTGGCCATGATTTTCACCTTGTGTGCTGATCAGAACCCCATTGAGACAAACAGACTCTAGGCCCGCTCAGCCCATTCATCCGCTCGCTGTGCTTTTGTTAGTTGTACCACACCAGAGGGAACAAGTACCAACCTAACCCCTGTGCCTTGAGAACTGAGCGCAGTGGCGCTGCGGCCAGCTGTATGTTAGTCCAGAGCTGGGGCAGAACATGCTCCACCGAGCCCCAACTAGATGGTAGAGCGTGTGTGTTGGTGGGAGGAGAGTGCTAGCTCTGAGCTTATCATGTTATCTATGGTGCACACTTTTATTTTTATATATATATATTAATATATATTATATATATGTATATACTATATATTATATATATATATATATATATATATATTATATATATATATATATATATATATGGAACAACAATAATTAAGTGGTGCTATGTTTTTCTTTTTGAAGCTTAGGAGATTTTTATGTCAAGGTTTGACATTGTATTCCAACCATTTTTCTCTCTGTCGTTCAACTGCACATTTCTAATATTGAGTTAAGGTGATACCAGGAGAGGGCAAATTTGTATTCTTCAGTGGATGGGCTACGATCCCATCCCCCCCCTTTGCCTGACAAGACCAATGGTGGCATACCGATGGCGGTTATTTATATTCTGCTCCAGGCCTAAAGATTTGGATTAAGATTGTTTTCTTACTTATAACGGATCTCTTTTCATGAGCATGGCTGCAGGATAAGAAGGCTAAAATAATTATCTAAACTTTTAACTGTATTGACGTCAGAAAATTATTAAAGCTGAAATTTCCACAAGGCAATGATTTAATGAAAATTGCCATCTTTGAAAGATTAAGACCTTAAAAGGAAAATACCTTAAATGGAATCAGTGAGCAACTAATTAAACCACCAGTACATTTATTCCTTTACATTTCCCAAGCTTCTGTGAGCAAAGTCTTCATCGTTGGCGGTGAAGGCCTTTGCCGCTGGCTGTATAGAACTGGCACCTCCGGCCCCGGTGTCATCGGTGTTCTGTAGTAACAACCCTTTGAGTGGCTCTCTGCATAGGGTTTTCCCCATCAATAAGTTCAGATCGAGCATTTAAATATGAGGTCGAGCTAAGATGTACTCGCCACTTTCTGGACGATAAAGGTGGCACAGGCCAGCACACACTGAACCTACATTGCCCCGCCCCCCCGGCCTTCCAGCGGAGTCCACACAGCAACAATACCATTTTCCTGAACTTCCGCCTGTCTCGTAGTGCTTTGAGTAAAGACCCCCTCCCCACCGCTCACCCTCCTAACCCACAGCCCCACCCTCCCTGGCAGAGTCCCATCCAAACCCGCCAGTGCTAATCGCAGGCTAAATTTACCTCTGGGCGATCTAAATTTACCAGGTGCTAAAAAGGCCACTCTGTGTTGCCTAATAGGTGCTGACTTGAGTCTTTGGTAACAGAGAAGGGACTCAATTTTTTTTCTGCCCCGTACCTCTCCCTACTCCTGCTGTTCGCGTTCCTCCATGCCATAATCACGATATACCTGTGGTAACGATGAGGTGCAGAGCTGGTTGTTTTTGCACCAAAACTGGAAGGCATATAGGCTCTAGTTACATAGAAGAAATGAGCGCGAGAGAGAGAGAGAGAGAGAGAGGGTCTTCAGAGCTGGACTGAGGCCTGGCTTACAGTAGTTCTCAGCGTTAGTTGAAGTAAATGGCACTTTAAATGGATTGTTTTTGCATCGGGTATGGTTGCTTGAGGTGGAGTAAGGAGGTGTACTACGTGCTCAAGGTGGGGTCTCGGATGAGAGACGTCGGTCTCTGATGAGTTAGTGGGGTGACGTGAAGCGACGCTAATGACCTTGTCAGTGGATGTTATTTAGTCGGGAGCGTGTGTGTCTGTCAACGGCCAGAGCCACATGATGATGATGATGATGAGGAGGAAGAGGTGTTTTGATGGCCAGCCTGTTTAGTGATGAATTAGCTGGATCCCGGTGGTCAAGGCCCCTCTCCTCTGGCCCAGGGGGCAGGTGTTGAGTCGGCCCCCCCTCTGGCCTCTTTTCCCCATGGGAAACAACGTACGCGTACCACGTGTGTGTGTGATGTAACACCATTTCTAGCGTGAATAATGTTTTTTGTCTGGCGGAGGGATTTTCTTTTTTATTTTGCATTAATTATTTGTTTGCACCCTTGAACAAGTGTCATCGAAAAGAGTATCGCACACATCCTCATGCATCAGTTGGGAGTGTTTGTGTGTGTGTGAGCGTGTGTGGAAGTGTGTGTGTGTGTGTGTGTGTGTGTACATGGATCACGTAACGCCAGCACCGCCTCTCAATGTGACGCAACCCACCACCACCACCTGAGATATTGTTGAAACTGACACCCTTCAACCACTCCCCACTATGGGAAAGACAAAGGATGGGTGTTAATGTTCTTGTGTGGGAGGGGGGGGGGGGGGGGGGGGGCGTAGTTTGCAATTTAACTATTTTAAACTTGTGTTGTTAGAACCACACTTATTTTAGCTGCACTATGAGCGCCTCGCTGGTGGCAGGAAACCACAGGGTCTGGGCGGGACGGGAGTCTCGTAAACTCCCACTATTTCCCTCCTCCCTCCCCCACTATGACTCAAGGTTTCAGCTGCTCGGAGGACAGAAAAAAAACCAGACTAATTATTTTAAAGACAAATTTTATTCTTTCCCATATATATATATTTCTTTTGGAAAGCTGGGATAAGTGCTATATGCAAACATTAAAATAATGTGATGTATGACTTAAAAGGTAAAATAAAATATTATTTTTCATTATTACTTCTCCCTAATATGCAATGGAGTGGACTCTTGACAAAATGGTTGCAATCCTCTGTCACTTTAAAATGCTGTATGTGCACATTGGTTGCTGTGTGGATGCGGGTGTTGAGGCAACGGCAAAGATGGGAACCAACTAACGGTTGTCCTTCTCCAGCGCCTCACTTGTGTTCCCGGGCCGCCTTATTCCTTATTTGTTCTGACCAATCAGGAAGGACCCTCGTGAACCCCTCCCACCAGACCCACCCTCACCACCACCCCCTCCAATGGGGGCAGCAGCCCCACCTCCACGGGCCAACCGAACACTCTTGTCAGATGAATATCACTGTTCCATTTTGCTTCTCTCTTCTCTATCCCTGACTCCTTCCTTCCTCTTACTTTGCTTTTCTTTAGCCCTGTTTCTACCGTTTCCTCCTGCTGACCAGGAGGGTTTGGAGATGTAAATTACGTTATCATGTTCACGTTTCACTGTTTATGTTCTGTATCTCTGTGCTTCATCCACCACCACCTCCCCTCCACTTCAAAAAAAGTAGAAGCAAAATCCACTTTTTTCGTTTCCCCGGAGTATAACCTGTTCATTTTAAAGAGCCGTATGATGGGACACTTGTAGCTGTCACTATTGGTGCTTGGCTTACGCTTCATTGTCTTAATATTCCAAATAAAACTTTAAGTGTATTTCAGTGTGGTCGGTGTTTTAATGTTTCAACATGACTAGGGAGGCTTTGCGGCCCTTAAAATCAATATGTGAAACTGAATTAGTGATTATCATATATTATATGCTTTTAGTGTATTTTATTTCAGCAAGTTTGTTTTTGTTTCCAATACTTGTAGATGTTGCCCTACTGTGTGCTACTACTAGCCCCTACTGTGGCTGGTTTCAGGTTTGCTCTGTTAATCCAAGGTCTGCATCGCAGACACACCGATCCATCATCCTGCTCCCGGGCTGCAGAGCTCTGCAGTGACTCGCCTGTTTCTCCAAGGCCCCTTTTCCTTCGGTTGGCTGAAGTCAAATGCTGGCTGGAATGAAACAGTTGAATATTTGTTCATTTGACATGATGTATTAATAGCACGTGGGGTTATCAGTTTCAAATGTGCTGCTCAATGCTTATAAATAATTTAGGTTCTTCCTGGAGGGGAGTGTGTGTGCAGGGGTGGAGAGCTCGGAGAGATCAGTTGGGCAGGACGGTGCTGTTGGAGAAGAGGGACATTGCACAGCAGATTAACTTTAAACCCACAAAAAACTACTAAAGTACTAAAGTACTCTGTTACCCGTCGTAACCCCAAAAACACCCTAGTATTTTCCGGGGCCCCGTGTGGCTCTGAATGTCAACCCCATGCCGGCAAGACTTGAACTCCCTTTACTGTAGGGTTTGAAATCCAGAGCTTTATTGTTTTGGAAGTTCTTGACGACAGATCAATCCCACAAGGTTTGATCCCGCTGTGGTGTTGTCTGCCTTCCTGAAAGTCCCCATCCAGTCCCGTTTGTCGGTCTCCAGAGTGTGATTTGGAATCGGCGGTTGGCACATCAAGCCTCCATAAATAGTTATGTTATTGGCAGGCCTTTTGACTGCGCGTCAATGGTGAGAACCATCATTCAAGCGGTCTAGATGTATTGGTCAGTGGTGCGTAAACCTCTCCCCCTCCACACACTATCACAGTTGGAGCTTTTAAAGGAGTTTATTTGAACTGAACCCCACTGGATCCACACCAGTCCTCCCATGTATCCCGTTATCTTGGGATGTCTCCCACTTGAAGAGTTACAGGCAGATAATATATGGACCTCAGTGTAACCAAACAGACCGCAATGGATGTCGTTGAACTGCTGTGCTTGAAGAAAATGTTTTTGCTGTTCTATTTCCCAAAATACCATATCGATGTCATTAAGAATTATCAGCCATCGTTGGTTCCTCTGTCTTCCACAAAGTTAATGTGAGCAGCATGTTTACCATGGGAGTTAACGTGGCTCTTCAATGCCATGCCATCCCCTCATAGAAAGGTCAATCAAAGCTTTCCATGAGTTGTTTGGCCAAAAGGCCTCAATAAATCACTCCAAGGAGCTTAGAATATTCCAATGTGCGTGTTTGAAAATCAAAGTTGATTATATGAAGGAATTAGGCAGAAGCTGTCATCTAAGTTTTCTTTTGTCTCGTGAAGTCATATTCCACGAGTATGTAACACTTACAAACTTGCTTGTGCTAATGGATTGCACACATGATGTACACCAATCCTGACAAATTTTGATTCACCAGTATTGACAACATATCAAAACTTGGGAAGGGTTGATGGTTGGTTTGTCTGTTGCTGGTCTGCCGAATGGCCTGACTTAGTCTTCTACAATGGCTACATATGACATGAGTATAATATTAAAAGCACCCCCCAAACATTCCTTCCTGCCAGTGTGCCGGACCGAAGCGGCCTGGATTCTATTCTGAGAATCTGATCTGAACTCTTTGAGTGACTTTGCAGGTTTAAAATACAACACTTAACAGTACAGGCAGAGGAGAAGAGAATAGTGTCTGGAAATGGACTGGAAAGGTTTTGTCTGTGGTGGAAATGTGTGCAGGGACTTCCAGTTAACCTTGCACAGATGTACACCTGCAGTCAGTCATCTAACATTCATGAATATACACACAAACACACTGGCATGTGTCTTTCATGAACGAAATGGGGCTTGTACATCAGAATGCATCTTGGGGTTTCATGTTGACGATTCTCCGCCATTCTCTGATGGCTTGAGAGCGTTGTAGTACTACAAAATCCCAATTCAATGTACAAATACTATCAGCTAGACCTAATCGCACTTAGATTTGCCACTTCTCACATGAAAAACACAATAACAACAAATAATTTCATGTTTAAATTACTAAAAAAATGACCCTAAACACAATTACTATCATAACATTCCTTTGCTCCTATACTTCCAAAATGGAGGCAGTCATTGCAACGTCTCGTTGTACAAGCCCTATCCATACACGTCTATTGTATTTTACACCTGCCAATGAGCGTCCTTTCCTGGGGACACAGGCTAACTAGGGCTGGGGGTTTTGGGGTGCAGAGTGATGTCCTTGCTCTTAGGCTGGGTTCTCCAATAAAACATGCTGGCCATTCCCATGGCATATTTGGGGGCTGTATTTGCCTCCTGGGGTTTTGGGAGGCTGTAGCAGCTGCTCCATGCATAATCAGTGAAGAACCTCACGTACCCAACAAGTATGAACATGTGGACATTGAGGCACATCATCAAAATACTCAGAATCTCAGTCGAAAACGATTCTTAGGGATGGGGGGGTCAGGGGGTTATGAATCCCCCTGCTCCCCTCGTTATCAATCTCCCTGGGTTTAGGACTCTCGATCAGTCGCGTTTCCCCTCAATCATTCGAACACCACTCCCACACTCCATCCCTCCCTCCCTCTTGTGACACGGGTGTTACTTCCTTAAA
>OLKM01000264.1:113103-143332 GCA_900291075.1 Melanogrammus aeglefinus | reverse complement strand
CCATGGCATATTTGGGGGCTGTATTTGCCTCCTGAGGGTTTTGGGAGGCTGTAGCAGCTGCTCCATGCATAATCAGTGAAGAACCTCACGTACCCAACAAGTATGAACATGTGGACATTGAAGCACATCATCAAAATACTCAGAATCTCAGTCGAAAACGATTCTTAGGGATGGGGGGGTCAGGGGGTTATGAATCCCCCTCTCCCCTCGTTATCAATCTCCCTGGGTTTAGGACTCGTCAGTGCGTTTCCCTCAATCATCGAACACCACCCCACCACTCCTATCCCTCCCTCCCTCCTGGTGAAGGGTGTTACTCCTTAACCACACACACACACACACACACAACACACACCACACACACCACACACACACACACACAACACCACACACACACACCACACCACACACTGTAACCCATCCGCTACATCCTTTATCACTCTCTCTCTCTCCTATAACCCCCCGAGCCCAACCCCCCCCCCCCCACACATGGTCTGTAAGCGAGCCTCAGGAAAGTTGGAACGCATGTAAAACGCTCGAAACGGCATCTGGATTACTTACCCCCGCCCCCCCTTATCCCCCCACCCCCGCGCTCTCCCTTCCCTTCTCCTCCGCTGGCACAGATGTTGGAAAATTTCTGTGGGTTACTTACCCCCCCCACACCACACACACCCACTCCTCCTCCTCCTCCTGCTTTCTGTGCTTCTTCTTCTCCTGCATCCACCCGCTTCAAATCTCTTTTCGGACAGTCTGTGCACTTCTATCATCTATCATCAGCCTATCCGGCCCCCCTCCCCCACCCACCACCCCACCCTGCCCCACCAGCAGCACCACCTCTCCCCTCTCGGCCCTCAACACCCCTGTCTAATATGTCCCCGCCGTCTATTTCTAGCCTTTGCACTGCTTGTTACTTCCCTAGGGTGTGGCCGTGTTTTTGTAGCTCCCTGTGCCCTGGTGGCGCTCTTTCTGTCTCCCTCTTTCTCCCTTCATTCCCTCCTTCTTTGTGTGTGTGTGTGTGTGTGTGTGTGTGTGTGTGTGTGTGTGTGTGTGTGTGTGTGTGTGTGTGTGTGTGTGTGTGTGTGTGTGTGTGTGTGTCTCTCTCTCTCTCTCCCTCCATCCCTCTCTCTCTCACTCCTTAAACTGTATCATTGCGGCTTGGCTGCTACTCTGTAAGCCCTGAGTCCTGCGTATTTGGCTCACCACCTCCCCTCACCTCTGACTACAAGCACACACACACGCACACGCACACGCACGCACACACACACACACGCACACGCACACGCACACAGACACACAGACACACATACACACACACACACGCACACGCACACACAGACACACACACACACACACACACACACACACACACACACACACACACACACACACACACACACACAGACACACACACACACCCACATCTCTTCCCTGCCTCAAGTTGTTCTACTTTCTATTGGGTGCTGGCATCAGAGTACATTTTGGCCCAAGCGACATCCGAACAGGCCTCTGTCCCGCTGTGTCTCCGTCCTTGCAGCGTGGAGATCAGGAATGCCACTGTAGTTGCCATACAGGCATGGCTGCAAGGTTAACATACGTTATGTTGGACCTGGAGTACTTGGAAAGCCACCACCCCCCCCCCCCCCCCCCCCCCCCCCCCCCCCCACACACCCCCGCCACCTCCACCTCCTCCACCAACCGGGGCAACTCTACAGCTCAGCGATAGATCATGAAACAAAACTCTGCAGCCTTGGCGACAGAGCCTTCTCCAGGGCAGCTCCCAGGCTCTGGAACACCCCCCCCCCCCCTAACATATCCGTGACTCCGAGTCCCTCACCATCTTCCAGCCCCACCTCACGACCCATCTCTTCTCCTCCGCATACCCCTAGATCACTCTCTAACCCCAGCCCCATCAACTTTACATTTTCTTTAGTTTGTTTATTATTGTGCTCCTATTTGTTGTACGCTTTGAGTTTGAGAAAAGCGCTATATAAATTGAATTTATTATTATTATTATTATTATTATACAGGACCAGTCGTTGCCATGGTGATCAAAGCCGGCCTGCCATCAAGAATTCCGTCGGACCTACGAGGGAGGGGTGCTGCCCCCCCTCAAGATACTTCTGACTTAATCCCAGCTCCTGGATGTTATGGGATTGTTGGTTTTGAATACCCGTCGTTGTTGTTGTGAAAACATGTATAAACTATGCAGTCGAAACTCAGAGTAATCTTATTCAATTTCTAAATGCAGACCGGCTGAACCTTCAGGCATTTGCTCTCGTTGCTCGTTCAGTCTAAGCAATTCAACTGAAGGTTTAAGCCCATTAGTTTTGCTTTTCTCCTCTTTCATATTATTTATTTTAACTAAGAGCAGAAGACAGATCGCAGCGGGAAATGGAGATGGTCTCGATCAGAGGAAAGTACACTTCATTCTGCGTGCGTTTAAAGCTCTTAAACCCTCTGGCATCCCGTCAGGCACTGTGCTGTCCTGATGGAGGAACTCTTCCTCATGTAACGCGTTGACCGCCAGCCAAGTACGACAACTGTGTCGAGTTAATCGCAAATTCACAGACACCGCTCTGTGCAAAGCATCACGATGAGGGTTGACAACAACAACAACCACAACAACAACAACAACAGCAACAACAACACAAAGGGGGGGGGGGGGGGGGGCTTCAGAGTATTCTTCCCGACTTGAGCCCTGACTGGACCTGAGGAGGGGAACACAGGGAGGGGAGGAGACATCCAGACAGGACAAGGAAAACCGAGGCACTCCTTTTTGCGGTTTCCTTTTCCAGCTGGCGCTCACAGGAGAGTGAATAAGCACAACACAATCACAATGGAACCCAAGACCTTTATTTATTTCTTGTTTCTTTATTTTTTTTGTGTTTGAAAAAAGTCTTGGTTAAACGGACCACCTCTATCTCTCTCTACGGCCAGACAAAATGGATGGATGGGACACACGTTTGGGCCTTACACGTTCTATAGGTCATAACGTTGTTGTATCTTCCAAAGCATTTCGCAGAGCGACCAAACGTTGCTCTTCCCCGCTGGGTGAATGGACCGGCGTCTGGTGCATACTGCTGGTCATGTGACACGTCCCCCGCACATTCGGTGAAACTAAAGGTGAGCGGCGGGTCCAACAAAAGGCGACACAACGTGACGCTGATGCACAATAACGGCCCATTGTTAGAGGGAAGACAAAAACAACACAACACATCTTTCAGTTCAAACCGCAGGGTGATTGTCGAGTTTTGCACCTTTAAAGGTAAAACACAAGCGTGTTTTTTTTTTGTCTGAGAGAATAGCGAGAGAGAAGTCATGGGTTAGAGCCT
This sequence comes from Melanogrammus aeglefinus, assembly GCA_900291075.1. Lineage (NCBI taxonomy): Eukaryota > Metazoa > Chordata > Actinopteri > Gadiformes > Gadidae > Melanogrammus > Melanogrammus aeglefinus. The sequence continues at coordinate 140,003 of OLKM01000264.1, read as the reverse complement.
GTGAGCTGGAGGAGGGGTCTGATTATTAAACGTGGGCGCCTTAGTCGTCGCTAACCATCAAACCCCACGTCTTGAGGAAGGCAGCTTGTAGCAACAATTTTTTCCCTCCCAAAATTCAGTCCCTAGCATTGTTGGCGTGTGTGAGTCCTTAAAAAGCGAGAGTGGATGGTGTGTGTGTCGGTGGGAAGGTGCTGTTAGGGGTGGCCATCCAGAAAACTAATGTTGGCACACAACCACACGCTACCATAGCACTCTAACTACTCCGCCCCACCCTTCTCTCTTCTTGGCAGGCACACGGTGGCAAGCCTGGCACAGCGAGCGCTGCCGTGCTAAGAATGGAGCGCTCCTCGGGCTCACGCAATGCGGTCATGCTGAAATATCCTGCAATAAAACATTCCTGATTGGGAAGATACCCATTAAAAAACGGGAGGGGAAAAAATGGAAAAGGGCGTGAGGATGGAAACGTATGCCAGACGGCGAGCAAATGCACACACAGAGAAGAGTATGTTGGGGGTGGGGGGGTCGGGGGTCAGAGCACGGACATGGGCAGAGAGAATCAGGTTGGGGCAGGGGGGTGGGTGCGGGGGTTGGGATGTTAAGAATTCTGGGTGCTTGCCTTGCGCACCACATGGCTCCCCTGCCATCGCTCTGTCAAACACAAAATCACAATTTGGCTTCCTTTCTGCTCTCTCTCTCTCTCTCTCTCTCTCTCTCTCTCTCTCTCTCTCTCTCTGTCTCTCTCTCTCTCTCTCCTCTCTCTCTCTCTCTCTCTCTCTCTCTCTCTCTCTCTCTCTCTCTCTCTCTCTCTCTCTCTCTCTCTCTCTCTCTCTCTCTGCCTGCCTGCCTGTCTCTCTCTCTCTCTCTCTCTCTCTCTCTCTCTCTCTCTCTCTCTCTCTCTCTCTCTCTCTCTCTCTCTTCTCTCTCTCTCTCTCTCTCTCTCTCTCTCTCTCTCTCTCTCTCTCTCTCTCTCTCTCTCTCTCTCTCTCTCTCTCTCTCTGACACACACATTCTCCCTCGCTCTCTCACTTTTCTTCAAGTGCTGTTTTCACTTAGCGCATGGCAGCGTTCCCTTAAGACTCCTGTGTTTCCCAAACCAAAAGCTATTTCCTGATTCACTCCCTGCTTCTCATATAATTATTCCACAGAACTGTGTTTCTTGGGCTGTTTTGCAGCAGAGTTCTCTCTCTCTCTCTCTCTCTCTCTCTCTCTCTCTCTCTCTCTCTCTCTCTCTCTCTCTCTCTCTCTCTCTCTCTCTCTCTCTCTCTCTCTCTCTCTCTCTCTCTCTCTCTCTCTCTCTCTCTCTCTCTCACCAAGCCCACTGCCTACACTGTGTTACGAGGGAGAGTGACATCATAGCCTGGGGGATGTCAGGGTCTTCCAGGTTGGTCTTCCAGGTTGGTCTTCCAGGTTGGTCTTCCAGGTTGGTCTTCCAGGTCATGAATACTTATCAACACTGAGGCTAATGCACGCGATCCCGGTGTAACGCCACTGTCTTCTCAAGTCCATCCGACCAGGCTATATGGGGTGGTGTGTGTGTGTGTGTGTGTGTGTGTGTGTGTGTGTGTGTGTGTGTGTGTGTGTGTGTGTGTGTGTGTGTGTGTGTGTGTGTGTGTGTGTGTGTGTGTGTGTGTGTGTGTGTGTTTGGGTGGGTCTATTGTCCTTAACCAGGCTTTTTCTGAGCTCATGTAGGTCACATGGCCAATATGTTAAGGACCCTTGTTACAGGCCGCCTCATTCATTCTATAAAAGGTCCCATTGTTCTCTCTCTCTCTCTCTCTCTCTCTCTCTCTCTCTCTCTCTCTCTCTCTCTCTCTCTCTCTCTCTCTCTCTCTCTCTCTCTCTCTCTCTCTCTCTCTCTCTCTCTCTCTCTCTATCTCTCTCTCTCTCAATCTCTCACCCTATCTTTCAGTCTCTCTCAAATCTATAAATGATCTGCTTTTTATTCATATTTTACCATAACCAGATCATTTGTTGTATATAGCAACCATACATACCATCTAGTATGCAGGTGTGTGTGTGTGTGTGTGTGTGTGTGTGTGTGTGTGTGTGTGTGTGTGTGTGTGTGTGTGTGTGTGTGTGTGTGTGTGTGTGTGTGTGTGTGTGTGTGTGTGTGTGTGTCTTTATGCGTGTTTGGATGCCTCATTGGTAAGGTCCGAAATAAGATAATAAGATGGTAATAAGGCAATCAGTGTGTTGTCCTTTCCTTTCAGACCCAGTAGGAAAAGCAGTGGCGCCTTTTGATTCATGCAGACATCTGTTCCTAGAGTGCAGCAGTCTTGGAAGCCCCCCCCCACACAACCTTCTCTGGTCCTACTGCTGAAAGGCCCACATCCATATCTCACACCCACCTCCGAGATGGTAGTGGTTGTTCCGACCAATCACAATTCAGCCATCTCGGAAAAAGCCACCGGGTACGTTGAAATAACATTCCCAAGTGGTTCAGAAATGAAGTCATAATCAACATGGTAAATAACCTAAATAAACAACAATAAAATGATGACTTATGCATGGCTAGGTGTGTTGAAAATAACGTCCATGGTCCACAGCCATGCTTGTTTACCTGGTGAGAGAGCCAGCTGTGTCCGTACAGCACACAGACCATAATGTGCACTGTTAGAGTGGTGAAAAGTCTATATGCAGCCACAGGTCACAGGGTGCATACTATAGCCTAATTGCAAGTATAGTGCACATGCGTGGTTTTGAGGGTTAACAGCGAGCGGTAAGCCCTCTTGGATGAAATGTATGAATTAAGTGTGTTATGTTAAGTGTGTATGTTGTGTTTCCTGTGTGTCTTTGTGTCTGAGTGTGTACTTTTTTAAATGAGGCGTGTGAGAAATATTTCATGTTGAGGAAAACCAGATTTATGTAAAGGTGGTTGGATGGGGTTTGGAGAGGGAAGGAAGGGCTGTGTGTGTGTGTGTGTGTGTGTGTGTGTGTGTGTGTGTGTGTGTGTGTGTGTGTGTGTGTGTGTGTGTGTGTGTGTGTGTGTGTGTGTGCGCGTGTGCTGCGTGTGTGTGTGTGTGTGTGCGTGTGTGTGTGCGCGTGTGTGTGTGCGTGCGAGTGTGTGTTGTGCGTGTGGTGTGTGTGGTGCGTGTGTGTGTGGTGTGTGTGTGTGTGTGTGTGTGTGTGTGTGTGTGTGTGTAAGGAGGGGTATTCCAGGATTATTAACAGATTCCTAGAAGCTCAGCACTCCTACCCAGGAAGACACGTCGTCACCATAGTTACTCCAGAGTTATCTGCACAGCAGGTGTCCAGACCCCCCCCCACCACCCTCCCACTCACCCCCTGACTAGACCAGACCTGTGGCTGAGGATGGTTCACGCCTCACCCAACACATTAAAGGTGAGAGAGAGAGAGAGAGAGAGAGAGAGAGAGAGAGAGAGAGAGAGAGAGAGAGAGAGAGAGAGAGAGAGAGAGAGAGAGAGAGAGAGAGAGAGAGAGAGAGGGGAAACTCTATCGCTTCCTCCCTCCCCCCCTGCCTGCTCCTTTCCCCTCAGTCCCCACCCCGGTCCCACTGGGTGTCACACTCTGACCGGCTGGCGATGAGGGCCACAGGGCGGCCTCCCAGAGAGCCGGCCAGACCACGGCTGAGGGATCGGAGGGGTAGCGAGGGAGGGCTGAGGGCTGGAAAGAGGACACCGCCATGGGAGTCTGGACGGGGGAAAGGCACGCAGACAGCCAGCCCCAGCGAGGCCACCAGGCCTGCCAGGCCAACAGCTAAACCTTGAACACCCCCACCACCACCGTACCCCACCATTACCCTCCCCGCCTGCCTCAACCCCATCCACCACATCCGCCCCCCCCCCCCCCCCCCCCCGAACCCCCACCATGACCGCCCCCTGACCGACAGCAGCACCACGGCCCCCCATGTTGGTGGTTCTGGGCATGCAGTCACACGCCCGCTCCACAGTGAGCCGCCCCAGCCTCAGCACCTCTGCTTGCCTCTTACTCATGCGTTCTCTCCAAATGTGTTTTCCATCCAATCACATTCAAATGTCTGCAATTAAAACCCACCCAGGGTGTGGGTGTCGCTACGGGAAGCGAGACGGTTGAGGGCTACTTTCTTCCGAAAATCGTCGTCATCATCCTGTTTGGTGTTTGGTCTCGTCGGCGTAGAAGACAACCTGCCGGGTCTTGGACGTCACGATGACTGTGGAACATTTAGTCACAGTCAAGGATCTGGATCACACACACACACACACGCGCGCGCACGCACGCACGCACACACCTACACACACACACACACACACACACACACACACACACACACACACACACACACACACACACACACCACACACACACACACACACACACACCATACACACAAACACACCCAACACACACACACACACACACACACACACACACACACACACATCACACACACACACACACACACACATAAAGACCACATGCACTCAGACACACCCTCGCTCACGCACACACACCACAAACACGCTTGAATACACTCTCTCTTGTACACACACATACACTAACACACTCGCCGCACACAAGAGACCAATAATGGAATGGTTATTACTGGTTTAGCCTTTACTCACTCCGAAACTATGTACCTCGTTGAGCCCTACAATACTACTATTATTACAGCAATTACTATTGTTATTATTATGGATTGGATTCCCTGGCGTCCCTTAGCGTTGCGATGGAGCGGAGAAGGGAATGGGTATTACTGGTTTAGCCTTTACTCACTCCGAAACTATGTACCTCGTTGAGCCCTACAATACTACTATTATTACAGCAATTACTATTGTTATTATTATGGATTGGATTCCCTGGCGTCCCTTAGCGTTGCGATGGAGCGGAGAGAAGGGGGGGGGCATTGTGAGGGAAAGCAGAAGGGAACACAGGAAGCCCAGGAGAGAGGAGAGAGGCATCCTCTTTATGACAATAAACACGTGGCAGACTCCGCTGAGATGCACACCACCTAAAGCCATGCTCCCGCATCCTTCTCTCTCGATCGCTGTCGCACACACACATACACACACACACACACACACATACACACACACACACACACACACACACACACACACACACACACACACACACACACACACACACACACACACACACACACACACACACACACACACACACACGCACAACCGGTGTGTGTGTTGCGTGTGTGTGCATGTGTATGTGTGTGTGTATGTATGTGTGTGTGTGTGGGTAGGGTGGGGGTGGTGTTTGTGGGGTTGGATTACATTCCTTCCATTGGGGCTGACTGTCTGCCAGCCAGGTCACTCCCAGTTCAGTCCCGGGAAATTAAGGGGGGATGGTGGGATGGCGTGGAGCGGTGGAGAAGGGAGAGGGGAGAGCATTTTCTCTGTACTTGACGACACCAGGCCAACACTCGGATCCATGTGTGTGTGTGTGTGTGTGTGAAGGGTGTGCACGTACGTGCCTGCATATCATCTGACCCAGGGCCGCCAGTGCGGTATGACTTGCATGCTTACTTGTAGGCGAAGACAGTACATGGAAGTGATGTGTGTGTAGGTCTGTGTATACGTGTTGTGTGTGTGTGTGTGTGTGTGTGTGTGTGTGTGTGTGTGTGTGTGTGTGTGTGTGTGTGTGTGTGTGTGTGTGTGTGTGTGTGCTTGCGCACTTGCTGTTATGTATATTTGTGCAAGGTACACCACACATGCCTGCGCTTTAAATATGAGTAGTGTGTGGTTGTGTAACTGTGTGTGTGTGTGTGTGTGTGTGTGTGTGTGTGTGTGTGTGTGTGTGTGTGTGTGTGTGTGTGTGTGTGTGTGTGTGTGTGTGTGTGTGTGTGTTGTGTGTGTGTGTGTGTGTGTGTGTGTGTGTGTGTGTGCTGGTGTGACTGTGTGTGGTACGAATATGATGTGCTACTATAGCTTATAGCCCATACAGCCAGGTTTACCCAAGTGGCGGTACATCTACTTGTAGTTTGAGACTAGAATCACCATAGTAACGCTCTCAGGGGGAGGTCAAAGTGCGTGTATCAGTACTTTGAGAATCGTGACCAGCCTGTGAAAGCATGAATCCCTAGATAGCTGTGTACACTCACACACCACACACAACAAGATCAACAGCATGGCAAAGCTCTACTGCTCTGGAGTAATCCACAACTGTCTTTTCCCAATTGGAAACAATCCCTGTGGTTAAAAAGTCGAAATTCTGAAGCTTGTACATCATTGCATTGTGGAACCGCAAATCCCCAAAAGTTTCTCATCAAAGTGAAAGGCAGAGGATCAATGTTTCTGGAACAAATCATTCTTTTTGGGGTTGGCTAAGCTGTTTAACTGTTTGCTTATCCGACCATGCTGTTCTACATATTACTGCTGCAAATCGCTATAATAGAGATGACCCTTTGAAGTCTTCTCTATAAGGTGTCCCATAACCAGATCCACTAGTATTTGTTTACACTCTGACTTTGGCAGAAAAGCCCAAAAGCCAAAGTCATTCAAAATAAATAGTGCCAGTATCAGCTTTCCTGCCTGCCCGACTTCCCAGCACAGCCCACTGTTTAGCGGAAAAATAATAAAATAAAACATGAGAAAATATAATAGCTTAGTTTTCATTCACTTGGGCGATTTGGTATCTGGTTTTCCTGAGATCTGTGGTGTGGGCAGTCCTCTTGGATGGGTGGAAAGATACCCAGGACCTCATGTATGAGAAATGGGTAAAATATTTGGCCTGTAGGCCTACATTGACTTTACACTGTAGTCCTACCCCATGTTGACAAGACCTATTCTGTTGAAGCTAAAACATAACTGCTGGTCAACTCGTTCAACTTTAAAAACAATGCAACATTTTTATAATTCTTCTGGTATCTCGTTTCTGGTTAATGCTATAAATGTGTCAAGTTGTCCAGGCCTATAACGAAGATTGAGTAAATTTTCTTCTGCAGTGGCACTGAAACATGTTTTTCTTTTTCATTCCGACAAGACAGATGCATGCTGGGATTGTGTAACAGCCATAGTGCCACAAACTTTGAGCACCATGTGCCCTTCGAATCATACTCTTGCATGTAGAGAAATACAATCAATTCACATTTAAATACGATACATATTATATAATCATATATATTAAATATATGAACACAACTTTATTATTATAGTCTCTATTATGGTTCGATCTCTACAGTAAGACAGCCATGCGTATGCAGCCAGACTCCCCAGGGAAGGGAAAAGGAGAGAGACGGAGAAAGAAAGAAAGAGGCACACACTCACACACACACACACACACACACACACACACACACACACACACACACACACACACACACACACACACACAACACACACACACACACACACACACACACACACACACACACACACACACACACACACACACACACACACACACACACACACACACACACACACACACACACACACCATGGAGAGAGAAAGAAAAGCAGACACTAGCCAAGAGACGGACTGGACAACAGCCACACTGGGGTAGGGGGGTGAGGTAGAGGGTAAGAGCAGAAGCCGTGGTGTTGGTTTGAGGTGGGGAGGAGGAGGTGGGGGGGTGGGGGGGGGGGTTCCTGGCGGAGGATGTTGGTGTTTGAGACGGCGATCATGGGATGTGAATCTGGGATGCGTGGAGGACTTGGCAGGCGGGGCTGGGAAGTCTGTAGCTCACTGGGGTTTGGTCTCCGCAGCCAACATGACAACGTGAATCCAATGATTGCATACTTTGCATTGAGAGCAAAGAGAGAGGGGTTTCTTCTATCTGTGATGCATGATTACCATCATGGGTGGGTAGTAGGTGGGGGGAGGAATCACTGGTGTGTTCATTTTGATCTTGAATAAATATTATTTTTCTGGAACTAGGAGATGCGTACCACACACACACACACACACACACACACACACACACACACACACACACACACACACACACACACACACACACACACACACACACACACACACACACACACACACACACACACACACACACACACACACATTTCAATGACGTTAGTGGACTTGAAATTCAGTTTTGGTCAAATATAGTTGGTGATGATGGATAATGGAGTTACAATGTAAGCTGTACAGCAGAAGGGAAGTAGAACACAATGTTACAGATACACAACCAAAAAATATCCTCGTCCAGATGTGTGGACGTCCAATTAAAGAGGAGATTGAGCAACATCTTGCTAGTTGGTTTCTCTTTTCATTTCAGAGAAGGCCAGGATTCAGAGACCTCTAGTGTCCTTCGGCCTCCATGCAGCAGGCCGGGCCTCTTAAACGGGGAAAGCCTAAGGTATTGACAGTCGGAACCAGAGGAGGATCTGAAATCTCTTGGTTTGCTTATATTTACCCCATCTCAACTGAAACCTGCGAACACGAGAACTTGATTTAAATATTAATTGTGGTTTATTGGAATACCTTTTTGATTGACTTCCTTTGAGACTTTCAGTTTGAAGAACTTCAAGGCTTTTCTGCATTTTCAGCGCTTTGAAGGATAACTTCAGGTTTTTCAAAGACCTGGACCATCTTTGTTTTTCATCATTTTGGGTCTGAGTGACTAACATGGACAACAATTTTACTATTGACAGAGAGCGCTTGAGCTGCAGCAGCCTAGGTTCAATGCAACCCTTATGGTCAATCCTCTTAACGTGCTTGTTTTTACCAATAACAGGCTCAGAATTGTTATTATAAGTCTTAATTGAACAGGATGTAAAGAATCACAACAGAGAAATAAAACATTTTTAAAGCGTTTACCTTTTGCTTGATCTGGTCTGTTTGTTATTGTGTCCAACCAAGTCTTGCTCAAGGAGAATTCTCGTTCTGAAATCTCTCCCTCTGAAGAGTTGAGTTGTTGCAGTAAATGTCCCTATTGTCCTTAGAATCTGAACCTTCCTTCACCCAAATCGTTTAGATAAAACTAAGCTTCACTTTCTCTAGTCCTACAAAACAAACTCTTGCTGCACTCCTCTCATCCACTCTCACTCACTTTTCCACCATCTCCTACCTGCAGCAGGTACAGCAGCAGCATGCACACACAGACACAGACACAGACACAGACACACACACACACACACACACACACACACACACACACACACACACACACACACACACACACACACACACACACACACACACACACACACACACACACACACACAACATAAACAATTAACTGTTCACCCATTTGGATGGGTCCTGCTGCCAGCCTGTGTCATTGCCGGCAGCAGCCGGCTCAGGGGAGCAGCTGCAGGGCAGTAAAGGTCCTCCTGTCCCATGCTGTGGGTGACTCACCGCTGACTGGGGTCAGGGTCACCGTTTGGGTCAGAGCCTGGTGGATGACCGTCCGTCTCCAACAGTCAGGGAATTCCGTTGGCAACCATGGCAACCGGCTTTGGATCGTTTGCTATGCTGAAGAGAAAAGGCATGCAGACTGAAAATATAAATGTTGGGGTACTTTGAATCCAATTGTTTCACAGGCCAACGTCGACTCCTACACATTCTGAAGCAATATTTTACTTTAATGGTCCTAACTGTAGGACTTTTAGTATGAAAAGGTCTCTGAGTATTCGTTTTACAAAAATATTATTTCATGCTGTTATTCTCAGTTTTTTAAATGATAAATGAGTATGACATGCTGATAAATACTAGGTCCACTTAAGTGGCACATTTAAAGCTGTTGAGCTACCAACTGGTTAATGCTTCGAGGATCAAAAGCAAAGCTGATGAATAAGTAGGCCTTTTGCCTTCCATGCTTAAATATATTGTATACCGGTATATCACATACTTAAATACCTTCTGTTGAGTAAAATATTTAATGGCCTTTAACTTTCACCGAAGGTCTATTTTCTGAAGGGAAAAGAGGGAAAACTTTGACTTGAGTATAGGAAATGACTCACCAAGCAAGTTCAACAGGGTTATATTGCAGCAGTGAGACCATATAAAATAAGGTGGGTATTTGCAGGAGACCTGGCTTGCACTCTTAGTTTCACAATGGAGGACGCATGAGGACGCGAGCCTGGGTCGGCACAGGGGCAACTCTGCCGTTCTCAGAATGCAGTCCAGGTTTGAAATCTGTGTGACGGTACAGAATGGTTTATACTGCTCCCCGGTGGCTGTACAGTCAACTGCACCCCACACAATCTAATTTATCCATTATCTAACCTACGGCCTATTAGACAATACAGCGGGTATTACATTGTTCCGGTATATTGTAATAGTAATAATTTTAGTTGATACATTTGTGATTGATGATGATTTTTTAGTTTTTTCTGAATTTTAGCACTACAATTCAGAGTCAGGGAAAATGTTTAGAAGTAATGGAGCTTAAACGCACATGCGCACAAGCACACAAACACACAAACACATGCACGCACCCACCCACACACACACACACACACACACACACACACACACACACACACACACACACACACACACACACACACACACACACACACACACACACACACACACACACACACACACACACATATCCCTATAGGTGAAGTCACCTGTTGAATGGGGTGGGGGAAATGGTGTTGGCATGTGATGTCATAGCCGTGAAGAAGAAAAGCCACCACCTGGCCCCCATTGGAGCATTGAAGGCAGCAGTGCTGAGCATCCTGAGCAGAGAGAAGACCTCCAGAGTCCAGACATGGCCCAGGTGCTGAAGCCAACCGGATGCAGCATGGTCTCAAGAAGCCATCCGGAGTGTGGCGACGTGTACTCGGACCTGGCCACGGTGAGCTCCACTGCGGGTGAGTCCACTCTGTTCCATGGCCATGGCGTGTGTCTCTGTTGTCTGCTGGTTCTATGGATGGATGGTTCTATATGTTATATATATATATAACAATGGTTATAATGCAGGAGTCTAATCCAACTGTAAGCAACAGATGACCCGCTGATGGATTTTGAATTCTTTATTCTTTTGATACACTTTGTCTTAATTCGCTGATGTGAACATTCACTTGTCAACGTGTAAAAGGAACCCAAACATAATCTATGTTCGAGTGTCCCAAATTCAACACATCAAACTACATTATATGTTGAGTTATTAGTAGAAACAGGCCATTTTCAATGGGCCGTCTGTTCCCTCCAACCACAGTAACGTGGCTGCACTGCCCTCTCTCCATGGACCAATCTGATAAATGAGTCTGTGTTTTGGCTATTGTGGCACTAATCTGCCTCAAATCCCCCTCCAGTGTCCAATTGGCCGCTTCTCTGACAGCTGAAGGCCTCTGGCGTCTCGGGTTGCCAGGTGGGACTGGGAACCACACAAGGTGTATCCCCCTTTTCTGAACACCACCATAAGTGAAAGTTGATTGTGACAGTGAATCAGGTTTAAGAGTTAAGACCACCTATGTTCGTGTCTATGGGGTCGAGCTGGGAAACACTGAGGGAGACCGTACAGGCCTAAAAAATAGGAGCCAGGAGAGAGTTTAGTTCCCACAAAACGTGCGTGCGTGCGTGTGTGTGTGTGTGTGTGTACAAGTGAAGACTATGGCATCTGGTCATGACCACCCACAACCACCCCTGACTCTCTTTGTCCTCCTCAGATATCGGAGAGGTCCGCGGTGGCATGGGATTCGGGCGGCCGGGGGCGGGACTTCCTGTCCCCGCCACGGCGCCGCCACCGCACCAGCTTCAGCCACAAGCAGCTGGAGCAGCTGGAGGTGGCGTTCGCTCAGAACCACTACCCCGACATCTACTGCCGGGAGGAGCTGGCCCGCCTCACCAAGCTCAACGAGGCCCGCATTCAGGTGGGCCAGGGACAAGTTATAAATAAACTTATCATGATGGGCCGCTCTGCTAACATGTCAGACCAAGGGATTTTGGGATATATTGACTAATTGGGTTGAGGTGGCTGGGTTTTGGAGATATGGTGGTTAATTGAGTAATTGGTGCAATCTCAGGTCCTTTTAGTTTGTGGGAAAATACTAGTTGTCAACAATAAAAAGTGGTTGGTGAAGATGGTCATTTGTAGAAATCCTCTTTAACATTTATTCACAGCTGTAAACATGAATTTTCCCTTACTTTCGTGGAAAATCCCTTGGCAGGTTTGGTTTCAGAACAGACGAGCCAAACAACGAAAGCAGGAGCGAGCGTCCAAGAAGGGGCTGCCGGTGGGTGTTCTGCCGGGACCCGGGGCCCTGCTCAGCAGCATGTGCATGCCTGCTCCAGGTATCAGCCGGCAGTTCTACCCCCAATCCCTGCCGCACATCCACCGGTTCAGCTCTATGCTGCCCTCTGGTGGTTATGCGCACCACCCAGGCGCCGTCACTGGCCAGTGTCCCTGCCCTGCTGTGGTGCAGCCCCAGCCCCCCGGACCCCCTCGCCAGCACGAGGAATGGTACGGCCCCCTCAGGACCATAGGGGGCCCGCCCGCTAACCTGGGCACACCTGTGTTCTCCCTGGCCTCCATGTCATGTCTTGACTCTGCCTCTCACTGGAACTAGAATAATAGTGGAGAAAATATTATTTTTACTAAGGAGGCCTATAAAAAGAAGTTATGATGTTAATGTAATGCACATTAGCCAACTACATATCATACATATTGATTATGTTTTCTAAGTTCCAGGGACTTTCTGGGTTTGTTCTAGAATTTTTTTAGTATCTATACCTAAAGTTCATTTATTTGATTGATTGTGAAAGGCGTGCTTAATGCCTGATATCGTTTTTATATACAGTAAATGCATTATCTTCTCTGAATTTTCTACGGCTTCCACATCCTATGGGTTAGAATTGTATTTTGTTAAAATGTTTTTCAAGGATTAATAAAATACACAGGTGCTTTTGATTTCAAATGTATTTTAATACATTCTGCTGCTTCTCTGCTAACATAAACATTTACATTTATAGACCTGTATTCAATATAGCCTGCCTTCAAAAAAACCATTAACACTGAGTGACAAAAATATTAAATTTATAGCATATACTTTCGTTTTTTGTAAAAATAAGAATGAACCAAGACTACTTTTTTCCATCGATACTAATCTCTGTTTGGGGGATTGAGGTGAAAACCTGCGTTTGAAACAAGCAAAACAAAACCCAAACCAACTGAAGACTTACATTTTCCTCAAACAATCGGAATGTGCCACTGGAACGGGCGGATTGGCGGCCCAGCGGGCGTGGTGTGCGGCTGGCGTGTCCAGTGTGTAAGATGGTGTGTGCGGCTGGCGTGTCCCAGTGTGTAAGAGTTTACATAGGCAGCAGAACCAGTGATGATGCGTTACATTCACGTCACTTGGGCAAAGCTTGGTCCCTGAGCCTCCGCTCTGCTCTGATGGCTCAAAGTAGACGACAGAGAGCCCCACAGGGCTCCATCGGTGAGGTTTGTGACCCACACAGGGAGGGTAGCGGGGCAGTCATAGTAACAGTATGAGAGGTACCAGGAATGGGGAGGGGCTGTTGGAAAGTAAAGTTGCGCGGCGGAGGCCGATGTTGGAGCAGAAACAGAAGAAATAAAACAACTTCAAAAGCCATTTTCATAAACATGTAGCCGCAATTCTTCTGATCACACTCAGGCCTCCAGGGTGACATGAAAAATAAATTAGTATATATTCAAGAGATCTCAATAAAAGGCCACATGGTACTTTGGAAATGCACAAGCAGCCGCAGATAAATTGGCTTTGCAACATACAGGTGCAATTAAATGCTCCATCTTCCATACGGACCATCTGTAGAACTGGATCATAAAGAAGGGGATGTTTATGACTATCGACTGCACTGGAATTGCAAAGTTAAATTCTGATAATGTATTGCCCCCACCCCATCCCATAGCCATGGTGGCCTGGTGGTGGTTGTTTGACAGAGACGAGAGAGAGAGAGAGAGAGAGAGAGAGAGAGAGAGAGAGAGAGAGAGAGAGAGAGAGAGAGAGAGAGAGAGAGAGAGAGAGAGAGAGAGAGAGAGAGAGAGAGAGAGAGAGAGAGAGAGAGAGAGAGAGAGAGAGAGAGAGAGAGAGAGAGAGAGAGAGAGAGAGAGAGAGAGAGAGAGAGAGAGAGAGAGAGAGAGAGAGAGAGAGAGTGTGTCTGGGGTCGTCTGCTACTTAGGGACCGCTCTATTCGAGTGACTTGGCAAACTCGATATAGTCTATGTAGCCGTCGTTGTTCTTGTCATCATCCCTCAGCACGTCATCGATCAGATTTATCAGGTCCTCTTCTTTCATTGGTTGGGTGTTCTCACCTCTTTCCTGATTGGCAAAATAAAGAAATAAAAATAAGGGGGTGGGAGGGGTTTAAGAAAGGCACCATGTCGAGATACAATACAGAAATATCAATTGAAATATAAAACATTGTTAAATAAAAGGTGGATGCCAGGATTCACATCTGTGTAGTTCTTCTGATACATTTAAAGGGCAACAGGGCCTTAAAAACTGAAAAGATAACGGGTCTACTGTTAATAATTGCACTACGGGTTTCAGATTGCTGCTCTCTGGGAAGGCGTGCGACAAAGTCAATATTGACACTATAACCTGAAGAAAGACGTACAACACAGGAGCGGTCCCTCTGGTGGCAGGCATGTATAGTAAGCACATGTAGTTTATTGTACAAAGACCTCATCCCCATGGTATGAACCCATACTTTGGGTCAAATGATTGCATCCATAATCATTCAGCCCTTTCTACGTATATCACTTCCAGTTATAAACATTGAACAGTATGATTCTATGATTTGGAACGATTCACTTGAAAATATTTTCCATACTTATTCCTTAGAGGCAGCTCTAGCATGATCAACAGTCCCCCAAACACGGTGTGCAGCAGCTAGGACACAGGGGCACGTGCACACCCCTACCTCTTTGTGCACATGTGTGATGGCGGTGGCCAGTTCTAGCCCGTCCAGCAGGTTGTTGCCGTCGTAGTCGTGCATCTTGAAGTAGTGCAGCTGCAGCTCCTGCGGAGACATCTCCGCCTCTGGCTTATCGATCACCCCCTCCAGGTGCTCCATAATGTGGCTTTCGGACACACAGAGGCGCACAAACGCACACACACACACACACACACACACACACACACACACACACACACACACACACACACACACACACAGTGAGAAAGAGGGAATTCTTCCTTTTCTCAGCTCGCAGGTATCCTGCACTATGAGCATTGGGAAGCCACAATGTCACACCACAGAACAAACTCCAGGTTAACTGCTATGTCAGCTTGGTCTACGGTCTGCTATATCAACACACACACATTTCAAGTTAACCTTCTGATATCTTTCAAAGCGGTGCCATGAGTAGACGACCAAACTATTCAGACGGTAAATGATTAACAGACTAACGCCTGCAAATGTTCTAGGAACGACACTGTATGCACAATTCCTGACAAATAACAGGAGCGATCTCACACACACACACACACACACACACACACACACACACACACACACACACACACACACACACACACACACACACACACACACACACACACACACACACATTATTTGAGGTAAAAATTAACACGTTTTAAATGTACGAAATTCTTTCTCACTTTTTGTCTTGGATCATATTTCTATCGAGACGACCATGACCATGACCACCTTGAATGTGAGTAGGGTCTGGATTCTGTGGCTGGTGCTCTGGCTCTCCGTGAGAGCGGACGCACAGGAGGCAGCAGCTGGAGAGAATGATGAAGACGCAACTCAACTCCATGCCCCTGGAAGAGCGCGTTCTTCTTATCATTCTGATGGACAAACACAAGGACAGACACGCTGCTGACTGCTCACGGGAATGAATGACATACGGCACATACAACAGCTTGATTGACTTGTGAAGATGGCTCCTTTCTAGCTAAGAAACCTCAGTTAACTTAACAATCTAGTTAAAATTACGCATTTGAGGTCTGATGCCAGGCGTTGGTGATTATGTCCCAGTGTTTACATATGGAGAACCGCTGCAAGCCATCCAATAAGAGACGTCCACCGTGTGGACTACCGTTAGCTGAACATATGGGATTGCACAGTGCAATGGATCAAACCAAGTTTTAGCTCTTTAACATAAGTTAATAAGGACGATGAGTTAAATAACGACTTGCTGAACAGAATCATATAAGAAAAGTGTTATCACCTGACGGTTTGATATTCTCCTGTAAATTGTTGAGTTCTGGGCTTTTAGGTCCTGGCGACGCGCCGTAGAAACCTCTCAACTGTTGGACACGACAGCGAGGTCTCATTGGCTGGTTTAACTACGCGTCAGTAGTGGGCGTGGCTCAACCCACTGTCAAAGTCGCACAGGGTTGTCAAATACATTACACACATAGGGAAGAGACGTCTGTGCGATTCTGTTAGTCCTGAAGGGCCGACTATCCATGACAAACTTCCAGAGAGAAAATGAAGCAGCCAAATCCCTTTTCAGACGGCTTGAGGTTTCTCTTCTCTATTATTACAGTAGTTAGAGTCACATCCTACCCTACCCTTAGGCGAGTCCCCAGTGAGTAATCCCATTGTGATGACCCTCATAATACAATCATTTCATGTGTATGTTGTAGAATCAATTTCAGAATTGAATTGGGACATTGTCTGGTACGTTATAAAAAATAGTCCTAGCTGTAATAACTACAGGTGAAGGGGTTGAATGTCAAACGTTATAAAAAAGAAAAACCTTACCATGATCTATCAATAGTCATATCTACACATGTAAAAAATAGATGTTGCATGTCATGCTTGGCACAATTCTGCTCTGTTGCTTTGGCCAGATTTCCAGCGTGTTGCAGGGAATTGTCTTAATCCTTGTAATTGATCCTGTTAGGGTCAAAGGGAAAAAGATTAACATGGGGCTGGATCTAGCATGAAGGACATCGTCCTCACTTTTGTATTGGTTCTCGGAACAGCCTGATCCCAGATTGGTGTATATGTAGGCCTACATCTAACTGAACTCCCAATATACAACTATAACGGTGTCCAATAGGCCTATGCCCTGTCATTAGTTGTTAGTTCAAGCCAAGTGTTCAACATCTTGGTCATCATGGAACAAAAAAGATAACACTAAGGACAAACTATCCATACTATACATCCACACTAGCACAAAGAGGCCTCACAATGCATTGTGAATTTTTGTTTGAATTGTTGTCACATTGGGTTAGTGGCAACAGCACCAGTTACAACCTAGACTGTATCAAATAGGATCCAACAGTGAGGGTTCAGCATCATAACCCGTACTTGATTCCAGTAAGCCTATAACACGGAGCGGCTCTTGGCTGTAAGCAAAGCAGCAGCCTGCAGCCTACACATGCAGGCTTGTACATTTACTCATTTAGCAGCGGTAAGTTTGAAGTGAAATGTATAAGGTTTGTAATAAAATGAAGTAAAATGAAATATGTAGACTGGATAGTTGTGAAACATACATAGAACTCACATTTTTTTATTTTTTTATTTTTTAGCTTTGCCTACACCTAGGCCTTTATACAGCTATTGTTCCGCTTGTGGCAGCTGTCATGTCTTGTCCTGTACACCTTCTCCTGTGAAACACTTAGTTTCAAAAGCATTGAGGGAAAAGGGGAACAGGGTAAACTGATTCAGACTCAAAGACAGGAATACAATTCATGTAAGAACTGTATTACCTCTAGCCTATTGCTCACACACATACTCACGCACACACGCACAAACGTGACGCACACACCCACTACACTCACTAATCACACACTACAGACAGACACACACACACACACACACACACACACACACACACACACACACACACACACACACACACACACACACACACACACACACACACACACACACACACACACACACACACACACCACAATCACACATTCATGAATAATTATTGGGAATCACTAGTGGGAGTTGTTTACGAATATGTTAATGTACTTTGTACATTTTACCATAAGATTTATTCGTTTATGAATTCCTCTTTATTAGGTTTTACACCAACGAGTGTGCAGTGGGCTGTCTCTCGTATGTTAAGATTACATATTTATCTACGTGTGTTTGTAGTCGGCGGTTACTCCCATCGTGTCTGGAGACTACAGCCACCACCGGGACAAATCTGGTATGGCTTCAAGGGTGTCGTTCTCGCAATACCGGCTGGAAGCGGAGATCGAGCGGCACCGAGCCGAGTGCCAATGGGACAAGATACCCGCTTTGATCGATCAGCTGCTGACAGCCCGGATCCACGAGGATGGTGAGTGGTTTTGATCCGGGGGGCATACTGGCTTTCTCCGCACTTGCTTATCTGACGAATTGGCTATGTAGTTGGGAAAGTTGAACTTTGTACTGTTACAGGAGTCTGTCAATTATACAGTATGACTTTGCCGTATGAGACTTGGATATATCAACATGGTATCCCTTACCAAACAAAGAAGGGATTACACATGCACAAGCATGACTTTCCTTGCAGATTGTTTTTAATTAACCGCAACATTCACTGATGTCTTTAACTTTGACGGGATCTTACATTGAACAGGAACTCTTGGGCTTATCACAATGTCGCTGCTGGTTGTCAAAGCACGTATCTCCGGTCCTCAACTCGTCAGAGTAAACATTGGCTGAGGTGTGGGAGGTTAGGTGGTCGCTCAGCTGTTGTTCAGCAGACGTAATAGCCTAACGACCCGCTAGGATGGAGAGATTTTTTACCTTGGACTTTCGCAAAACAAAGTTAGCGATGGATAAATATTCCCACAGTAGCCTACTTTATATAGACCTAGATGAGTCATATGGCTATTTTCTTCCCAAATGAGATCTTCCTCTCAAAATTTCCACACTCTTAAAATAAGTTTAAAAAATGTCTGAATATTTTTTTATGCAGATAGAATTTGTCTTTAGTCTGTGTGGTTGTTGTGTAGAGTGTAGGCCTTATATTTAACTATGCAGAAACGCAGTTTATCTGTTTGTATAGTATAGTACTATATTTTACTGTACAAACAAAGTCCCTTAAAAGTTTTGGCCTAACATATGTATTCCTCCTGCTGTTTATCACCTCTGCCTGCTGATGAGTCTGTTCTTGGTCATAATGATAAAAGCAACTCGCTTATCTGTCCTCTAATCCAAGTTGTAAACAGTGGTTCCAGGACTTGGCTTCAGAACACACGCACACGCACACGCACGTGCACACACACACACACACACACACACACACACACACACACACACACACACACACACACACACACACACACACACACACACACACACACACACACAACACCACACACACACACACACATGGCAAACAGGAAGACTAAAATTCACAGTAGATGTATACACATGATTTTTTTTATGGTCACTTCTCTCCAAGAATCTATAAACACATAACTCATGAAGAACTGGAGGTAGGTTCAGTTAGGCATGTCATTGAGAATATACAAATAGGTATTTCAAAATACATTTGTTTGACAATTGAGATGATAGATTCTATGCTATGCTAAGAATGCTATGTTTTACTGACCACAAGTAAGTTATACAGTTTGATCGTTTCAAGATGTAGAACCAGGTATAAAAAAAACCCGCAACAGTTTAAAGAATTGGCAGAGAATTATTATTATTTTTTTAAATAAAATTAACAAAAGAAAAAGCCGGCATAACTGAAGAGTACGATTTAGAGGCAAGGACAGTAAGCAAGAAACACACCAGAATGCCAGGTTACAGAAACATAAAATATGACAAGGGACAAACAGAAAGGGCGTATAACAGTATAAATGGACACAGGAACACACAGGTCGACACGACAATGTTCCCAGGTGGATGTATAACAGGGAAGCACTGAGGAGAGTAAAGAGGACATCTAATGGAGAGATAAAGAAACTACACATGGGACAATACAATAATGCCTCAGACCATGGCAGAAAGTCCATGGCCTCAGACGGTCACTCCTATTGCATGTCAAAATCATAAATAAACATCATAAAAATTGTTCTGTTGACTTGGTGATTTTAAATTGTTCCATTCAAAATGCTAACACATCACACTTATAACATTATTCACAATATACCACAATATATCACAGGGCTGAGTTTATCCCCAAAGCATTCAGAAATATCTTATGTTCAATGCATTTCTAATTTAATTTCAGGTAGATCTCATTTATTTCTACAATATTTCTTTCTTTCTTTCCTTCTTTCTTTCTTTCTTTCTTTCTTTCTTTCTTTCTTTCTTTCTTTCTTTCTTTCTTTCTTTCTTTCTTTCTTTCTTTCTTTCTTTCTTTCCTTCCTTCCTTCCTTCCTTCCTTCCTTTCTTTCTTTCTTTCTTTCCTTCCTTCCTTCCTTCCTTTCCTTTCTTTCTTTCTTTCTTTCTTTCTTTCTTTCTTTCTTTCTTTCTTTCTTTTTTTCTTTCTTTTCTTTCTTTCTTTCTTTTTGACGTTGACCGTTCAGATTTGCATAACCAATCTGAACCTTCAACCCCCCCACAACCACACACACACACACACACACACACACACACACAACCACACACACAACACACACACACACACACACACCACACACACACACACACACACACACACACACACACACACACACACACACACACACGTACCCCTTTCTTTTCCAAATTCTACGGTGGCCTGTATTGGCTGCTGCCATTGAAGGGTGCAGGTAATGGGCATCGCTGGCTAAGGAACACGTGATGAAGTTCCTATTGATCTATGAATTTAACTTATTTATTTAGTTATGCCATGATTTCGTACAAAGGTTGGTTTTGACGGCTTACGCCTGTGAATAAATTCATTTAACCAGTAACAGTCAGGTATCTTTATTATTGTCACCATGGTCACTGTACATGTTGTAACACATGGTGGAGGTAACGGCCTATTTACTTTTCTCAACACACAGTCCTCTTATTGCATCCATAGTTGTAAACTAGACCTGTTATTGCTAATATTATCTATTTTATTCATTGATTATTCATCTTGATTGAAGTCTGCCCTGCAAGCCAATGTTCACTTTAAGTAAATTAATATTCCTTTTATAAAAATAAAAAAAAACATGGCATGAGAACATCAAAATAGGTTTATGGACTTATGAAGATATGTGAGATTGGCAAACTTTATTAAAAGTCAAATAAAGTATGCCCTTTTTCCACCAGCAACTAAATTGAACCTCCTCTATGAATTGGGAAGTGATATATTGCTACGGATGTTGAATTCTTCCATTCCTGTTTCTAAATCCCACCTCCTAGATGACTATGGAACGCTGCTATTGGCCGAGGCCCTGCTGGAGGAGGGCCTGCAGGATAACTTGGACCTATTGCGGAGCTCCACGCCTGTGGTGGACCAGAACCAGGAAAAGTTGTCCAGGGCCAAGAGACACCTGAACACCATTCTGAGCCGTGGAAGACTATCAGTCAGTCACAGTCACACACAGTCGTCTGTACTCACCTGGACTTCTTTTTTTTTTTATACACATGGTGGCTTTTCTTGATAAATAGAATCACTATTACTGAACCACTCATCCACTGTCTCTCAGAGTGGATTGTTTCTTCCACTTTGGAAAAGGTCCTCTTCCCCTCCTGATTATAAACATCAATGGAATTAAATATTTAGAAATAAATGCATAAAAGTTTTGTTTAATGACATTCAGAATTAATTCTTGTGTTTCTTATCATACAAATAACCTTAACATTGTGGCTAGAAATTAATTAACTAAGCCTAACCCTTAACCCCGACCCTAACCCCTAACCCCAACCCTAACCTGTTTTCCCTCCTTTATGGCCCTCCAGCCCAGGTACTTGAACGAGGCGTTGCTGCTGATGGCCAAGGTTCACTACGTCCACGGCCGGTACCGGGACGCCCAGGGCATGTGTGCCCGGGTCAGCATCGAGGAACTCTCCCAGTCTGAGCAGCCCGTCTACCACCTGCGACTGCTGGCCGAGGCTTTTGCCATCAAAGGTACCCCATGCTATCCAGATTAGCAGAAACATGAATGTAACCCACCTGGTGTCGGTGGCCACATTGTATGTTACGGTGGCCCACACGTGTCGAAGGAAGTGCATATAGAAAAAAAGCTTCACAAATTTTAAAATGGACTGACTGTTATTGCCAGCAAACTATTATTGACTGCAGACTATTATTCCAACCACATGTGGAAGAGGAAGGTTCTATCCCATCAGAGAAGTTTAAAAATAGATTACAATGCAGGCCGATTCAACCTGCATTCTGAAACTGTAGTTTTTCTGCAGTTTATGTGTCATACATCAGATTCTTGTACGATGCGATGAGATTGTGAAGGTGAAGGTAGAAAGATGACCTATTATTAATGAGGTGTAGACTATCTACATTCACTGTATATAATAATATCCCACCGGACATTATCATGCGGTGTCTTTTGTATATGTGTTGGGGTGTTTGCAGTTGTGTTCTGGACGTTGTTACCGTTAATGAGCTTGTGTTTGAGAATTTGCACACGCTAATGCACACGCTAGGTGAAAGAAAAAAGGACAGTAGACTCATTTGATGTTGCTCAATTCCAGTCACTTCCCATCAACCACTATATTCTGTTTGTGATACCGAAACAGAGCTCTGAAGCAGTTAGTTGACGTTTAGGCATGTAAATAATCGTAAAAATATTTTATACGCACACACACGGATGCAAACACAAAGGCACACACACACACACACACACACACACACACACACACACACACACACACACACACACACACACACACACACACACACACACACACACACACACACACACACACACACACACACACACACACACACACACACACACACACACACACACACACACACACACACACACAAACACACCTTATAAAACCTGAATAAAAAACTATGTTGGCACTAGGCGTGTGTATTTTTAAACCAGCGAGCCTTCCTAGTGGTACCTGACAGCCTGTTCTGTGGGATATAGCCTGAGGCAGCACAGAGGCACTGGCAGCTTCTGTCTCTCCTGACAGATATTGCAGGAGAGAGGTTGCTTCCACTGGACATTTCCTTAATGAGCCTGCTCCCAAAGGAGTCATTACAGGCTTGAAAATGACAACAGGCTTTTATGTGGCCCACGAGAGGAAGCCGGCCGGCAGCTTGATGAAACCAAATCAGGAGAAATGGGATGAGGCTGGAAAATGTCCGGCTGATTCCTGGAAAACGTCTGATTGGCCATTTGTTGTATAACTATTGTATCCAGAACCTGGGTTTAGTTGTTGTTTAAGTCTCTACTTTAGTTGTAAGCAGAGGATCAGACGTGTGATCTTTATGGTGAACAGTGAATGGGTCTGTGGAGGAATGGTTGGACCTCTTGTGTGTTTCATTTTGTTCACCAGTAGCATGAAGCAAGGTTTTGTGGTCTGTTTTGGTTTTGGTAACTATGGTAGCCTTTTATGGTGCATTTATATCAGTAGCCATGTCCTCTTCATCAGTGGAACAGAATGTGAGCGTGTGATGCATTGATGTTGTTAACTTGTGGAAGGAAAGTAACCATGTGGAATTTAATCAAGGTATCAGACGGGGTGACCTTACTTAAAATGGATTTGTTCTGGCCTATTTTGGAGACCTTGGAACTCCCCTGAGTTTGGCGGGAGTAAAAGAAAACAGGGGCAGGGGTTTCGCATTACAAATATTATCGTTCTTCCTTTGAGATAACAAGGGGGAGTTACGCACACGCAGCCTGTGTCTATTTTTTTAGGGCATTTACAGATTCTGCAGAATTGATAGTACCCATTTGCAGACTTTCATCTCGTCTATAATTCCCAGAAGACACTGGTTAATTGGGGTTTCATGGAAATCATCGTTATCATCATCATCCTCGTTATCATCATCAACATTATCATAATCTTCATCGTTGCCATCATTATCCCTTCGTCTGGTGGTTCTCGATGCACACTAATGGCCTGCTGTATGTCTCAGCATAACAGCTAAGCTAGGGAATATGAGGAACCATGCTGTTTCTAATTGAACTGTATTGAGCCTCACTGGATGAAGTATAGCGACCACGCCAGAGAGCCCATCCTTCGGGAGCCCTTCCAGTGTGAACACTGTGACAGCAGAATGCCTGTGGTCGCATAATGTCCGGGGATGCATTTTGTGTGTGTGTGTGTGTGTGTGTGTGTGTGTGTGTGTGTGTGTGTGTGTGTGTGTGTGTGTGTGTGTGTGTGTGTGTGTGTGTGTGTGTGTGTGTGTGTGTGTCGTGTGCGTGTGCGTGTGCGTGTGTGTGTGTAAATATGTGTTGTTTGTGGAAGATTCTGCTGTGGGAAAATTGTCGGGGGTCAGAGTTTCTGGGAGGTGATGTCAATGGATGTCAGCAGCTGTCTGCTTATGTGATTAGTTCTGAAGTCTGGACCTGCCCAGGGGCAGCTGTCTGGACCTGCCCAGGGGCCCCTGTCTGGACCTGCCCAAGGGCCCCTGTCCTTACCTCACAGGGTCCCTGAGTCCAAGCTCCCTCTACTTATTCTGTATCAATAAGGACTGGAAGTGACATTAGGCCTGCAATAGTTCCACAAAAACTACAAATGGTTTAAAAAGTGAGGTAGTTTGATTGTCTGTCTGTCTGTCTGTCTGTCTGTCTGTCTGTCTGTCTGTCTGTCTGTCTGTCTGTCTGTCTGTCTGTCTGTCTGTCTGTCTGTCTGTCTGTCTGTCTGTCTGTCTGTCTGTCTGTCTGTCTGTCTGTCTGTCTTTCTTCATTATAAGTCTTCATTATATCCACACAGCAAATAAACTGCACTAATGTTCTGAGCAGGGACTAAAACTAAACCAGTCCAAATCCGCCCACATCAAATCCTGCCTACTAACACCCGGCAGACAGACAGACAGAAGACAGAGACAGACTCCCCCCCTCTCCCTGGACGCCCCAGGTCTATCCCTGGACCACCAGACGCTGTCGTCCGTGTCCCGCGTGCGTCTGTCCGAGAGAGAGGAGGAGAGCCTCACCTGCTACCTCCGGGCCTGCGACACAGCCCTCTCCTACATGCAGGAGCTGGATAAGGTGTGTGGTCATGACTGTGGGTGGTGCCCCTCCTCCTCCACTCCAACCGGGCGAAAGGGTCAAGGGGGAAACCAAAGTCTGTTGCTATGTACAAGTAGGATTTAGATGTATTGCTCATTTTAGTGACCTAGGGCATGTGAAATGTTTAGGTGTACTGCTGAACATGACAACAACGTGATAATTACTACCTGATAGGATGTGTGTGGGTGTGTATGTAGGTTTGTGTGTTTATGGGTGCGTGTGTGTCAGTCAGTGAGGGAGGGAGTGAGTGAATATATGTAGGCTCAGACACACAGACAATACACAGATGCATATTTTTACAGCGTATAAGTTGTTTGAACGATTCATACCCGCGTGTGACAAAAACACGCTTTAAGCCAACGAGAGCAGTGACTCTCATTGGGTGTATACATGACAGATGGTGATGAGCACCCACTCAAAGACGGCAAAGGGCCTCCCATACCACCCCCATGCGGACGTGGAGCTGGGCTTCTTCCTGCAGGCGGCGCTACAGAGTGGATACCTGTGTCTGCTGCATCGAGGGTGAGTCTAATACTATACTAACACATTAATAGACACAGCATAGTAAACATCTTCTTGTTTGTTGCTATAGGAAAGCTATATTAGCTAATGATAGCTGATTCGATTTATATAACACACTGATCACTTTTGTCATCTGTTTAGTTTATTATTGATTGATATGAGGTGTTTTGGTATTATTTATGGTGTATTTTATGTTAATAATAATAAAGTTCGTTTTTTTATTTTAATATATTCAATTAAATGTAATAATTATGACAATGTTCCTTAAAAAAGCTTAATTATGTAAGTTGTATACAGTAAGGGGCCTTTTCATTTGATATACAAAATATCATTTTTTTACACATACAATTTGTAACCCCTAGAGGCTGCTGTTGCTCTTTAAAACCAGGTCTAAAACACACTATTCAAGGATGAATCACTACCTGGGGTTCCCATTTGTTTTCATTAGATCTTGTATCCAAATAAGTTTTGATGCCATGATTTTGATCGGAAACTATAGCTTCAAGGAGAGATTTTCAAAGTGAATTGGGTTCCCATTCACTGTAGCTGGATTCTGGAAACATACAGAACTGATGTTAGGACACAATGGAGTGACATGGTCCTTTGCCTTCTCTTACCCACGGTTTCATATTCCACCAGGAATCTCATTGACATATTGTTTACTATTGTTTTATTCTATGTACCACACACCTTGTATTATGTAATATTGAGCCATATTGTGGTGCATTATGATGTGTTTTGTTGTCTTGTGTTGGGTGATGTCATTAGTAATACTACATTACGTTGTTTTATGTTGTTCTGTGGTGTATTGTGTTATGATACCTTTTGTTGTCTTGGTGCAATGTATCAAGTTGGGTTGTGTTCTAATGTGTTATGATTTGTTGTGTTGTAGAGTGTTATGTCGTGTTATGATTTGTTGTGTTGTAGAGTGTTATGTCGTGTTATGATTTGTTGTGTTATGTTGTGTCGCATCGTGTCACATTGTGTCGTGGTGTGTGTCAGTCATCTTCGCCCAGGGTACTCACCAGCTGCGTCGGGTTCTGAGGGTGGTGGAGACACGCAGCTCTCAGCAATTCAGGAAGGTGATGACACACACGCGCACACACATACACACACACAGACGCACACGTACACACACACACACACACACACACACACACACACACACACACACACACACACACACACACACACACACACACACACACACACACACACACACACACACACACACACACACACACACACACACACACAAAGAGGCCGCCGTCTGCATACCATGTCTATGCCAGATCTGATCAGTGTCTGCTGTGCGTACATTGTGTCTCTGTGTTGTGCGTGTCTGTGTTGCGCGTGTGTGTCGTGTGTGCGTCTCCCAGTCTGCAGCCAGGAAGCTGGCCCAGGTGCTGCTGAGCTCGGTGAGCGGGGACAGCTACTGGGCCCCCCTGGGCCCTCCTCCCCCCACCTGGCT
>OLKM01000264.1:108103-110603 GCA_900291075.1 Melanogrammus aeglefinus | reverse complement strand
CACAATCACAAGTGGATACTTGCACAGAAATACACATGCTTGTAGTCACAACAATACACACACATCTTAAAAGGCGGACACAGACTGTGCTGGAAATTAGAGAGGAGAGGGGGGGGAAATAGAGCGAGGAGGAGATGTGTTAGTGAGAGCTTTGCCTTTCTCAAACTTTTTAATGAATGTCCTTGTCACTTAAAGCAAGAGGATAATCTGTCCCCCCTCCTGTCTCTCTGTCCCTCTCTCCGGCCCTCCCTCCCCTTTCACCATCTACACTTTCACTCCATCTCTGCCTCTCCCTTAACATCCAGTGTCTCTCTCGCTTTCACTCTCCCATACTCTCATTCTCCCTTCATTTATTCCTCTCTCTCTCTCTCTCTCTCTCTCTCTCTCTCTCTCTCTCTCTCTCTCTCTCTCTCTCTCTCTCTCTCTCTCTCTCTCTCTCTCCCTCTCTCTCTCTCTCTCTCTCTCTCTCTCTCTCTCTCTCTCTCTCTCTCTCTCTCTCTCTCTCTCTCTCTCTCTCTCTCTCTCTCTCTCTCTCTCTCTCTCTCTCTCTCTCTCTCTCTCCATTTTCGTCAATCTCTCTGGCTCTCTCTTTTCCCCCTCCATTTTCCGAAGCGTGGGGATAGTGTTGAGCACCAGAGATCACCGTAGGGATTTCTGCATTAACAGGCCGCTGTGATCTTTTGTTAGTGAGAGCCATCTTCGTGATACTGGGAGGTAGAATCCATGGTGGAATACCATGATTTGAATCCAAGGTC
Organism: Melanogrammus aeglefinus; assembly: GCA_900291075.1. NCBI lineage: Eukaryota > Metazoa > Chordata > Actinopteri > Gadiformes > Gadidae > Melanogrammus > Melanogrammus aeglefinus. Next base: position 109,848 of record OLKM01000264.1, on the reverse strand, counting down.
ATGAAACATTGTTTTTTTTTTTTTTTTTTTTTCATGTTTTATTCTTTCGTGTGGGAAGGGTGGTGGGGATTGTGTAGATATTATTCATTTAGAACTGGCATGGTGAGTGATAAAGATTGTTGACGTACCCTCTGGGAGTAATCGATTATTCTACTTTTGTGAAGTGCTCTGATTGGGGCTCATCATCACCATGACCATAACCATTTAGGTTAATGAATAGCTTTTTGCGTTTCTTTTTTTTTTAGCTCTTTGAAAGCAGAGCCAACACCATATAACCACATTAAAATTGTGATCCTGAAGGTGAACTAAAAATAGGTTAATCTTATTAAAGCGAATCATGTTAAGGTTAAAAAATTATAGCATAGCCATGTTGAAGTTAACCCTAATAAAACATTAAAGTTAACCTTGTTAAGATAGCCATGTTGATATAAACATTGAAGCGAGCAATGTTGAAGCTAGCCTAGTCCAGTGACAGTTTGCCATCTTTTTTGTGTCAGAAGGAGTGCAAAAGAAAATAGCAAGAATATGTGTCTTGAGAAGAGGAGATTGGCAAGACCTGCACTGGGACTGAGACTTAAAATATGGAAATCTAAGAAATGTCCAGGCTCGCATACCATAGCTGTCTGGGAACATTCGGCCTAACCTGTGACATCTTTGTACTTATTATAGAATTAATGTGTGTGTGTGTGTGTCTGCGTGTGTGTGTGTGTGTGTGTGTGTGTGTGTGTGTGTGTGTGTGTGTGTGTGTGTGTGTGTGTGTGTGTGTGTGTGTGTGTGTGTGTGTCTGTGTTTGTGTGTGTATTGTGTGTCTGTGCTGTACTGTGTGTGTCTGTGTTTGTGTGTGTGTATTTCCCTCCCTGCCACCAGTGCTTGGAGCGAGCCATGAAGTTTTCATTTAACGAGTTTCACCTCTGGCACCAACTGGGTCTGTCACTCATGGCGGCTGGAAAGGTGAGCTCATCCACAGCTCAGTCGCAATGCACACACACACACACACGCATGCACACACACACACAGACACACACACACAAACACACACACACACACACACGCAGACACACACACGCACACACACAAAAACTAAATCATTCTACTGACACGCACACACGGATGCACATTCACACACAGACACACACCCACAGACACACACACACTGGCACACACACACACACACACACATACACGCATGCAAACACATACACAGACACACACACAAACACTAAATCCCGCTATACACAAACACATACAAACTATAAATAGAGCTACATATGCACACATTTGTTAAAATTCTTATTTTCTGTGATCCAGTGGCCTACCATTTCTTGACCTTTTATACATTGCTCGGTTAACTTGTTGAACTCAGAATTTGGAGCGTTTGTTTTAATCCTTTGAGCATGCCAGATGGGTGGGGTTGAAAGGCCTCACGTCCCGCTTCCACTCACAGAGCGGTTGGAGGTCAAAGCATCAAGACCCCCATCTGGTCCTCTGGTCTGTTTTCTTTGTAATTGTGTGTCAAAGAGCTTTCTGGTAAATGAGCCGTCTAACGAAGCCCTGCACATTACACAGGTCTCAAAGACACGTCAAACCTTTAGAATGCATAAATGTTTGGTACCTTAAGCACTGCTAGGGAACGACCGAGTGCCTTGAGAGTGTCTCTCTCCCTGTCGCTCTCTGTCCCTCCAACTCTCTCTTGATTAGGTCCTATTTCTCTTATTCTCTTTCCTTTCTGTGTTTGCGTGTGTGTG
>OLKM01000264.1:84391-94391 GCA_900291075.1 Melanogrammus aeglefinus | reverse complement strand
GTGTGTGTGTGTGTGTGTGTGTGTGTGTGTGTGTGTGTGTGTGTGTGTGTGTGTGTGTGTGTGTGTGTGTGTGTGTGTGTGTGTGTGTGTGTGTTGTGTGTGTCTGTGACTCGCAGGCTCGATCAGCGCTCCATCGGTGGCGGTGTCCCGCCTGGACGCCGCCCTGTCAGAGGTGTCTGTCAGTAGCTCCGCCCACCGCCAGGGACCCGCCTACATCTGGTCGACGCTGGAGCGCATTTGGCTGCATGCAGGTTAATACCACACAGCGACCCAGGTTCAAAGTCCCGTACTTATGGGGGGGGGGACCCCCTTCTGTTTTGGTCCGTGATGGTCGTTGGTATAAGCTGTGCACCATTAGGAGACTATGCAACGTACTATCATGTAGGGGCGTAGTTATGGTACGAGGCCCAGCAGCAGGGATGTCAATAGCGTCACTGACCCGCCGCCAATCGCGTAAAAAGTCAGTTGAACTAGGCCCGTTGATCAACGGCTCTTGTGCTGATAGAAAATGGGGGCAGCTGCCCCAGACCAACGTGCGATCTACGATCGAGCTTGGTCTGGCAGTAGCCAGACTGGATTCCCACAGCATCCAAGGAGAGGGGACGGGGGATAGGGCAAACCCCGTTTGATGTAAAGCTAGGGCTCTCGGATAGATTTACAAAAACGTCATGTGTTTCGCGTAATACAAATAAGCTTGTTGGACATTGAATCAACCCCCCGGGATTACATTTACATTTACATTTAGGGCCTTTAGCAGATGCCAACAAAACAGACATTGAACACCCAATGTGCTATTATCCTTATGCAGTGCGCCATGCAATCCATCCTGTGGACTCCCAGACTAGCTGAACACAGCCGGCACAGAGCTCGGCACCCTGGCACTGTAGCATCCTTGGTAGCGTATCATCCTTGGTAGCGTAGCATCCCTGGTAGCGTAGCATCCCTGGTAGCGTAGCATCCCTGGTAGCGTAGCATCCCTGGTAGCGTAGCATCCCTGGTAGCGTAGCATCCCTGGTAGCCGGGTAACAGAGGAGGAAACAGGCTGGGGGCAGGGTGTGAATACCCTAGGCGTTCCTTACCATAGCGTAACCGGTACCCAGAGAGCCCTTTCCGACGCAGATCGCAGCCCGGGCAACTATTCGCTAGCCCCACAACGCTGATGAGCCCTGGCGACGCTGTTTATCCCCCCCCCCCCCCCCGGTGGTAAACGCCTTCAGTCCCGTTTCCTCTGAGAGTTCCCACAAAAGGAAGTGGAAAGAAGCTAGTGTATACACTGGGGGTGGGGGTGGGGGGGGGTTAAAGATGGCGATGAAGGGGACCAGTAAGTACCGGAGTATTGGTACGTGCTGAGAGTTCAGACAGATGCGCACACTAATGGGTGGGGCTTATGGGAAAGGGGAGGGGCTTGGAGGGCAGCAGATTCACATCCCCTGTGATGTAATGGTTATTTTGCTCATCAGACCTTTGATCCCCTGTTCACTCCTCTGAGAACAGGCTGAATGTCGACTGGAATGTGTGTGTGTGTGTGTGTGTGTGTGGGGCTTGGGGTGTGTCTGTGTGTGGGGGCTTGGGGTGTGCCTCTCCTTCTCCCCAACCCCCCCCCCCCCACCCCCACCTTCCCGACATTCCTTCATTCATGGGACACTTCCTGCCTTCGTTTCACTTGCACACATACGCATGCGCACACACACAGCACCCAATATTAAGAACCTTGTAACCCATGTTTTGAAAGGTGCAATATAAATAAAACTTTACCTACACACACAAATACACACGCAAACACAAATATACACACAAAAATACACCCACACCCTTTCTCTCTCACTAAGACCTCCCCCCTCCAGCGCTAAGCAGCCATCCCCATCCCCGAACAACTGTCTATGTATGCTAATCTTAAGGATTGTGAAAAGCAAAGAAGTGGCGGAGAGAAATATAGTACACTGTTTTGGGCTCTATTCAATGAGATGTACGTATGCTAAATGTATGTGTGTGTGTTAAGTCTGTGTGTTGTGACCACCTTCTAGGAGCACGGCCGTACAAGTGAGAAAGTTTTCAGAAGAATATATCAGAAGAAATCTTGAATTTCAAGTTGTAACACAGTCAGTCCAACATGGACATTATCTGTACAACCATAAACACACACACATACACCGTACACTGTGGCAACCCGGCACGGTGAGCGAACCACCTCCTCCCAAACAGGACACCAGTTTGAGGGGAAAAGCCAAAAAAGCATGTTTAATCCTTAACATAACATAAAGTCTCTCAAAACACAAATAACGTAAAACCTGGGAGGAATCAACGGTCCCCTCCTTCGTGGGTGGAATCCCTTCACCCACGAGGACCGGTCTCTCCACACACACACACACACACACACACACACACACACACACACACACACACACACACACACACACACACACACACACACACACACACACACACACATATACTCACACCTGTGATACAACAAGACATGACCTCAGATGAACGATCTGGTTACATCCAAACTGCTGAAATAATTTGCATACAATGTACCAGACTCAGATGTGCCATTCTTTCGGTTGACTTGAATTTCCCATTTAAAGCTTCCATTTCTATCAAACAGAATAGACAAAACCAACAAGGATACAGTTCAATCTGGCAATGTACAACCATATTTTAGTACCTTCCCTCACACACACACAGGGGCTGCACTCACCTACACACACACACACACGCACACACACGCACGCACACACACACAACACACGCACACACGCACGCACACACAACACACACACACACACACACACACACACACACACACACACACACACACACACACACACACACACACACACAAACACATACACACAAAAACTAACAGAGGTGCATGGATACATACAGAAGTAAACACAGGAGCTGTAACTGTAAAGTTGTGTATACATTCTGGGCCTTGGCTCTTCTGTCGCTTCCATTAGGCAAGGTGGCTCCCCCCCCTACAAAAAGACTTGGTATGCTCCTCGCCAACATAGCTGAGGTTTTATTGTCTACGTATGTGTGTGTGCCTGTATCTTGTGTTGTGTGTATACTTTATGTAACAATAAGTGTTCTCTCTCTAAGTATCTAACCTTTTGGGCCTGTGCGTCTGTGTGTGTGTTTGTGTGTGTGTTACTGGCAGCTCCACCAGGCAGCAGGGCGTATGCGATGTCCATATTTAGACAAAATTTCCATTACTTCCCAGACGCAGTTTCTGTCCTTTCACTCTTTCTCCCTTCCTCATTCTTATTGCTCTGGCTCCCTCGCTCACTCTGCCTCACTCTCTCTCTCCTACCATGACCCATGTGTGTGGCAGAGACACATGTGACATCATGAAGTTTAGTATGTTGTTATATTCTCTATAGTTGACTATGACTGTCGTTGTCTCTCTCTCTCTCTCTCTCTCTCTCTCTCTCTCTCTCTCTCTCTCTCTCTCTCTCTCTCTCTCTCTCTCTCTCTCTCTCTCTCTCTCTCTCTCTCTCTCTCTTCTCTCCCTCTCTCTCTCTCTCTCTCTCTCTCTCTCTCTCTCTCTCTCTCTCTCTCTCTCTCTCTCTCTCCCTTAATATGGCGCTCTACGCTGATCGGCAGGTGAGCTGTTTATGGCCGACCGTCGCCTGAAGGAGGCGCACTTCTGCGTGGCTGAGGCCGGGACCCTGGCGCCCAACTCCCACGGCGTGCTGCTGCAGCGGGGCCGGCTGGCCGAGCTCCGGGGCCAGCTGGACGACGCCAAGGGCCTCTACGACGAGGCCCTGGCCATCCACCCCACAGGCCAACGCGTGCTTATCCACATGGTGAGAGAACTAACTGGTTAATACCTATGCTGCTTAATACTAGGTTGAAACATTATTGTGTGTGCGTATTAGCGCTATATTATGTTGTTATTTTGTTCTTAAATTGTTATTTTGTTATAGTAACGTACATTGTGTATCCCAATAGAGCTATAGTTACGCTATCGGTACACTATGGTAACATTATTATTTTATTATGGGCACGTCAGTACTACCTATAAGTCGATTATGTCATCGTAGGTTCATATATGCAATATTGTGCAATATTATTGTATTTTCTTAACGTTGTTGTGACGTTGTTGTTATGTTTTTGTTTCATTCTCTGTTACGTTGCCGTTGCATAAGGCTAATAAGTAATCCGTCATTACATTATTCGTTAATCAGTGTACCATTATCCTTAAATTATCCTGCACAAGGGCTGTGAAAAGGTCTAACTCAAAGTTGCTAGCATGTATCAAAATGTTAGACTGTGTCGTCTGATTGTCATCTTTTTCGTTCTACCCGTCTTTATTATTATTATAAATAGAACATTTCGAAAATGGCCCCAAAGGTTCTGTGTGTTTCGTGGCCAACACAATATCCACAAGCACGTACACACAACATTCAATGGCTGCAATGTTTATTGAGGAGCACACTGTCACGCATTGTGCGGCCTAATTTAGCTTCAATCTGCCACATTGCCACATCAGTGATTCCTGCATGTGGGAAGGATCTGGAGACTGTAATCCTTCACCAGTTGGTTCTGTTTTTTTTCCTTCCTCCGAAATTAGTGCTCTGTTATCAGGTCACAACCCCAGCAACATCAAGGAGTACAACGTTTAACATACTCGTCTGGTCCAATCTCATAGGAACCATCTTCTAGGTCCCTATGCATTGTTCTCTCTCTCTCTCTCTCTCTCTCTCTCTCTCTCTCTCTCTCTCTCTCTCTCTCTCTCTCTCTCTCTCTCTCTCTCTCTCTCTCTCTCTCTCTCTCTCTCTCTCTCTCTCTCTCTCTCTCTCTCTCTCCATAATGTCCTCCCATCTACGGGATTAACCACTGCCGGGCTGACCTTTGAACCTCTCTCTGTTGTCATGGCAAAGACTAGAAAGGGATATCTTTAAATCCACGACTTCCACCACGCGACCTGACCTTGCTTGACACCTAGACACACATGGACACAAAAAAAAAACACACACACACAACACGACACACACACACACACACACACACGCACACACACACACACACACACACACACACACACACACACACACACACACACACACACACACACACACACACACACACACACACACACACACACACTGCATGGTCTCCATAGTAACAGGGATGTGTGCTTCTAGTTACTGCTTTGACTTAAGCACTGGCCACATTCTGACCACATAAGGCTAGCAATACACATCCAACTGTGAATGTGTTGGTTATGTGTGTGTATGGTTGTGTACATGTTATACATATAACATATGTATCAACTGACACAAAAACATGTTTGGATCTGACTTTGAGAATGTTGGAATGCTTGCTGTACTTGGATAGGGGTTCATGTATGAGTATGTGTGTGTGTGTGTGTGTGTGTGTGTGTGTGTGTGTGTGTGTGTGTGTGTGTGTGTGTGTGTGTGTGTGTGTGTGTGTGTGTGTGTGTGTGTGTGTGTGTGTGTGTGTGTGTGTGTGTGCACGTGTGTGTGTGTGTGTGTGTGTACGTGTGTGTGTTTGTGTGTTCTCGGTTTGTCTAGCTCCATTGAGGTAGAGTGTGCTGGCCCCTCTATCCATATTTGGCCTATGGGAGCACCAATCCCAGGGGGTGAAGAGTTGAAATAAAGCCAGCTGGCACTGCACTGCTCTGGGTCTCTAGCAGGGCAGATGTGTTCTGTTTGTGTGTGTCTGTGTGTGTGTGTGTGTGTGTGTGTGTGTGTGTGTGTGTGTGTGTGTGTGTGTGTGTGTGTGTGTGTGTGTGTGTGTGTGTGTGTGTGTGTGTGTGTGTGTGTGTGTGTGTGTGTGTGTGTGTGTGTGTGTGTGTGTGAAAGAGAGGATCTTTTTGATTTGTGTGCTTCTGTGTGTGTGTCTCCGTGTTTCTTTGTGCATGTGTGTCTGTGTGTTTCTTTTTGCATGTGTGTGCATGTGTGTGTGTACGCCACTGCACATTTGGACTTGACCTACATGAATTAGGCCATATGTACACTTCTATTTTAGTAGATTATGGCCTTATTTTGGTTTGTTAGCGCTAGGCACGCATCAAGGTTTCAACGTTATATAAATCCAGCTATCCACATCATACATATGAGTATTATACATATATACTGCATATCAATGTATCAAAATAATATCCTAAAACATAACAACATGATATCAACAACCACCTATCGAAGTAACAACATATATCAAGTTATTAACACGTATCAAGGCTCCAACATAATCTGAATGAGGGCCACAACACCTACCAACAACATAACATTAATGTAACACATAGTAAAGGTAGTAAACAAGCTTATAACAAGGTAACAACACATAATAGATAAACAGCACAACATCTATCCCCATTACGTGTATCAAGGTTTCACCGTCACTGGCGTCAACATGAACAGTGGCTAGAGTGGTGTCTTGTGGCGGGGGTCTGAGTGAGACTAGCGTGTGCGGCCGCTGTTTATTTGGAGCGGTGCACAGCGGCCGCGCTGCTGGCCGTCTCGCTGAGACATCAGCCTACAGTTGTCGCTCACCCATCGCCATGCCGCTCGCTCAAATGTATTTTTACTCCGGCTCGGTTAAGGACGCTCCTTGTGCCAGTGGCCCAATTTGACTTAACCCTTTATTTTCTATCTCTCTCTCTCTCTCTCTCTCTCTCTCTCTCTCTCTCTCTCTCTCTCTCTCTCTCTCTCTCTCTCTCTCTCTCTCTCTCTCTCTCTCTCTCTCTCTCTCTCTCTCTCTCTCTCTCTCTCTCTCTCTCTCTCTCTCTCTCTCTCTCTCTCTCTCTCTCTCTCTCTCTCTCTCTAGCGCTCTAACCCTTATCTTGACTTTATTTGTCACACATGGGAAAGAGACGGAACCCAAGCACGGAGATCATCTGAATTAATTTGGAACACCTTGAAAGAGGAAAAATATAGGACACACACACATTCAGCACCTTCTATTTACTATCCCACATTTTCAGAGATGCTTTTATCCAATATGTCTTATAAAGGAGCCGGTAGGGGCTTACATATCTTGCTCAAGGATGCAGGCAGGATGTGACCATCGCTGCTGGAATCAGGAACCGTTTAACTGAGATGTGTATTAGCTGGCCATGAATCTTCTGCAGTCTACAGTTAACCACAGACGGCGACAAAAACTGCCAGTATTGGTGTTTTAGGGGCTCTAATGCCAAAGATCTTATGAGTGCAATAAAGCAAAAATCATTGTAATGCATCCCTAAGAACTATTAATGTCTCCGGAGTTGATGGTTTCCCCCTCAGCATTTGACTTGAATCGTGCAAAAGTAACAGCACATGCTGGCAGCTGTGTTTCAACTTTCAAATGTCGATGAGATAATATGGCTGATGCACCTGTTTCAAGGTAAAGGTGAACAAGTTTGTGCATCAACGGAAAAATCAACACAAGGATGTATCGTACACTTAAAGACTGAAACACATCTCAGAGTTCTACAGTGTGACATCGCGGAGAAAGATCCACCCCCTGCCAGCCACCCACTTACCACTCAACTCCCCATAAACACATGCACCGTAACCATGGGAGACGGGGAAGAGGCTGGGGTGGGGAAACACACACATTACTTGCAGAACACACACACACACACACACACACACACACACACACACACACACCATACACACACACACACACAACACAACACACACACACACACAACCAACACACACACACACACATCACACACACACCACACACATCAACACACACACACACACACACACATACACATAGACCCACACCATAATTCTGTCTTGAAAAAAGCAACCTCTGTCTTTTTCTCTCCCTCTGTGTGGTGTGTGTGTGTGTGTGTGTCTCTCTCTCTCTCTCTCTCTCTCTCTCTCTCTCTCTCTCTCTCTCTCTCTCTCTCTCTCTCTCTCTCTCTCTCTCTCTCTCTCTCTCTCTCTCTCTCTCCTCATCTCATCCTCTCTCTCTCTCTCTCTCTCTCTCTCTCTCTCTCTCTCTCTCTCTCTCTCTCTCTCTCTCTCTCTCATTTGCTTTCTTTCTTACCTATTCCCTCTATGGACCAATCACGTTGATGAATGCTGTTTTTGTTGGTGTGTGACTAAAAGTGCAGACGACTGGAAAAGAGAGATAGCGAGCTAAGGAAAGAGGATAAGAACATGTGAGAAAGAAAGTAAGAAAGAGATAATGATCTAGATGATCTCCTTCTATAGATAGAGATAGGAAGAGGAGCGAGAGAAGGGGCGGGGGACGGTAGGGGATGTATGGCAGTAGTGCAGTGAGTCACTGCTGTGGTCAGCTGCTGGTCAATGTATTTTTGGATGAACGTAGGGTGTGGTAACGTAAGAAGTTAGCATATAGCGCTTCGACTTGTGGGTGCGTATCGATGTGTGTGGGTAGCTATGTGTGTGTGTGTGTGTGTGTGTGTGTGGATGAGTTTGTGTGGATCACTTTTGGCATGTGTTGGCGAGTACATGTGTATGTGTGTGCACTGTGTGCACTTAAAATAAGCTTTTTTTCGATTTACATCATCATGGATTAAACATACCACCAACATTTTTGTTAGCTTTTTATGCGGCGGTCTATTAGCCGCTTGCACAGCTAGCTAGTTAGCTTCATATCCTGTCAGCTCTGAGATGGCCCATGTGAATGCAATGCATGGCATGTGGTGTGCACTAGTGTCTCTGTGAGGGTGCTACATAGAGACACACATTACAGTGATATGCGTTCCTGCAAGGGCGGGGGGAAGGGCTGTGCTGAAACATGGCCTTCCCTAGCTTCAAGCCTCACTGTTTTGAATGAATTCAAACCCTTCTGTACACCCAAGCTCATCTCCCTCAGCTGGCTTCCAGTGAGCCTGCAAACACACACGTGGGCAAATCACATGCACAAATGTACACAGGCATGCATGCATGTACACTGCATGTACACTGCATGAACATTGCATAAACACATGCATACACACACACACACACACACACACACACACACACACACACACACACACACACACACACACACACACACACACACACACACACACACACACACACACACACACACACACACGCACGCACGCCTTTTCCTCCCCAGTCGTGGCACATCCATGCACAGATTCTCATATGCATGCGCACACTCAAGGACCACGTCTTGTGCTTATTGAATTAATCGCGTTCCAATTATCAAATGGCCCAATCTCTCTCGCGCCCTCTCTCTTGAGAGAGAGTTTTTCTCTCCCTGTGTCTTTCTCTCTCTCCCACACATTCACACATATTACTTCCTTCTCATCATACTCTTTTTGCTAAATCCCCCTGTCATCCCACTTTCTTTCTCTCTCTCCTCCTTCTCTCTTTCTCTGTCTCTCTGTCCCTCTGTCTCTCTCTCTCTCTGTCTCTCTCTCTCTCTCTCTCTCTCTCTCTCTCTCTCTCTCTCTCTCTCTCTCTCTCTCTCTCTCTCTCTCTCTCTCTCTCTCTCTCTCTCTCTCTCTCTCTCTCTCTCTCTCTCTCTCTCTCTCTCTCTCTCTCTCTCTCTCTCTCTCTCTCTCTCCCCCTTGTCTCTGTGTGCAGATGGGGGTGGTTGTCAGCTGATTAGATAATGCAAATACATTATTTATAACACTTCGCTCATTCTCACTGCTTTATGGCATTGCCTAGCAACCAGGGAAATATATTCTATTGAGCAGAGCCTCTGACAACGAGAGAGAGAGAGAGAGAGGAGGAGGAGAGAGAGAGAGAGAGAGAGAAGAGAGAGAGAGAGAGGAGAGAGAGGAGAGATGAGAGAGAGAAGTGATGGAAGGGAAGATGAGAGAGAGAGAATAAAGAATGAGAGTAAGGAAAGGGAGGGAGGGAGGAGGAGAAGAGGAGCAGGCGAGAATTTAAAACGAAGGATACATGAAGAGAGGATTTCTGCGAATAGGAGATGGAGAGGGAGGAGGAGAATCTTGTCATTATCCGTATTATAATGAAGAGAGATTTCTTGGGCAAGTAGGAAGATGGTTAGAGAGAGAGAGTCTTGTCTTATTCCTATT
>OLKM01000264.1:70984-76286 GCA_900291075.1 Melanogrammus aeglefinus | reverse complement strand
GGTGGTGGTGGTGGTGGTGGTGGTGGTGGTGGTGGTGGTGGTGGTGGTGGTGGTGGTGGTGGTGGTGGTGGTGGTGGTGGATGGACAGCTGGTGGCGTCTACCTCAGACACACACGTCATATACAGTTGTAATCAGATGGAAATATAATCACATGCACACCATGCAATCACATGCACATACCATCAGAGGTTGCACTTTCAGAAGCTTTGAGAAAGTGAATTTATCCTTTAAATAGCATTGTTCATACGAATAGTCATTAGAAAGGACTTAATGAATATATAAATGATACCTACGACAATTGGATAATGGTTCACAAGGTGCATTCGAACCTGCATACTGTGTACTACGGCCTACAGTCTGGTATACTTTTAGCAGGATAGGGTGAAGATTCAGATGCAGCCCTTATCAAGCCATGAACGCTGCCCATGGAAACCTAATGACATTGGGAAACGATTTGTAAAGCTTGTGACCTGGGTTAAATTCCTGCCAATAATGCTATCCTTTGAAACCTCATGACAACAATGAAATAGGAATTTTACAGTAAATTAAATCCTCAGACCAAATCAAAGCCTGCATCTCTGTCTTGGTGGCGCAGTCAAGAGGGCTGATGGTTATCAGTTGCTGGGTGATCCAGGGCTGTTAATCAGCACTGCAAAGCTAGATCAAGTGCCGCCAAGAATGCTCTCCTTTGAATCCTTTTTTGGGAAATAATATAAAGTCAAATTTAAATTCAATTATAAACCCTGACCAAATCACAGCCAGCATCGCATTGGAGCAGTCCAGAGAGCCGTGTTCAAATCCTGCCAAAAACACTGTCCTTTTTGAGTTTAATCTGTAAACGGTCTCTTGTGAATTGTAAATTCAAAGACATCTTGGATCAAAAAATAGCTGGCGTCTCATGGTGTGGTCGAGGGAGCTGTTGGTTAGGATTTCTCGAGACCTAGCTTCGTTTCGCCAAGAATGCTCTCCTTGGAGATCTAGTGAAATTCCAGAATCAATGTTTCAACTGTTTAAATGTCAGCTGGTGACACAATCGAGAAAGCTTTTGGTTATCAGTTATGGTGACCTCGGTTGAAGTCTGCCGAGAACTTCTTCCTGTTAAACATCATTACATTTTGAAAATTATGTGAATTGGTAAGTCAATCAAAACTTCAACCAAACCACAGCTTGAATCGAGGTGACGCAGTTGGCACAGCTGTGGCGTAATCAATTCTTGAGACCTGGGTTCAAGTCCCACCAAGGAAGTTCTTCTTGGAAACGGATGACTCTGGAAATTATGTCATGTGAATCTGAAAATAAATGAAAACCCCCTGAACAGATTACAGCAGATGTCTTGTGGTGCAGCTGAGAGCTCTTTGTGATCAGTCCTGGAGACATGGTTCCATGCCGCAGAGAACGCTCTCCATGGAAACCCAGTACAGTTTTGGGAACAATGTCATGTGATTTGTAAAGTCAATTATATACTCGGACCAGATCATAGCCAGTCTTAGCTGTGTATAGCGCTAGGGAGAGCTGTGTTCTCATGTTCTCATTGGAAACCTAGATACATTTTTGGAAACAATGTCATGTCTTAAAATCAATTTTAAAGTCTGTTTAGATCGCAGTGTCTCAGGATGGATGGTTGAGTGGATTAATTGAGGTAGTGGATGGGCGTAGATTTGTATGAATGGGCATGTATTAATGGAGCAGTGGGTGTTGGTGGAGGGCTGGACGGATGGGTCAGGATGGGTGTGGTGGCTGAGTCACGGAAGGACTTGGAAGATGAGACAGTAGATGGTTGAGGGGGTGGTAAATATGATATATTTTATAGAAACAATGTGACAATTATAGCTCTCATTTATTCACCAAACCATCCACTCTACCTTCACCCACCCACAAACTATACAAGTCAAATCGCACCGTTTCAAATATGTAATCAGTTGGGGACACATCCTAGGTGGGACTTGAACCCAGCTCTGCAGTAATGACAGGCAGCATCTCTCTGTACTGGAACACAGAGACACTGTTTATGATTGTGTTGGAGGTTATAATTGACCTTACAATTCAGATGAGACACTTGTTCATTAGCTTTCTTAAAATATAACCTGATGGAGAAAGCCCTCTGTGGAATTTGAACTCATAGCTCCGGAACCAATCCCAAACAGGTTCCTACACTGCCACCACAGAGGCAGTAGTAATTATCTGGAGCACAGGTTGTAATTTACAATACAATTCACGTGTCATTGATCCCTTTCAAAAAAATCGAATTTCCACGGATAAAGGTTTCTGCGAAAATGAACCCATGAACCCAACCCCAATTATTTGGACAGAAGCTTTAATTGAAATTACAGTTCACACAACAACATTACGTTTCTAAAATTACATTATGTTTCCATGGAGACCGCCGTTGGTAGGAGTTCATCCCAGGATTATGTGGTTTTTTAGAGTATTATTGCTTTGTAAATTATTTATATTCAATAACGTATATTTTATAAATGGTCTCACAATCCATTATCTCATAACTGTATAACTGATTATGAATTGTTAATTATTAATGAGAATTACTGTAGGAACAAAGCTATATAAATTCCCGCTAATCCAACAAGATTTCACTTTACTACTACTTTACCTGCACCTTTGACATTGCAGTTATTGTTAAGTGCTACCTACATATGCAATCACACACACACAAACACACACAAATATATGCACATGCAGTCACACTTATAACATCACAAACACATACTAATCACATACACACACACTCACACACACACATTGAACCCTACAGCATATAATCAGAAACACAAAATCACAAACACTGCACACACATGCAATCACACAAACACACAAATCAAACACAGACAGAGACACACGCACATGCAACACTCTAGCTATTTTTAGACAGACTCAACCAGCCGCCAGAAATTAGTATACACAATCAAGAGAGTTTGTCTCTTCCTTGGTGTCAGTGTGGGTGGCTGTGTGTGCATGTGTGTATGAATGTTTTATAATGTTTTATAATAATGCCAGAACACGGATGCAGCTCAGGTTACTCTCAAGCTGCTTTATCGGAGCATAGAAAGTGTGTTTGAGTGTGTTTGAGTATGTGCGTGTGTGCGTGTGTGTGTGTGTGTGTGTGTGCGTGTGTGTGTGTGTGTGTGTGTGTGTGTGTGTGTGTGTGTGTGTGTGTGTGTGTGTGTGTGTGTGTGTGTGTGTGTGTGTGTGTGTGTGTGTGTGTGTGTGTGTGTGTGTGTGTTCGTGTGTGTGTGTGTGTGTGTGTGTGGGGCCTGGAGTGTGTGTGTGTGTGTGACGTGTGTGTGTTGCTGTTCGTGTGTGTGTGTGTGTGTGTGTGGGGCCTGGATATTTGACACCTGTAGTTCCCCCTCCCCCCGCTGCCAAGCCATCAAGAACACACACACACACACACACACACACACACACACACACACACACACACACACACACACACACACACACACACACACACACACACACACACACACACACACACACACACACACACACACACACACAGACAAACCAAGCAGCAGATATGCCTACCAGAAAAAACTGTTGGTAGGTGTGTCTTCAAAGGTGCGTTTGTTCTCGCTCTGCAGCCTGGTTCTCGAGCAACAGAACCTGATTGTGTCCAAAGTGGCGCCATGTTAAGAGAGACCCGGGCCGGGCCCAGTGAGGCCTGTCCCCCACACAAAGAGGGGTCATTATGGGACCCCGTGTATGGTCACCAACCGCTCCGGCACAACAAGCCAGCGGTCCTAACGGCCTTCTGGGCAGAGAACAGAGGTAGTCATTTTTGTAAGGATTTGCAGTGCCTTCATGTTACCTTCTGTTTACTATTGAGTCATTAAGCAGATGAATCCAAAGCAATCTACAGTGAATCCTTTTAGATACCAAGGCTTAGCAGGTAGTGATGATTGGGGTTAGGCATTCTGCTCAAGGATCAAGTATGCCTAAACATGTCGGCTATGATCCCAGAACCTTCTGACTGGAAGCCAAACACCCTAAACCCTTAAGACTGTCCCGGCCTCTGTGGGCTGGGGAGGTGTGTGTGGTGGTAGGGGAGTGTGTGTGTGTGGTGGTAGGGGATGTGTGTGTGTGGTGGTAGGGGATGTGTGTGTGTGGTGGTAGGGGATGTGTGTGTGTGGTGGTAGGGGAGGTGTGTGTGTGTGGTGGTAGGGGATGTGTGTGTGTGGTGCTAGGGGATGTGTGTGTGTGGTGGTAGGGGAGGTGTGTGTGTGTGGTGCTAGGGGATGTGTGTGTGTGGTGGTAGGGGAGGTGTGTGTGTGGTGTGTGTGTGTGTGTGGTAGTAGGGGAGGTGTGTATGAGGGGGTGATACCGTCAAGGACCCTTGGCATGTTGCAACAGGCTCGCTGTCGAGCCAGCGGTGACTCACTGCTCCAGCGGCAGGCAGGTGTAATTAGCTTATCTCCCTGGGGCTCTATTAAATTAGGAGAAACACAGCAGAGTGACAGGGAGAGAGCAGTGGACAGTGCACAGCCTTGTGTGCGTTCTTTTTATAAGCCGCCCGTGTGCCTCATGGCGTGTGGAAGCGTGACATGAAAAGACTAGACATGAAGAAGCCAGGGCTCAATACAACGACCCTCTTGTTGACATTAGATCCTCTTCTTATTCGTTTCACGTGACAGCTCACATGGCGGGGGCCGGAGAAAGGATAGGTTTAGGGATTGCATTGTACAACAGAAAATCAATTGCAATACTTTTACTCAGATTCGGATTCGGATTCCGTTTAGGGCGACACCTCCTCTAGACCGTCATTGGCTGGGATGGGCTGCAGCAGATAAAGAAGATGGATGGAGGGAATGTTTGAATGTTTATATATTTGGGAGAGAGAGAGAGAGAGAGAGAGAGAGAGAGAGAGAGAGAGAGAGAGAGAGAGAGAGAGAGAGAGAGAGAGAGAGAGAGAGAGAGAGAGAGAGAGAGAGAGAGAGAGAGAGAGAGAGAGAGAGAGAGAGAGAGAGAGAGAGAGAGAGAGAGAGAGAGAGAGAGAGAGAGAGAGAGAGAGAGAGAGAGAGAGAGAGAGAGAGAGAGAGAGAGAGAGAGAGAGAGAGAGAGAGAGAGAGAGAGAGAGAGAGAGACCAAGCCAGTAAATGTACTATATACAGTATATACATAAGAAACTGTGACTGTTTCAGGAATCTGTCCGAGATATCCTAGATTTAGGCCTTTGCTGCTGGGTATGGTTGTAAGCACCAATAAAGAAGTGTTATTAAAACGAGTCACAACTGTGAAACAAAAAAAAACAATACTCTGCGAGGACTAGTCCCTGGTTGAAAAATA
>OLKM01000264.1:43484-65984 GCA_900291075.1 Melanogrammus aeglefinus | reverse complement strand
ATCCGAGCACGGGGCATACCATGCTAGGCTAGGCGCATGTGACGCATGGCTGCGCCACATTCCACCTCCTGAGTGCATTGCAGGGCAGAGATAGTAGGAAGGCGCAGTGGCCTCACATGCCAACAGAGAGAGGCGGAAGAGAGGGAGAGAGGGAGGAAGAGAAGGAGAGAGAGAGAGAGAACGTTACCAAGAAGAAGTACTTAGGTGGAATAAAGTGGTTCTGTGAAGCTGATAAGATCAGGCATCCCTCCCTCTCAGACTGGCATGTGCTCAAGCAGAATAAAACAAACTAAAACAAAAATATGATGTAGATGGTTCCACTGATCCCTCAGTCCTTCTAAAACAAACATTTAGGACCTTAGTGAATAACAAGACATCATTGAGAACAATGGTCACAATGGTTTTATTCAGGGGAAGGCCTCGCGTACAGGCGAGGTCGTTGAGCTGTGGAGGCGTATTGTATTTGTTGACCTAAAATAAGTCTCTGAAGAAGAGGCCTTGACCTGGGGACGGCATGGCTTCGATGTTAGGGTATGGGCCCAACTGCCTGGGAAGCAGGTAAGACCCCGGTCCTGGGGTCCTCTGTAACACACACACACACGCACGCACGCACGCACGCACGCACGCACGCACGCACGCACGCACGCACGCACGCACCACGCAACGCACACAACACACACACGCAAACACACACACACCACACACACACGCACGCACGCACGCACGCACACACACACACACACACACACACACACACACACACACACACACACACACACAAATACATACACACACATACACACAAACACACACATTGATATGCAATTACCCTCTCAACCATACAGGCCTACCGCTACCAAAATGTCAATTTAAATGTTGCATTAGTATTAGTTTAGATTAGTCGATTATTTTATTCTAATCACATTCTACACTACCTAATATTAATATATACCACATTGTATTTCTCTGTAGGCAGCAATGGCTGCAGTCTAGATGCGTCTTGGAGTCTAAGACTACCAGCAGAGTGACTCACTGAGTGTACGCTGTGTAGCCGTGGCAGTCTTGACTTAAAACAGGAAGTGATTCCTTTGGTGGGTGCGGCAGCCTGCAGGTTGTAGCAGCCCGGAGCTGGCCCCTCCTCCTTCTGCAATGGGCCCAGGAAGAAGCCAACGATTAAGGATGACTGCAGGATTCTTCAACCTGGACCCCATTTCCCGTTTTGGGTGTAAAGGTTTTAGAACAGTTTTTGATTGGTCAAACTTGGTCAAGTGTTAAGCAAGAACGTTTCTGCTGTATTCTGATGAAGAAGTAATCCTTTGGGATAGGAACAATCTATAACCATCCTCTAAAAAGTGGATTCCTACAGAAAAAATCTTTTTTTTACTTGAAATGGTCTGTTTGTCATTGCGTTGAACCAAGTCGGTTCCTCGACTCCCTCGGAAATATAGTTGTTGCGCTGTTCCAGGAAATTCCCTTATAGTCTCACCTCTCTTTCACTTTCACCAAATCTTTCAGATAACACTCTAACTCTAACCCTAACCCTAACCCTGAACTGACTGTCGTTCAACACCGGCATTCCTCTCTCCAACTAGCACAAATTTTTTTCCACTCTTCTCTTCCTGTAACAACTAATTACCTTCATGTAACATTCTCCTCCTGTAAATAAAAAGATTTCAGAGCAGGACTAACGCTCGAGCGTGACTTGATCAGACACAATAACTAAACAGCCTGGGTCAAGCGAAAGGTAACGTAAAAGGTTGAATTTCCTCTGTAGGGATCCATCTCATGTTGTCAGACACTTACAACAGCAATCTGAGCCTGTCAGGCGCCCAAACAAGTACACTTTGAGAGGACGTACATTGATGGTGTGCTATTGCCCCAGGACTAAAATACAGCCTGTTTTGCGGATTACAGCTGCAATGCCTCGCTTAATACTAGACCAATTAAAAAAAAATAGACCGTCTGGGAAAATATCGTTGAAAAATCCTAAAGTTATCCTTTAGTGTGTCACGAATCCTCCAGTGTGTCATGAAAACTATACATTAAGTCAATAAGTTCATTTAACATAGTAATGAAAACCTTGCGGCTAAGCTGGGATCAGAGAAACAAACATAATCAAGCAGTCCAGTGAACACGAGGAGGTTCCTGAGAATCTATTGTTAGAACAGAGCAATGCTCATGTGACCGACGGAGGACACACAATAAACGACCCATGATAGGTCTCTTATCTCATGAGATTGACCAAGACCTCATCCCTCTCTCTCGCTCTCCCTTAATCATGTCAATGTTACAAATCTTTTTTTAACCACGTTTGGGTGTGGGTGTGTGTGTGTGTGTGTGTGTGTGTGGTGTGTGTGTGTGTGTGTGTGTGTGTGTGTGTGTGTGTGTGTGTGTGTGTGTGTGTGTGTGTGTGTGTGTGGTGGTGGGTGGGGTACAGGTGTGTTGTGTGTGTGTGTGTGTGTGTGTGTCTGTCTGTCTCTCTGTCTGTGTTTCTGTTTGTCTGTCTGTCTGTCTGTCTGCCTGTGTGCGTGTGTGTGTATGCATGTGTGTGCGTGTGCGTCTGTATATGTGTGTGTGTGTGTGTGTGTGTGTGTGTGTGTGTGTGTGTGTGTGTGTGTGTGTGTGTGTGTGTGTGTGTGTGTGTGTGTGTGTGTGTGTGTGTGTGTGTATGCGGGAGTGTTTGTGTGTTTGTGTGTATGCGTGTGTATGTGTGTGTTTCAATGAGTTTAGAGAGGCAAGGATGGCTTTTCCTCTGGTGCATCTGATACAGACCAGACCCTACTTCTGAGGGATGTGTAGAAGTGATATCTAGATGGATATCCATAGAGCGCAGTATGAGTGTTTTGATGTTCCCTTTTAATTGAGTACTGCATGGCACTTGAAAAAATCAATAAATAGAACTGTATGCTGTGAGGATAACCAGATTACATATCGAAATCAAAACAAGGATTTAAAGAGCCAACAAAATCTGTTGCCAGAATTGGTAAATAATATTAATAATTATTTTACAACAATGTATACTCAAAATGCTCCTCACTGACTCTGTTCTGACTGTATTTCTTCTGGTTCATTTAGTGCAGCTATTCACTGTAACAAGATTATATGATATTGTCAATGGTTCCATGATGCAGATATAGCTAAACAACAAACCTGAATAGATGCTGCAGTTTGGTAGAGAGATGCCCACTACTCCTCTTATTCTTTCAGATTAGCCTGTGAAATGCTTTCATCTTTTCCATAGCTCAGCGAAGTGAGAGATTCTTCCACGAGTTAAAACCCATTATTTTCTCATTTTACACCTTTACTGCCCTTTTATTCCTTAGCCCATACACATCATCAGGTCATCTGCTCATGTGGATGACAGCAGCACTGCGGAACAGCCGCACAGGGAATTTTTCGCTGCTTAACCTACGATAATAAGCTGGTCTTGGAGTCACCCGTGACACTGCCAAAAGCAGAACGCAGCTTGCGAGTCCCTGCTTTGGCGGTAATAATGCCCTGGGGATGTCTTAGTGTCTTTGCTTCTCTTTCAACGTCCAGTAGCTGCCGGCAACGCTGAAATACCCCTCAGCTACCCCAATCCCTCTGAAAAAGTGCATTGTAAATCTATCCTTTTTGGGGCCAATGGAGAGAGTGATCATAATAACGGTTGGTGACTGGATACTCACTGGCGGAAAGCTGATCCGCTGCACTGAAGACCGAAACATCACATGCCTGCAAAAGAGAGGAGATGAGAGGAGGACAGGAGACGAGAGGAGGGAACACTCACAGGAAGTAGTGATAGAGGAAACTCCAAGCAGAGAGGATGCGTGGAATCCCAGGCATAAGAGATGAGACGGTTATGGGTGATTCACCACAGCATGTCTAAACGAGGGCGAGAGAGTTATGGCGAGAGAGAGAGAGAGAGAGAGAGAGAGAGAGAGAGAGAGAGAGAGAGAGAGAGAGAGAGAGAGAGAGAGAGAGAGAGAGAGAGAGAGAGAGAGAGAGAGAGAGAGAGGAGAGAGAGGAGAGAGGCAGAGAGAAAGAGAGAGAGAGAGAGAGAGAGAGAGAGAGAGAGAGAGAGAGAGAGAGAGAGAGAGAGAGAGAGAGAGAGAGAGAGAGAGAGAGAGAGAGAGAGAGAGAGAGAGAGAGAGAGAGAGAGCAAGAGAGAAAGAGAGAGAGAGAGCAAGAGAGAAAGATAAAGGAACTGAACACGCAAGGTATTTACTTGCAAGGAGTTTTCTCCACAGGCTTCTCCATCAGATTGTTGTCACATGGAGATGTCTTTATATCCTTACACCACAAGGGAACAAACAACAAAAAAAACCATCAAAAGCATGAGCATAGATTCAGTATTTATTTTCCTAGAATAAGGGGTGCCATGGGAATTGAATTGCTCACTTATTACTTATCAAACAACATTATGTCCCATTTTTGGTTATTAGGTTACTCATCAAAACTCTGCTTGTGTCAGCCATTAATAAACTAACGTGATTAAATTGTAATAAGTGAAATCCTGTGCGTAGCCACAAACCATACCATGCAAGGAAAAACTCATTGCCAACACATCAATACTAGCACATTGTGTTCTCCCTTGGAAAAAGGGAGGATAGCCAGTGGTTGTCTGTTGAACATTTGCCTAAAAGAGCTGGAAACAACTGTGATGAAGAGTAACACCATCTCTATCGTCACCATGGCTTCCTAAAGGGCTTGTACACCAAGTCAAATCGCAATAAACGCCACCATTGTTTCTGGTAGTAATGATGTATGGGTCATTGTTTAGAAATAGGCGTGAAATAATTTGTCATTGCCATCTCAAAATGGCGGAGCAAACACATCCCATAATGCATTCTGATGTACAAGCCCTATTGAGGATGACCCATGGGGATGACCCCCACCAAGCCTCACCTTGTCCCTGATGCCAAGGGTGAGGTTGTGTGAGCGGGGGCAGCTCCTAAATGAGCAGGAGGCCTGGCGCTTGAGGCCCTCCTGGATGGTGTCCGTGTAGTTGTAGGCCCCTGGAAGCAGCAGTTCCCCCCGGCGCGGCCAAACATTGCGGGCTTCCCTGCCCGGAGCCTTGAAGCCATAGGTCCTCCTCACGGGTTTCAGCGCTGCTTCTTCCAAAAAGTTCCTGATGGGATAGTGACCCGGGATGGGTGTGTCCTCCAGGGATGAGATGGGAGATTAGCGATTCAATTACTAATTGACCGCCCCCCACCCCGCACCCCACATGATTCCTATGGGTTTTAGAAGCCATCTATTCAATAGGAATCCATTGAAAGAGACAGAGCTGAGAAAGAGGGCGAATTCAATTTTTGACATTTAAATCCCATCGTGTGTGTGTGTGTGCGTGTGTGCGTGTGTGTGTGTGTGTGTGTGTGTGTGTGTGTGTGTGTGTGTGTGTGTGTGTGTGTGTGTGTGTGTGTGTGTGTGTGTGTGTGTGTGTGTGTGTGTGTGTGTGTGTGTGTGTGGTGTGTGTGTGTGTGTGTGTGTGTGTGTGTGTGTGTGTGTGTGTGTGTGTGTGTGTGTGTGTGTGTTTGTGTGCACATGCGTGTGTGTGGGTGTGTTTGTTTGTGTGTGTGTGAGATGACATTAGATGTAATACTTACAGATTGTCTGATTGTCCTTTCAAAATGAGTAGACAATTACAAACCATTTGGCATTTCCATCATAAAGGGACCTACTTTTAATGTTTCCAGCCACCAGCTTCCACGCCCAGTGGGGTCCCTCTTCATATTATTTTCCTTTAAAGAAGATTTAAATTAGCTGAGATAAATGAAAAACAATGTCGAAACAAGCACTTTCTTAGAAGTTTCATTCACATTGCAGTATAAACAGCCTCAACCGGTTGTTTTGTTCAATGCACATGTCATTACACAAATTCTTAATTAAAAAAAGATTGTGGGTAATCTCACCTGGGCCATTATACCTCCTCTTCCGGCCATGTCGCTGAGGGAAGCGATACTAATAATTTTCCATGTGGTCCTGTTCTGCTCTTGCACCGTATTGATCGTTTGTTTGCTGTCTGGGTTCCAGTGACACCTGACCACCGCTTCACTGTGACTGTTACTATAGCAGCAGTTCCAACGTCAATCAATTTTTTAAACAAGTTGGCCCTGTGGAGGGCTAAATATAGACACACCAACAGGCCTGACGTTAGGGATTTAAGGGAGGAAATACTAGTTCCGTTATTAGCTTACAATTATATTGCATAGGATGGTTTACTCGCATTTAAGGGTCAATGGTCAGTATTTGATTGCTATGTCAGGTTGTATAAATTATGTATTTTATCTTTTCACAATGGTGTTCTACCCGACTGACTGGAAACTTCTCTGGTAACAGTGCATTGCCAAACAGTCTCCATCTCTACTTCATTACAAGTCTCATAAAGTGATGTGGTTATCTTTGGAGATTCGTTACAAACCCTTTCAAACATGTGTCAAGTATCAACCTTCCTGGCATACAGCTCTCAAACGCAAACATGCAGAGGCTCCCCTCAGCTAAACTAAGAACCTTCAAAAGCGCCTTCTAGAATCTCAGTGAAAGTGCAACATTCACCCCTGTTGCTAGGCAACATGGAACATATGATTCTGAGAAGCTAGGATTTTGTTTACTGTTCTCGTCTAGGAAAAGAAAGCTCATGTGACTACCTCTACATACATGCGTTCTACATAACACGCTTTAGAATTTAATATTTCAATGCCTGATTTCACTACCTGAGGTTACAAAATCATTAAATTCTGAACGTTTTTTGGAAACTGCTTTAAATTTTAAGTGGTCGCTTTGACACTTTCAAAAAATTATGCTCCCAGTCCAATTTGAACTTGACAATTTCCTCAGCCTTTAAAGGGTCAAATCTAGTGCATGCACCAGAAACAAAGGCAATACAGAGGTCCACAAGAGAGCTTTATTTCAGTCATTGAAATGATTAACTTAGTATCTGCAAGCTACTGTAACAAACTCAATATTGAGAAGGAAAAAAAGTTACCGATGTATGCTAGTGCCCGGTGCCACGTCATTGTGGTCAAATGCCCAGTAAGACATTACTCATCTTCCTAGGTGGTCTGACAGAGTGAGTGCACATAGCCCATCTAGCCAGTAGATAGCAACTTTCATGTAGAGTACAATTTTAATGCTCTTGAACACTAAATCCTTTGAACCCACTCTGCCTTTATTTTAATGACAATACAGACTTCATCCAAAAATGGAACTATAAAGGGGCATTGGCTGATGCTCCTCTCAGTATTTTGGGACATTGAACAATGGATACTTCAAACAGTAAACATCTTTAATGAGTAAAGAAAAAAAAAAAGTCAAATGAGCATTCTGCCCCAAATACAAAAATGGGAATTACAGCATATACAAATGTTAACCGAGAAAACAAGACAATTTTCAAATCTGGGTAGATTGTAACTTTTATTGTAAAACAAAAATATACAACTTGGAATGGATTATTTGAGGCATGGCCAAAGACCATTAAAAAAAGAAAAAGAAATTAAAAGTAGTGAGTAAAACATTAAAAAGCATAGTAAGATTAGTCATTTCTGGTATATAGAACAGCAGATACAAAAAGAGTTTGTACGAGTACCTAGGAGATACACCCGTGTCATTTTTTTGCAGTAGTGCAATGCTGAGAAATTTTCCATATATACTTTGTCCGTAGTCCATGCAGAGTTTAGCTTCTCCACATCGTTTCCATGCCAACAGCGTTGCCAAGTGACAACCAGCAGACAGGTTTCCAATACCGCCATGCGTGGAGGGGCCTGTGCCCACATGAGAGGAAGGTTTTTAAGTTCTCTGGCCAGCCAAGGCCTCCACAGGCATCTGGTTGCAAGACCGCTCCGTCACTCCAAAACACCATGACAGCAAAAGAAAGGGACATGGGGACAAGAGCGTATGCAGTTTACATGCAGTTCCTTTGGACAGCAAGGGGCAGGGACGAGAGGGGGGCTATTAAGATTTTACAGATAAATTACACAAAGAAAAAAAGGCAAATTATTTATAAGAAATCTGTACAAGGCCATCACTTCGCCGTCATCATTTGTACGAACTCTGCAAAAGAAAAGAAAAATGGAATACAATTATTTCAGTATTCAGTGAATAAGGAATGATGTTTTATAACCAAAAATCACCGTCAGTGAAAGACACACACCTTCATAGTTGACCTGACCATCACCGTCAATGTCTGCTTCTCTGATCATCTCGTCCACTTCTTCGTCAGTCAGCTTCTCACCCAGGTTTGTCATCACGTGGCGCAGCTCAGCAGCACTGATGTAGCCGTTGCCATCCTGAATATGAGGAGAGTTAGTGTCCATACATCAAGGATGCTTCATCATCATAAAAGGCTGATTGTCGTGCAGACCACAAACCTACCTTATCAAAGACACGGAATGCTTCTCTGATCTCCTCCTCGCTGTCTGTGTCCTTCATCTTCCTCGCCATCATGGTCAGAAACTCCGGAAAGTCTATCGTTCCATTACCTAAAGAGCAAGAAGGAAACATTAGCATTAATTCATGAGCAACTCTTCAGTCCTCCCAATAGAGCAGCGCAGAGAAGGGCCAATGTTGACTCGCACCATCAGCGTCAACTTCGTTGATCATGTCCTGGAGCTCAGCCTCTGTGGGGTTCTGGCCCAGGGAGCGCATGACAGTGCCCAGCTCTTTGGTGGTGATGGTGCCATCGCCATCCTTGTCGAAGAGCGAGAACGCCTCCTTGAATTCTGTTGAAATTAAAAAACACAAGGAAACATATTTAGACTGGTAGGGCAGAAACCATAACAAATATCTGCTCCACTTAGGTGATTTGGTATGCTCAAAATATCTAGTATGGCAGCTACGAATATTATAATGCCACATTAGCTTGTAGCCAAGGGCATCGAGTCACTCTTGTTTAAATTGCACACAAGCCAAGTGTTGTTACTGAAAACACTGGAGCCGTTTCTGGCCAAACAAAGACATTATAAGGAACCACGAGAATGCAAAGGCTGGCATTCTTTACATGGGTGTAGAGTACAGAGGGAACAACAAGTGTGGACAGGACTAGAGGGCAGCAGCCCACATAGCTTCAGGCTGCCATTTCCAGGCTCAAAGCACAAGGGAGAACACTTCATTTAAATATTTATAGACTAAAAGATGCTTTGGATTGAGTGACTACTCCCATCTCATGGCCATAAATGGAAAAACTGAGACATCCAAACAATGCCAGGATTCCGTGGCAGTCAATACAAAATAATTAGAGGCCAAGCACTCGTTCAAGACACAACCCACTGAACGCTCTAATTGGTATTAATGCGCCTTAGGAAGGAGTTACTCATATTTGAGCATTGCGCCTAGAAAAAGCTAGTCCAATTGGAAGAGGCTACTGGGAGAACACGCCCAGTTCAAAGGAGACACAAGGCACAGGATGTAGTTGTGGTCGTTACAACTCCTTACACCCAGTACTCATGATTACATCATTTATTACTTAGCAACCAGGAAAATGCAAAGGTTTCTGTTTAGAAGTCCTTGAGCGCTAGACAGCCAATCTGAAACAACTGGCTCATTCATTCTTGTATTTTATGACCAGCTGGCCTTCAGGTAGAAAGCCTTAAAAGGAAGAAGTATAATCCCAATGCAAGGACTGTCAGGATCCATTTCAGAGGCCACGTGCCGCAACTCAAATCATCCATGTCTTACCGGCAATCTGCTCCTCTGTCAGTTGGTCTGCCTGAATATGGAAACAAATTAACACAATTGTATTAATTCCAAAAACCACGAATCAGCCTGCAGAACTTATATACGTTTCCTAATTAACGTTACACGTACATATTTTAAGAACCAAAACCATATCCTCGCAAGATGATTACCACCGTTAGCATTCTAAGATTCAGTGGTGATCAACGCAATACATGCACCCCTCCTCCTACAATCGACATGGACACGATTAGCCCAGCATTACAAGTATTTCCTGGAGTCAACATAGGCTAGTAGAGTCATTCGAGGCCTTTACGCCCCAGCTCGTCTTGAACGACGCACACTTGACGTTAACGTCTCCTTCGGCACGAGACAATGAACGAGTTCCATTTGGCGGTAAATTGTATCAGTAGCCGGGAGAGAATAACGTTACCGCCTCTCCCTGGCTATGAGCAGTAGTCAATACGATACAAGCCGAGGAGGAATTTGTATTCAGGGGCAAGGCATGAACCACCGTCCAATATGGTAAGGCGTTTCACAGATTTGACAAGGAAAAAAAACAAACTTAAAAAAAACACCGCAATTTAGATCGCAAACATAATTTGCATTAAATACTTTTTCTATTACGTTAGGCCATAAAAGAGCCCGGCAGGATAACCTCATAGACCAGCTATTGTTTAACAAATTTGGCACAATACAATGCTAGGTTGGCCTTGTGTACACAAATATCACATAATAATTCGTAATAAGGCAGTAAGATCTGGCATTAGTTCGTCGCCGGTGCTGCAGTCTCCTCGCTGTCACAACTGCATGCATGACGTAGCGTTTGATAAAAACGGAAAACCTCAACAAACCAATTGTTATCTTAGGCATGCAAAGAACAGACTGTAAACGTTTTACATGGTTTCCTTACCATTTCGAAGAAGATGGGGCAGCTGATTTACAAATAAGTCCGTAAGTGATCACAGTAATGATCAACTTCAACACGCTCACTAGAAATCTCTATCAGTGCACTGAGAGAAAAGCAACTGGACGCGCCTTTAACGGATATTCTTTAACTCCTCCTCTTTTAAGATCCCTCCGCCAACTTCCTCTTCCCTCAATCAATACAAAGTTTAAATAACTGACTCTATTACAAGATTCACCACGTAAAAAAGAATGACATATTTTGATGCCAAAATATAATTAAATCAAAGATTTACCAATTTAATTTCCACATTTTAAAGCTCGTCTTTTTCATTCTAGATAACTGCGTATGAATACATTCTGCTAGTGTGATACGGCATAAGACGTAGCGGCATGAAATACCTCGCCCTGATTGGTCTGTTTGTACCTGCAATGCGTCACTCTCTTCGTCTGCGATGGCGCTGCATTTTGTCGATGGGATTCTGGTTAGCGCTACAAGCATAGCAGACAGGCTTGTTGCATAGTGTCTACATATGGTTATAATCGTTATGGACATCCAATGACATAGTTGGTTTTCAGCACTAACAAGGAATAGCATGAAGGGGACAGTTTTTCTGTGGTGATTTCGTTTGAGCAGAATTAATATTTCTCAAAAAAGATGATTTAAAAATTCATTTTAAATGTATGAATAGCGATTATAGTATTCTGCATGTTATGTTTTCTGCTTTTGGAGATGTGGAAAGTGTAGGGCGGGTATTGTGTGTGTGTGTGTGTGTGTGTGTGTGTGTGCGCGTGTGTGTGTGTGTGTGTGTGTGTGTGTGTGTGTGTGTGTGTGTGTGTGTGTGTGTGTGTGTGTGTGTGTGCTGTGTGTGTGTGTGTGTGTGTGTGTGTGTGTGTGTGTATTTATCAGTTCATGTATATGCCTGCTTGAACAAGATGTCAGTGTGGTCGGCTTGCAGTTAAATGAGGGGGGATTCTCAGGTCTAATTGCTCTGCTGGTGTTGATGGGAGTTTCTGATAGCCTGATTTCTTATGCCCGACTGCCCCTGTGGTTCCCGTTGACCACCTGTCTCAGGGCCTGTCATACGGAGAGATGAGCGAGAATGAGGGGCACAGGAAGAATATAATCTAACAGGGAAGCGTTAGACCCAAGTCTAATGCCTGTGTCCTAGAAGATAGAGGGTAGTTCACGCAAACCTATACATGGACGTGAAGAGCAGGACCATGACAATAAAACAACTAAAATAGAGAATCTTGGGGAGATGTATCTCCTTCTGTGTGCACTCTTCAACACTGTGGTGCTAGAGGTGCTGTTGGCTCTACCATGTGATCTCATGAGCAGACTCAGAGCAGAACCGGCTCATTCCCACACACATAATCTGGAACACACTGGAGCCTATTCATTTGAACCTGTGGGGTGTTGTGGGGTTGTTTTTTTTCAGACAGGATTTTTCTCACCCGTCAGATTATGTAACGCCGAAGGAGACGGCACAAAGGCCTAAATCTGTCACAAGAATAAGATAATCCGGGGCATGAGTGGAAGCGAGCACGCGCTGTTATATGTGATTAGCATATGTGCTAGGGAGTGTAAAACGCGGGGACTTTTGCGCTCGCCAAATGAGAAGATGCACACACCACTTCTGTGTTGCAGAGTGTCCCACTGGATTACTTATGTAGCCCTGGCCTCCATGCGTTCCTGCGCATGCATCTCAGATCACATTATATAATGTGTCACCGCTGTGCTGATAAAAAAAACTAAACATAAAAAGGTGTTACAGTTTGATCGTAAAACAGGTTTAATTAGTTACAACCCTCCCTCTTTGTTCTTCCTGTCTTGTTTCAATAGTGGTTCCTCATCCATTGGACTCAGCTGTTTGGTTGCTTGATGACATGGTTCAGAATGTCAGCACTCGGGAGATCTGGCTGGGGTCAAAGCTCACCATGGGTTAGAGGTTAGTGTGGATGGGGCATATCGGAACCCAGGAGAAATGATTTCAATGACTGTAAACCCGGACACATTGTGGTGGAAAACGTTGACTTTGTGCTGATTAACAGAGAAAATATACTCATAGAAAACTTGATTACCAATGACTCAAATGACAGGATGTGTGTATGTGTGTATATAATGTGTATGCTATTCAAGAATGCCCTCTAAAGGGAAGCTTCAGATAGGTTCAGACAAGATAACGATGGCTGTATTGTGTATGAGCTCCAAGTGTTTGAGCTCCAAAATAAGTTCCACAACAACAATTTCAATCAAGTGATATAGCAATCATACCGACCTTGTGTAAATATTGAGGACTATTGCATTTCTGTTTATTTTGAAGAAAGGAACACCCTTGACATTCTCATTGTTGTCTTTGTGTATGTGTCTCTGCATTTCGTTTCAGCGTGAAACCTTACCTATACTACACACCGGTTTGTAAGGACTCCACCACAACTGTTTCCCCTATTACATTACCTGTTCTAATCAGTGAATGTCTAATTGCACCAAATAATCTTTATCTGCTTCAGCCCAACCCAGGCCGGGTTCTAGTTGTTTCCATGGATCAAAGGTTACATAGCTTTAGTAGAGGTGAGGCCAGCACCCTTAGCCTTTCCATCTTCATTAACGTCACTTCTCGGTCGCTTGAAACATCACTCCCACCACAACTCATTCCTTTTGTTCCCTTGGTAGAACACCAAACGTAGCTCCATGCAGAAAGAGAAGGGCTAGGCCGGCGAGGGCCGAGGTTGGTGGTGGTGGTGGTGGTGGGGTCACATTGCGTATACCTTTATTGGTATGCTCATTGCACAAACCTTGTTCGCAGAATAAGTCTTGTATTCAAAGTGGAGCCTCGAGGCTAATGCTTGGCCAATGTGACCAATAGAGACCTCCATGCATGGATGAATGCAGGTGACAAATATGAGAAGATGTCCACCTATGTAACCAGAAGACATGCCGATCATTAATGAATGAGGCTTTGTAAATGCACCTGCCAGCTCCGTTCCTGAGGTGTGGCTCACCTTTCAGATAGAAAGAGAAAGAGAGAGAGATTGAGTCTTTGTTGGTCGGAGCCAGTGAAATTGACATGGTAAACAAACGCACACTCACAGAGAAACAACAATGTTTTTGTGTGCGTTTTTCAGTATAGATGTACCTGTCACCATGTAACTATACATACATGCAGGGCAGTGTAAATGTGGACGTGTACACTGGTATATGGATGTTGACTACCAGGGAAAAGGAATGTTTATGCACGCATGTATTTTTTATGACCTGCAAGCAATGTCTGCCAGATATGGCCTTCTCCTTAGAGGATTCCTGATTACGACTAAGATGTTTGATTCCTTGCCGCCGTAAAGCAAAGGTCTGCCTCAGCCAATTAACTATTAAGTCACGGAGCCTGTGAAAGGGCACGGCCAGCCACACAGAGGCAGGCCTCCTCAGAGTGTTTATAAATGCGTGTGAAAGAGGGCCTCAGCTGGGGAGGGCCAACATGCCAGCTGTGCCCCGGCCAATCTCACCCAGTGCTCTGTGTTCATCAACGTCCCCACGGGCCTACCTGTTACCCGGAAACGACTTTATTGTGCAAAAAAAAGGCTGTGATGGAGGCTGAAATGATGAATGGGTCAGATAAGAGGATTTTCTCGTGCAGGCTATTCCCTGCCTCATTTCAATCATGTTGTGATGAAATGGATATTATAGTTAAGCATGCACTTATCCCCCTCCAGCACCATCCCTAGCACATTATATTTGTTTGCTCTGGCAAGTCTCCATTGCTGCCCGCCATACCTATCTGGTCTGTGGCTAGGATTCTGTGTTCGAGAAAAACAGAGCTTGTCGATAGACTCCCTGCTGTTGATGTTTGCTGTTCTCTTCTTATATTTCTATTTGAATGTTACCCTTCTCTCATTCCTCTATGTATTTCTAGCTCCCCTCTCTCTCTCTCTCTTTCCCTCTCCCTCCCTCTCTCCTCTCTCTCTCCCTGTTTCGTTCTCTGGCTCACTTCCAGCTGTCTGCTGCAGTCAGCGCGGAACTGTACTTCAAACCCTGCAGCCCTCGGCGCCACATGAATCGCCGCTCCCTGGAAAACAGAAGTACCGGAGACAATTAAATGAAATGGCAAAAATAAGGAGCTCTCCCCTCGCTTGCCTGTTTAGCTGTTGGAAGGAGTGCGCTCTGTTTGACACAGGTGTCAGGGGCGGTCCTCCCAGTGCAGCTTAAGGTCCTTTGGCGTGTGTGCGTGTGTGTGTGTGTGTGTGTGTGTGTGTGTGTGTGTGTGTGTGTGCGCGCGCTTGCACTTTAAAGTCAGGAAGTTTGTCCTTCCTCAGCGTGGCATGACAACATGATCTGGCTTTACTCAATTAGCACAACTCTCCGAGGATGCAAGGCAGGGCTACGGAGGAGCGGTGCTGCGGTTCTACAGGAGGAGTACCAGAACAAGTGGGAGGGTTCTTTTTGAGAGTGTGCACGTAGGCACGAAGGTGTGTGTGTGTATCTGATTGAAGTGTGGGGACCAGAATGAGGACACTGGCAGGGAATGTGCTTTGCAGCAGCCTGTCCTTGACCCCCCCCCCCCCCCCCCCCCTCGCCTGGAATGCAGACTGGGCCAGGTCGGTTCCCGCAGTGACTGGGATCTGCAGGGGCTCGCCTGCCGCTTCACATGAGCTCATTTTGCAGGTGGTGCTTGTGACTAGACTTTACTGCACGCTGCGGTCACTTCCAGATGAAGGCTGCAGAGCAGGTGTCTGGAAGGGTGTGTGTGTGTGTGTGTGTGTGTGTGTGGTGTGTGTGTGTGTGTGTGTGTGTGGTGTGTGTGTGGTGATGGGTGTGTTAGTGGTGCTGGTGTGTACGTGTGTGTGTGTATGTGTGTGTGTGCATGGCGACAAAAAAAAAAATTTCTTCTGTCTGACTCAGTAATGACACCTAGTGTCTTTGAAAGATATTACAGTTCAACAGTTGAGTGGGGAAATAGATGAGTTGAAATGTCGCATAACGACAGTACCCTCCTGCTGGTGCTTTAACATTTGACCTCAACTAATAGAAGCTTATGGCTAGCCTTTGCTAGAGGTTTCAACAGTAACTTCTTGTCTGTTTTTGATTAAATTAATAGCCCAGTCAAATACAAGTAAACATAACAATCTAAAATCCACGACTAATTATCTTAACTTCAATAGAATCAATTTGTTTACATTTCTACCAATGCACTAATTCACAGAAATGGGCAACATCCATACAATTTTGATTCATAGACTTTTTTTTAAATATAAGAGATTTTAGACATCTTTATTAAAACCCCCCCAACAAGTTAAATATATAAAATGCAATATGTTTCGATACATTTAAAAATAATGAAATATTTCTTTGTCCAACCAAATAAATACACAAACTGCAATTTGTATCGGTCTTTACATGTAGGGTATCCAATGCTTCCTTTCTAAACTAGAGTTGATGCACCATTTAAAAAAAGAAGTCTGGCTAAAGATAAAGGCGTATCAAGGGTAAATGTCAGAGTCATTTGGAACCTGAAGACCACTGCAGTGGTTTTCTTTTCATCAATGTCTCCCAGCCAAGAGGGCTATTGGTTTTGCTGGGTCAGACCCTATGGAGGAATTGGCAGGCCCCCTCTCTCTGCATTAACGGTCAGGATCTAATAGACTTTCAAAGTCACTCAGGCTTAAATGTTTGTACATTGCGGCATAAATAAGTCATCCGTCTTGTCATTATAAGGCCATTACGGCTCTTAAAATTCCCAATCACCTGTCAGGTGCGTGGGTGAGCGGGGGAGAATGTTTGTGAGCATGCAAATACACGTGAGTGTGCATGCACACGCACGTCTGTGCATGTTTGCTTTTTCTAGCTTTTCTTCCGCTGCACTTTGTGTGCATTTGATCATATTACATGTCTGTTTGTCTTTGTGTATGTGTGACTGTGTTTGCGCTAGAATGTATGTGCGTGTGTGTGTGTGTGTGTGTGTGTGCGTGTGCGTGTGCGTGTGTGTGTGTGTGTGCGCGTGTGCGTGTGCTGTGTGTGTGTGTGTGTGTGCGTGCGTTCGTGCGTGTGTGTGTTGCGTGTGTGCGTGCGTGTGCTGTGCGTGCGTGCGTGCGTGCGTGCGTGGTGCGTGCGTGCGTGCGTGTGCGTGTGCGAGGTGCGTGGTGCGTCGTGCGTGCGTGCGTGTGTGTGTGTGTTCAGCTTGCCGACGAATATATATGATTGGTGTGAGGGTAGCTCCTGGGTGGGAGCGTGTCCAGGGGGCGGGGGCAGGAGTGGCTGATGTACTGGAGGGAGGGGTCAGAGTAGTTGAAGGGCGGGGGGATATACTGCAGGTACGCAGGCAGCAAATGGGACGGCCTGCAGAAGAAAACGCAAAGCAAACAGACAAAACAACCAATCAGAGATATCAAAAGTGCCACCTGTCACACATGACACAATGCACAATGGCCAGGCGTTGGTGTGTCCAGGTTATTGCTGGGGGTCTTGTTAGTGATATCGTTTTGTAATGCGCAATGATGACATACAGTATTTAGTTAAAGAGGTCAAACTATTATATTACTTATGTAAGCAAGACATTGGACTGTGTATGGATATCATACACAGTATACCTTCTATTAGTATTAGTGTTATTTTCTTACTTACTTTTTTGGACCAATTACGAAAAATCCTTGCTGGTATAGGATGCTTTTAGTACTAACATTAGCCTAATTTGGGGCTAGGCAGATTACCAGCATGAGAAATCCACTAGAAAGTATATTGTGGAGCCAGACATCTTGTTTTTATATATCTTATTTTGCAGCACAGATATTTTGGATTACACTGGTAATATCAGTATCAGTAATATCATAATATAATATATAATATAAATATCAGTAAATCTTTTTTCTTCAAGGAACCAATGATGCACAGAGCGATAGGTTCATGCACGAAAGAATTCTGCTCTGAAAAATGTATTCAGACATGTTCAAAATGTTTTAGAGACATTTGAACGAGGATCTTTCAGCAATGCATTGTTTATATCGCCTGTGGGATTAAAAATGTATCTGCGTGCCCTGGTATCATCCGACATAATCCTAAAACAGCGTCTCTCTGAATTGTTGACTGTGAACGGACAGAAGCGTGCCTCGTCTGGACAATTAAGTCCATCTACAGTAAT
The DNA here is from genome assembly GCA_900291075.1 of Melanogrammus aeglefinus. Classification (NCBI taxonomy): domain Eukaryota; kingdom Metazoa; phylum Chordata; class Actinopteri; order Gadiformes; family Gadidae; genus Melanogrammus; species Melanogrammus aeglefinus. The sequence goes on along the minus strand of OLKM01000264.1, from coordinate 48,294 downwards.
CACACAACTTAATCCCCCAATCCCACAAAGGGCCATTATACATCCATAGGGATTCTATCCAGTAAACAGAGGGCCTAAGCCTTAATCAAGTAGATCGACCTTCATATACACCGTATACATGGGCCAAGTACATTGCACAACATACATTGTGGTAATGATGTAGATTGCGTGTGTACACACACGCCACAACACTTACTTATACTGTGTTAAAGATGAATGAAAGTACATACCATTCAGTTCAGTGTGGTTTCCTCTACTCCTCATCCTAACTACTACCACTATAACTGCTACTAATAACAAACAATATTAGAAGATATTAACACTATGACGTTATGAAGATCCTATGCAATGATAATTCTATAACATTTAATTATACAGTTATTAGGTTGGCGTTCCAAACACCTTTCAGCATTTCACTGCACGTCACACAGCCTTAGTCATCCTCTGTCTTCTACAACAAAGTGTTCTGATACATGGGAACAGTTTTATAACTCGTATGCAGCCCAGTGTTGTCAGTAGGTAAAGCTTTTAGTTTAATATAGTACGAGAGTGGGTAGTCCATTCGCCGACAGAGGAGAAGCGCAAGGAAAGAAGTGCAGCAGAGTCATACCATTGCCATCTGCGTTCCCCGCTACCTACAGCTACAGACTCTTAGGACCCACTAGACTGGTGTGAGGCTAACCATGCACTTGTGTATGGATATGTGCCACACACAGATACATGTGTGTGCATACACATACCCACATTAGTGCGCCCCTGCGGCAGTGGTCGTGTTTGTGCTTTTGTTTGTTTTTTAACCTTTAAGTTGTGGACTCCAAACATCCTACTCAGACACCGATCAATTCCAATGCATGAGTCACCCTCGATTATTGGGATTATGGAATTGTGGTGCGTGGGTGTTGGTGGTAATGTGTGTGTGTGTGTGTGTGTGTGTGTGTGTGTGTGTGTGTGTGTGTGTGTGTGTGTGTGTGTGTGTGTGTGTGTGTGTGTGTGTGTGTGTGTTGTGTGTGTGTGTGTGTGTGTGTGTGTGTGATTGTATATTTTTTGTGTGTGTGTGTGTGTTGTGTGTGTGTGTGTGTGTGTGTGTGTGTGTGTGTGTGTGTGTGTGTGTGTGTGTGTGTGTGTGTGTGTGTGTGTGTGTGTGTGTGTGTGTGTGTGGCCCCAAGTGCGTGTGTGTCCTACTCACTCTCTGGGGGCGGTCTTTTTGCGGGGGCAGCAGCAGCAGAAGCACAACAGGGCGAGCAGCAGCAGCAGGAAGGGGATGCCAATGCCCAGCACCAGGCCCAGGATCAGGGCTGTGTTGTCCCTCTCCAGAGGCTTCGCCACACTGCTCTCGTTCCCTGCTTGGGTAACGTCCCTGCCTGAAACATAACGGTCAATAAAATAGTAAAAGATAAAATTACATGAAAATATAGATTTAAAAATGCAACGTTTGCTTAATTCATGATGTGCCGTCTTGCATGTCCTTGACTGAGCAATGAGCGGTTAAAAAGCATAACCGTCTGTAGGTGTAGCATAAATAAATAAACATCCCAGAATAACAGTGTCCACGTCCCTGTTAACAATCTGTTCATCAGCAGGGCAACATTCAACATTCACCATCCTGTCCCTCCCCGGCAGCCCCGTGCTTCCCCGGCCTGGGAGTGCATCCTAGCAGCGGGGCTCCTTACCCAACACGCAGGCCTGGGACTCGTCCACCTCGGTGGTGCCGTTGCACACGCACCTGTAGCCGCCGTAGGTGTTGGCGCAGAGGGCCGGCCACGCGCACGCGGCCTCCTTGGCCGCGCACTCGTCCAGATCTGTGGGGGGAAGGCGGTGTTAGAAAAGAACAAAAAAGAAAAGAAAAAGGTGGCTGAGTGGGCGGGAAAAACAGATACGCTCTCTCTCACTCTCACCCTCTTCCACGATGAAACCACACCGCGTTTGGTGTGCAATTATAGTTTCATTGCACCCTTGTGTGGTATAACATCTTTTTATAGTTGCTTTGATTGTTTGCTATGTATACACACACCATTATCATAGTTATCAATAAATATTGATTTTCTGGAGTATGTTTTACTGATATATGTCACAGTGTTGTGATGCTGTGTAAATCCTGACACATAGCACACATTGGGTGTTGAACACATTATACTAGGACACTACCTACTGCTGCCTCAAACCCATCTGTATTTAGATATACCAGACGTGTTCAGTACATGAGCATGTTGTTGTTGTTGTTGTTGTTTTACCTCCGACTTCGGGAAGGCCGATGCCGTAGAAGCGGCCCACGCGGCCCAGGTATTCCTGGATGTACCATGCGGGTGTGTCGCTGGACACGTTGATGCGGTACTCCCCGGCCCCCAGCCCGGACCCCTGCCGCGGGCCCTTAATGCTGGCGTTGTAGAACTTGTTCTGGAAGCCCACCGACAGAATCTCCTCCAACTTTGGGACCCCGTGTTTGGGTTGGTGGGGTGGGGGGGGGGGGGGGGGGGGGGGGTGGAGATGGAGATTGTAAAGACGACAATGATGCCAATAATATGTTTTGTGAGTGTGTATTATGTGTATTATGTATTATAGTCTGCCAAAGACGTTGACGTCGCTTAGCAACCGAGTACGCTGGGGCTGATAAGTTGGCAAACTACTTGCGGAGTGATGCGAAAGACGGCAAAAAAACCACTTTCCTTGACAGTTCTCATTATATGCCTAGTAACGGGGAATTATAAAATATAATTTACTGCCGGAAGTTGTGAGAGGCCCGTGCAAGTGAACGGAGCGTTTCACGGCATTGAGAAGAGCCGTGTAATAAGTGCTGTTAATCACATTGTTTCATATTTCATATATTGTGCTATGGTTATATATATATGAAAAGGCAGAGGTGAAGTCTGATATCACAGTGTACTATTATAACGACACACCCACTCTCACAAACACACACACACACACACACACACACACACACACACACACACACACACACACACACACACACACACACACACACACACACACACACACACACACACACACACACACACACACACAAACACACCTGTGTCAGCATATCCTGTGCGGGATCCTTGTCCTTCCAGTCCATGGAGACGTTAAACACATTAAAACCTGCAGGGAGAATACAGAAATGGCCACAACAACCACATAATGACCTCAGACTGCCATATAAGGCCTGGGTCCCCATGGTAGCAACACACAGGAAGTCACACTGACACATTACCGAGCCAGAGAGAGAGAGGCAGAGAGAGATAGAGGGAAAAACGGGAGCAGTCATCTGGGATCTCTTACCTGGAGGGTTTGCTGACTCACCTGTGAAGAACAAACAAACAGTTTAGCGCGACACATAGCACGCTAAGGACAAGTTTGTGTACACTCACCTGGGAAAAGAATAACATTAGCCATAAACAAACCAAATAAAAGCCAGCCTATTAAGTCCTAAAAATAGGCCAATAATGACCAATAATTATTATGCTACTTTCTTCATTAACATTTATCAGTTGACAAAAGCAGTACAAAAACCTAAGATGGATTCCTGCCATTCTGCATGTACGAACATGCAGTAACAGGCGGTATGGAGTCAAATTAAACAACTGTAAACAGGCACACACATCTACATGCAATGCATGTATTGTAATATCCTTCAATAGTTCACATAAAGGGGGATTCTGGGCTGGACAATTTCATACAGGACATGGAATGTCCTAATTGTTCTGCCTTGTCCATACAGGGGGACATCAGGAAGGTACGTACCACAGCCATCAGCCACCCTGCTCTTCTGGTACCTACAGGAGCAGTGCACAGAACCAGGCCGGTTCACACACTCAAACTTGGCGTTGGGGCAGGCAGAGGGGTCCTGACACTCGTCGATATCTGCAACATGTACATGTTTCAATCGACTCTCCACAGTTACCACATTACTGTCAAATTTGTAGTTGTAACTAAAAATGAAGTCCTTGACATCTGTTTTAGACTTCGATTTTGCCTTATGGTATTTAGGGCCATATCACTTATATGTATGCCATTTTGTTGGCCAGTGAAAAGCGTTTAAAGCGTTAAAATTCCTAGCCCTTACCCTTTGAATAGTAACTGCAGTTAGGCTTTAGTGCCAAAGCCATTGAAGATATGATATCATTCATAGATTAATTTATTGTATTTCTATGTCTTCTCTACTACCTAGGCCAGCTAGATATCTGCCCACATTTAAAGGAAAAAAATGTTTTATGCTTCTTTGGTGACGTTTGAAGCTGTGTAATATCATATTGTAGAAAACCATCTTTAATTTGTTTCTCTGCTTGGAGAGTCAGCCAGTCATGACAATTGCACTAATCAGAGTTTCACCAGAGACAGAACTGTAGCGCATGAGATTAGCACTTTTAGCACCTCAGTTGCTATTTGTGTCTTTCTCTTGCTCTCTGCTTCTCTCACCTGTGCAATTAAGTCCGTCCCCGGTGTAGCCAGGCTTACACTTGCAAGAGTAGCTGTAGCCGTTGTTGTCGCAGTCAGCCATCTCGTGGCAGGGAAAAGGGGAGGGAGGCAGGCAAAAGTCTGAGAACCCAGAAGGAGATCAAACACGCGCACATATATAATAAAGGTTGGTGAACAATGGGTCTGAGAACTTCAGTCGCACAAAACCTGACCTGATCTCTTTGTCCCATCAAGCTTTGACTACAAAACAAAACAATGATTTGATGCATCATATAATACCAAGTGTCATTAGGAGTCACCCATACAATTTGATTAACACAAGATTTATACATGTTATAATATACAATCAAAACCAATGCACCGAGCTAAGCACGACCAGCCCTCTTTCCTTTTT